>JAKJMR010017627.1:813068-861041 GCA_024449315.1 Daboia siamensis
TGGCAAATAGATGGGGAAGAAATGGAGGTAGTGACAGATTTTATTTTGCTGGGCTCCAAGATCACTGCAGATGGGGACTGTAGCCAAGAAATTAAAAGACGCTTGCTCCTCGGGAGGAAAACCATGGCAAATCTAGACAGCACACTAAAAAGCAGAGACATCACCCTGTCAACAAAAGTACGTATAGTCAAGGCTATGGTCTTCCCAGTTGCAATGTATGGCAGTGAAAGTTGGACCATAAAAAAGGCTGAGCGCCAAAGAATTGAGGCCTTTGAACTCTGGTGCTGGAGAAGACTCCTGCGAGTCCCTTGGACTGCAAGGCGATCAAACCGGTCAGTCCTAGAGGAGATCAATCCTGACTGCTCTTTAGAAGGCCAGATCCTGAAGCTAAAACTCAACTACTTTGGCCATCTAATGAGAAAGAAGGACTCACTGGAGAAGAGCCTAATGCTGGGAAAGATCAAGGGCAATAAAAGAAGGGGACGACAGAGAATGAGGTGGCTGGATGGAGTCACTGAAGCAGTAGGCGTGAGCTTGGATGGACTCCAGAAGATGGTGGAGGACAGGAAGGCCTGGAGGAATGTTGTCCATAGGGTCGCGATGGGTTGGACACGACTTCGCAGTTAACAACAACAACAACAATACTAAAAATAATAATAATACCATATAATTAAAACAAATAAAAATTCCATTATAATAAACTATTAATAATAATAACAATCTAAAATTTACTCATAGGCTAAATGGAACTTTTAGTCCCATATTTATTCTGAATATAATCTATCCATCTTCTCCAGACCGAAATGTATCTCTCTTGTGAATGTTCCTTCAGATAAGCCATTTCTGCTAAATTTGACACTTTCAGCATCCATTCTTCTATAGTAGGCAAGCAATCCTTCTTCCAATATTGCCCTACCAATAACCTTGCAGCTGTTATCAAATTCAACATCAAGTTAGTTTCTTTAGTATCACAATCTGTAATAATACCCAATAAAAATAATTGTGGGGTAAACTTTTATCTTTCTCTTAAAAATCTTTTGGATGTTCCACCAAATTTTAATCCAAAAAGCTTTTATATTTCTACAAGTCCATCAAATATGAAAATAAGTAGCATCCAAACTGCCACATCTCCAATACTTGGGCTGTAAAGACATACAAGACAACTTTTTAGGATCCAGATGCCATCTATAAAACATTTTATAAAAATTTTCTCTTAAATTTTGGGCCTGGGTAAATTTTACATTTCTAACCCAAATTACCTCCTATATATCCAATGGGATCGGTTCTTGAATATTTTGGGCCTACTTTACCATACAATCTTTAACTAATTCCATTTCCGAATCCAATTCTATTAAAGCATTATAAATCCTTTTTATATGCGCTCGATTTTGATCTTTAATCTGTTTTACCAAATTTTCTTTTTCTTTTCTTTTATTGAAAAGTTTTATAAAAGTTACAATATTATCCCTTCCCAACCCACCCCTATGTCCCCCCACCCCCTCCCCCACTTCCCAAAGCTGATTACAGGGTTACAAATATGTAATAATCATAATCTAACTAACATTAACCAACTATATAAATAACCAAATACATAATGCACTTTAACCCGCCTATAACATAATTACAAACAATCTAAAAGTATCCAACTTATACTAATACAATAATAATACCATATAATTAAAACTAATAATAAAAAAGAAAAAAGAAAAATTTCCAGTATAATAAATTATAACAATCTAAAATTTACTCATAAGCTAAATGGAACGTTTTAGTCCCATATTTTTTCTGAATATAATCTATCCATCTTCTCCAAACTGAAATGTATCTTTCTTGTCAATGATCCTTCAAATAAGCAGAAATCTTAGCCATTTCTGCTAAATTTGACACTTTCAGCGTCCATTCCTCTATAGTAGGCAGGCAATCCTTCTTCCAATATTGTCCTACCAATAACCTTGCAGCTGTTATCAAATTCAACATCAAGTTAATTTCTTTAGTATCACAATCTGTAATAATACTCAGTAAAAATAATTGTGGGGTAAACTTTATCTTTCTCTTAAAAATCTTTTGGATGTTCCACCAAATTTTAATCCAAAAAGCTTTTATATTTCTACAAGTCCACCAAATATGAAAATAAGTAGCGTCCAAACTACCACATCTCCAACATTTGGGCTATAAATTGGAAAACATACAAGACAGCTTTTTAGGATCCAAATACCATCTATAAAACATTTTATAAAAATTTTCTCTTAAATTTTGGGCTTGAGTAAATTTTACATTTCTAACCCAAATTACCTCCCATACATCCAATGGGATCGGCTCTTGAATATTTTGAGCCCACTTTACCATGCAGTCTTTCACTAATTCCATTTCCGAATCCAATTCTATTAAAGCATTATAAATTCTCTTTATATGCACTTGAGTTTGATCTTTAATCTGTTTTACCAAATTTTCATCCATTAATGTAATACCAACCTTTTGATCTAACTTCCACCTAGCTTGCAATTGAGTATACTGAAACCAGGACTGTACAATATTTTCTTGTTTTAACTCAGCTAATAACTTTAATTGCCAATCATTCCCTATCAATCTAAGTAATTCCTTATAAGAAATCATATCCAAATTCACACCCATAGATACACCCTCTATCACGTGTCCAGGAATCCCCCAAATTGGTATTTTATAATTGAACTTATAATAATACTTTTTCCAGACACGCAATAAAGCTTAAAATATGAGATTTAAAAGCCTTGTCAACTTTTTTATCATAAATCAAATATGCATGCCACCCATATAATAAGTCCCATCCCTCAAGATGAAGTATACTTTTATTTGTTAAATTAAGCCAATCACTAACCAGTGATAAAACCACTGCATCATAATATAATTTCAAATTAGGCGCCTTAAGTCCTCCTCTTTCCCTTGCGTCTTGTAAAATCTGAAGTTTAACTCTTGGTTTTTCCCCCGCCCAAATAAATTTATTGATACCCTTCTGCCAATCGTCCAAATTAGCATCTTTTTTCAAAATAGGTATCATTTGAAACAAGAAGAGAAACTTTGGTAGAACATTCATTTTAACAGCTGCAATTTTCCCCAACAAAGATAATTGTAATTTTTTCTAATTATTTAAGTCTTTTTGTACTTTTAATCATAATGTCTTATAATTATTCTTATATAATTTTACATTAGCGGCTGTAATATATACTCCCAGGTATTTAACCTTTTTCACTATTTCAAAACCTGTCTTATACCTTAACTAACATTTCCTTTTCCTTCATAGTCATGTTTCTAGATAATATTTTAGTCTTATTATTATTTACCTTAAAACCATATTGAGTTATAATTTCCATCAAGTCTATAACCGATTGAGTTGGTTGAGATAATGTCACAACCAAGTCATCCGCAAAGGCTCTTAACCTATAATCATTCTGTTTTATTTTTATTCCCTTTATTATAGTTGATTCACAAATTTTGATCAGTAAAATCTCCAATGTTAAAACAAACAACAATGGTGATAGTGGACATCCCTGTCTTATACCTTTTTCAATTTTAAATGTCTCTGTTAACCCCCCATTAATTATAATTTGTGCCAATTGTTGTTGATATATAGCCCTAAGAGAATATAAAAAATTGTCCCCAAAATTCATTTTATCGACAACTTTCAATAAAAATTGCCAATTCAACTGATCAAAAGCTTTTTCAGCATCCAAAAATATCAATGCCGCAGGGACTTGGTTGTTCTTATCCAAATACTCAATTAAATTAACAATTTGTCTTGCATTATATTTCATATATCTTCCAATTATAAATCCAGACTGATCACTATGAATCATTTGGTTCAAAACCTGCATTAATCTACTTGCCAATATTTTTGAGAAAATCTTATAATCTGTATTCAAAAGCGATATAGGTCTATAATTCTTAGGATGGATAAGGTCTTGGTCCTCCTTTGGAATCAGCGATATAAAAGCCCTTCTCCAAGACAGAGGCACTTCTCTTCCAATCTGGATATTATTAAAAAGTTCCTTTAATGGTTCTATCATCTCTGTGGATAATATTTTATAATAAATTGCTGATAATCCATCTGTATCCAGGAACCTTACCCACTTTTAACTGCTTAATTGCTAAAATAATTTCCTCAGAAGTAATTAAACAATTCATCTCCTTTCGTTGTTCATTTGAAAGTCTAGGGAAATGTGCTGCCTGTAGGTACTTATCTATATATAAAGCTTGTATATTTTCACTAGCATATAATTTTGTATAAAAATCTAAAAAACTCTTTTTAATCAACTTTTGTTGATATACCTCTTTACCTTTATATTCTATTTTCTCTGATTTCTGTTTCTTCCTTAATTGATAAGCCAACCACCTACCAGGCTTGTTTGCATTACAAAACGTATTATTTATTGCATAATGCAAATTAGTTGCAACCTGATCAGCCATTAACATATTAAATTGCTCTTTCAACATATTTATGGAAACCCTTAATCTATTATCTGATGGGTCAAAATAAAAGCTTTCTCCTTCAATTTAATCTCTTCTTCAAGCTCTTTACGTTTTTGCATCTGCTTACACCTATATCCACTATTCATATGAATCAAAACCCCTCTCATATAAGCTTTACTAGCATCCCAAACCATTGCCATCGATGTGACTTTATGCATATCCAAAGCAAAAAATTCTTTCAAGTGTTCTCTACATTTCTGCGAAAGCACCTCATATCTAAATAAATTTTTGTTCAATCTCCAAGATCTTCTGTTCCCATCTTCAGCAAATAACTCCAACCATGCAGGACTATGATCTGACAATGTTCTAGGAAAGATCTTAACATTCTTGACCCTGGAGAAAAAATCAGTAGTAATTAAAAAAAAAATCAATTCTGGAAAACAATTGGTGCCTATCCGAAAAAAAAGTAAAGTCTCTCTCTTCCACATTCCGTTCTTGCCAAATATCTGTTAATATCTTTCAAATCAAAAAAGCTTTAGGCAATTTAGAATGATTAGGAGAATTTTTGAAAGATCCCTTCTTGTCTTTACTTAAGTCCAAAACACCATTCCAGTTACCCATCATAATAAAAGATTTAAAATCCAATTGAGTTAGTTTGTGATGTAAAAACTTATAAAACTTTTGTTGCTGTTGATTAGGGACATATAATCCAATAATAAGAACTTTCTTGCCTTGTAGCACTAATTCAATAATAACATATCTTCCTTGTATATCAGATTCAATTAATCTAGCCGATAAATCTCTTCTTACATAAATAACCACTCCCCCCTTTTTATCTGGGGCAGAAGCTATAAAATGTGATCCCAAATGAGAACTAATCAAGTACTTTTGATCTTTCGCAGCAATATGAGTCTCCTGTAAGCAAACAATATCATTTTTATGTTGTTTCAAGTAGTGAAATACTTTCTTTTTTTTCTGTGGTGAATTCAGGCCATTAACATTCCATGTCAGAAGCTTTACCATCCTTAGTGGCCTGGAGCCTCTGGAACATTGCTTGAAGATCAGCCGTTGATCTCTTCGATCATGCCCCTCCCAAAGGCTCTGTAGTAATCGGGCCTTGTATTATTGGTCCATAATTAGCCTTCTGCTTCTGCTCCTTTTCTTTACGTCTATACGCAGCCCGAGTCATCCTTTGTTCCTTTGGATCATCCTTTAACTCCAAATTCTGTTCAATAGGCTCAGCCTGTGGTAAATCTCCTACAACCAGTGACATTGCACCTTCAACTGGTTGTTTATCTTCCAGTCTTTCTTCTATTCTCTTAAGTCGTGGAGATGGTGGTGAACCTGCTTTCAGGACATAAGTATAAAAATCTTTTGCCTTTGAAATTGTATTAAGTCTATATCATGTCCCTTCCACCTTATGTTTATACTGTTGTTTCGCCATCCTAATGCCTCTTCTGAGATTTGCCCTGGCCTCTATATGTGTCCCTGTCCCCTGGCTTAAAGGCAGAATCCTGGGCTCTCAGGAGTGTTCATACCTCTGCAGTCATCCAGGGTTTGCAATTCCCATAAACTCTATTCTCTTTGTAAATAAATTTGGTTGGGGTTTTTCCAGCCTGTTGATTATAAAAAGAGGTTGTCCCTGACATTCAAACAGGGCCAGTCGTAGGCTGGAACAGAACACATACTTTGATGTAAGACAGTATGGCATCCGTGTATACATTCAGGTCTTGATGTTCGAATGCACTCCAGTCAGTGGTTTCAAAGCAGTCCTGCAGCTCACTGAGAGCACCCTCTGACCACATTTAACCATTTTCGTGACTGAGTTTTTTTCCTCAGAGGGACATACTTCAGGCACAACAGGAATGAGAAATGGTCGGATGTACCCAGATGGGGGAGGGGGGATGTTCTGTATGCCTGTTTCAGATTAGAGTATACACGGTCTAGAGTGTTCTTCCCTCTGGTGGAAAATTGCACATACTACACAAACCTGGGGAGAACTATTTTTAGACAGGCTTGATTGAAGTCCCCAGCCATGACAAGAGGCCCTCTGGGTGAGTTTGATGCTGCCTGGAGATGATGTCATATAGCTTGGAAAGCGCCACGCTAACATTGGCATCAAATAGAATACAGACAGCTATAATAATTACCACAGTAATTTCTCTAGGCAGATAAAATGGCCTACATGCGACAGTCATCAGTTCCACATCTGGGGAGCAATACGTGTAAACTAGTCTGCTGTTGGCACACCAATCACTATGTATATAAACACAAAGTCCTCCTCCCTTGCTCTTACCGGAATCTCCATTTCGGTTAGAGCGATGAATGACTCAGCTTGTCAGCTCCACTGCCACATCAGATACAGCTGAGTGTAGCCAGGTCTTCATGACAATCATCACACAACTTTCACAGAAAAGCCTGCTTGCTGCCATCTGCAATTCTAATTCATCAATTTTATGGATGAGGGATCTGGCATTGCTCAAGAAGACACTTGGCAGTGCTGGTCTGTGGGGTTGTTTTCTAAGCTGAACCAACAGCCTAGCTCTGCAGCTGCACTTTTGTTTTAGCTCCTTTCGCTTTCGCTTATTTCGGCTCCTCCCCAACCCGATGACAATCCACGGGGATCCTGGAGGCCTCACTATGCAGTTCAGTATGTTATGGGACTGCTGAAAATCACTGGTAATTCTGGATTGCCTTATGAGCCCGATGTTTAGCAGCTCTACGTGTGTGCAGGCAAATTTAGCTCCTTGCACTACACTGTGCACACTCATCATACACATTCCAATCACCACACACCAGTACTGGGAGCTCAGGACCGCTGTGTGTGAAAGTGCTGCCATCTTGGGGAAAAAAAAGAAAAATCCTTCCTATATACATTGCATAAAAGAAATATTTCTTAATCTTGTAAGACTAATAAACAAAATAAAGCTTGATTTTGATCAGACAAAATATCAATATACTGAAAATAAAAAAAACTTACTAAAGAGGAAGAAAGACCTTGAACAGTTTTATGTCCCCAAACAGTTCTGCTGAGAAATCAGGATTAAATTATTAAACTATTAATCAAGTTTTTTTTAAACTACTGGTTACTGAATTATTAAACTATTAAACTATTAATCAAGTTTTTTTTAAACTACTGGTTACTGAATGTGGTGAATAAGACTGGGTTTCTGTCCACTGACTCTTGCTAACATGATATGTTAACATCTCTGTTAACATAAAGACACCTTTGCAAGTAATAGGATCTAGGTAATTTTGTCTGCGTTTGGAAGAATAAGGCTGTAGGCTAAATTGGGAAGTCAAAACAATCTACTTTAGTCCAACAACAACCAACTGTTGTTCAGGCCAGGTCAGGGATTGATCACGTGGGGGGGAGCCGGGGTTGGTTGCCTCCGGAGCTCTGGAGCGGGTCGTGGGACTACGTATTCCCACCTGGCAGCAGGTGTATGAACAGAGGGCCGTATCGATATCCGGGAGTGTGTCTCCGCTATTTACAAGCGGTGAGGCGCTCCGACCCTCTGCTTTCGCCCCGAGGTTCCAGGAGCAGGGATGTGCAGCCACCTGAGCTCCAGCTGGTGTACTTGAATGCCAGGTCCATTGTCAACAAGGCTCCTCTCATCCGGGATCTGGTTGAGGGTGAGCATGCGGACCTGGCTTGCATTACGGAGACCTGGTTGGGCCCAGAGGGTGGTATCCCTCTGGTTGATCTTTGCCCACCAGGTTTCCAGGTGCTGCACCGGCCTCGGGCTCAGGGTAGGGGCGGGGGAGTGGCGGTAGTTATGAGGGAGACCTTGTGTCTGCAGGAGGCCACCGTTCTTCAGATAGTCAGCTGTGAGTCCCTCCTTCTGAGATGTGGTCCTAGGGCACAGTTGGGTCTGCTGCTGGTGTACCTTTTGCCTAGTCGCACAGCAGCAGCCCTGCCTGAGCTTCTCAATATCCTCTCGGGACTGGTGATTGAGTTCCTCAAACTTATGGTTTTGGGTGACTTCAATCTACCATCCCTGGGAGGATCATCTGAGTTAGCTCGGGAGTTCATGGCTTCCATGACGGCCATGGACCTGATGCAAGTAATTCAGGGACTGACTCATGTGGGGGGCCACACCCTTGATTTGGTTTTTCTATCTGGATGGTGGTTAAATGATCTGGGTGGGGGTTTTCCAATTGTTTTGCCCCTGTCATGGACCGATCACCACCTCCTGCGGCTGGTCTTCCGTTTTGCCACCCCCCGCCATGGGTGTGTTGAACCAACTAGATGGTTCCGCCCCAGGCGCTTAATGGACCCTGAGAGGTTCCAGGCAGCGCTGGGGTCCCCACCTGCTTCCTTTGCTCACAGCTTGGCGGATGCCTTAGTGGAAGCCTGGGAAAAGGCAGCCACAGAGGCACTTGACCGAGTTGTACCCTTGCGGCCCCTGACCCGGTGCAGATCCCTGTGGGCTCCATGGTTTTCTGTGGAGCTCCGGGAGATGAAGCGTCAGAGACGGGGCCTAGAGAGCTGTTGGAGATCCAGCCGGTCTGAATCCGACCGATTGCAACTAAGAACCTGTATTAGGTCTTATCTCACGGCGATAAGGGGGCAGAGGTCGACCTCGAAACCTCTCGTTTGTGGAGTTCCTCAGGGGTCGGTCCTCTCGCCTCTCCTGTTCAATATCTACATGAAGCCGCTGGGTGAGATCATTCATGGTTTCAGAGTTGGGTATCATCAGTATGCTGATGATACCCAGCTTTTTATTTCGACCCCAAACCACTCCAGTGATGCCCTCGATGTGATGTCCCGTTGCCTGGAGGCAGTTCGGGTCTGGATGGGGAGGAACAGGCTTCAGCTCAACCCTGACAAGACTGAGTGGCTGTGCGTACCGGCATCTTGGGAAATTCAGAATATTCCACCTCTTTCTATGGGGGGTGAGTTATTACCCCCCATAGATAGGGCTCGCAAATTGGGAGTCCTCCTAGATTCACAGCTTTCTTTAGAAGATCGTATAGTAACTGTGATTAGGGGAGCCTTCATCCAGGTTCGCCTGGTGCGCCAGTTGCGGCCCTATCTAGACCCGGATGCCTTGCATATGGTCACTCATGCACTCATGACCTCTTGATTGGACTACTGCAACGCTTTCTACATGGGGCTGCCCTTGAGGACCACTCGGAGGCTCCAACTGGTGCAGAATGCAGCCACGAGAGTCGTGTTGGGAGTCTCCCGATACTCCCATGTTACACCTTTGCTCTGTGAGCTGCATTGGCTTCCAGTTGTCTTCCGGGTGAGATTCAAGGTGCTGGTAATGACCTTTAAAGCCCTACATGGCATGGGTCCGGAGTACCTTAGGGAGCACCTGCGGCCGGCATCAACTTCCCTCCGCCCAGTGCGCTCCCACAGAGAGGACCTCCTCAGGGTGCCACCGGTCAGAGAATGCAGTCTGGTGGCCCCCAGGGGGAGGTCCTTCTCTGTGGGTGCACCGGATTTGTGGAACTGTTTACCGGTTGAGCTCCGGATGGTGCCCAACCTTCGCTCCTTCCGATGGGATCTGAAAACCTACTTGTTTGAGCAAGCCAGCCTGGCTGATGGGGTTGGGTTTTATTATTGCTTTTAATGTATTTTAACTTATTGTTGTAAGGTACTGGGCACTTTGTTTAATCTTTTCTTAATTTTTGTACCTTTGTTTTTTAATATTTATCGCCCTGTTCACCACCCTGAGTCCTTCAGGAGAAGGGCGGTATACAAATAAAATTATTATTATTATTATTATTATTATTATTATTATTATTATTATTATCATCATCATCATCATCATCATCATCATCATCATCATCATCATCAGTATTTTATTACAATATTCTGTTTCATGTGTAGACCAAATTAAAAATATGTTCACATTAAAGTTTCATGAGGGGAAGGTGCTGTGTTTGAGAAAGTTAAGAATGTTTTTTTGCCAAAAGTCTGCCATTATTTATTAGCTTTTAGTTGACACTGATCTTCATATAGTCAGCTCATGCCATATTAAAACTAATAAACATCAGCTAATCTTGAGCACAGAGCCAAAGTGTATCATATGTTTATACCCCCCTGTCAGTGAAGAATTTTCCCAAGATTTTAAGATTTTTGATATGAAGCTGCTCCTCCATGAGTTTTTCTTATATTGCTAAAGTCAAACCATCAATTTATCCAAATGTGCATCCCTTTGTTGCTGGCATATCTGATATGTATAAGCTGAATAGTGTAGGTGCCATCAGAACCCTGTGGGAGGCCATTGTTTAATCTTCTTGCCTTATTTATGTTGTCCCCCATTATTATTTGAAAGTAGTTATATCTCTCTCCAAAGTTCCAAGGGTGAAGGGACACTACATCGTCAGTAAGGCTGAATGTTTTCTAAATACTTTTGTCCCTTCTCTTTAAAGGAAATTGACACAGCCATTGGTACTCTGGAATGGGGTAAATCACCAGGCTTCGATGTCCTTAATTTAGAATTCCTGATAAACTCTGGGAGGAGAACACAGAATTGGATTGGTAAATTCATCTCAGATGTGGTTTCCAGTGGCTGCCTCCCCATCAGAATCTATTTAATATCAGTTGTTAAAACATTAATAGGCAATTGAAAGGAAAAAGGAGGAACCTGCCCCACTTTACATTGGGGAGGACTGTGTGGAGACAGTTTCCTCCTTTAAATTTCTGGGAGTCTACCTCTATGAAGATCTTACCTGGAAAGTTAATACAACCCAGGTGGCCAGAAAGGCCCAACAGAGACTTTACTTTCTCAGGGTCTTGCAGAAGAACAGGATAGAACAATGGCTAATGATCCTCTTTTACCATCCTCTCGTACTGTATTGTGGTTTGGTATGCTGGGCTGACAGCCATGGATAGGAAAACATTATAGAGGGTGGTGAGTACAGCACAAGACATTGTGGGCTGTCCCCTGACACCACTGGATGACATTGCCAGGGCTCACTGCCTTGGAAGAGTGAGGAAAATTCTCAGGGATGACTCACACCCTGGACAGTACCTCTTTACTCTCCTACCATCGGGTAGGAGATATAGGAGTATAGCCAGCTGTACCAACAGGCTGAAGAACAGCTTTATCCATGGGCTGTTAGGCTTTTGAACGGGATATAATTTTATGCATAATTAACTTGCAAGGCCGGTGTGTTGTGCAATTAGCTCACATGGTGTAATAAGATCGAGGGTTTGTGTTACTGTAAGTTGGGGGTGGGGGCATGAAGGGAGGCCCAGCCAATCTCAATGTATACATGGTTGTACTTTGACAATAAAGGTTCATTCATTCATTTGAACAATATATGCAGGCAATTCAAAGTTACTTTTTTTTTTTTTTAAAAAAGATCTAGTATCATTTAATGATTCCAGGGTGAAAATGCCTATAATAGAATAATACTTTGCATGCTTTCCCAATTAGTTTATGTGCAAAAAAATTGGGAATTTTTTGTTTAAAAAAATGTTAAACTGGATTCAGCATGTTTATTATGGGAACGGGACATTTATTTTGGAGGTTGTTTAATCTACAGATAAGAAATTACTAGGATTCAGGCTAGACTGGGAAATAAAAGAGTTTCCTGAAAGAAGGCAATAACAGATAACTTAAGTTTTGTTGCAAAGAAAATAACACATTAATGTCAAGAAAGTCAAGACGTTACCATATAGTAACCTCATCAGTAATATTTTTTTTTTAATCCCATTTATATCCTGCCCTTCTCCGAAGACTCAGGGCGGCTTAAACATTATAATAATATACGAATCCAGGAAACTTCCAAATATAATTTAAGCAGATGCTTCAAAACGTCCTCAAATGCTGCAAATCAGCTGTCATTAAATTTATTGTGAAAATTGGATGTGAAACACTTTCATTTTATATGTGATACTTTCCATTGTGATTGATTTTAATGACTCTTATTAAAATGAATAGATTAAAGAGTATAAAGTCTTTGATTTTCTATTTTTGGGCTTCAAATAATTGATATATAGTTTTAGGCATTTTACAAAACTGCAAGCCAGATAGCTAAGTGAAATGACTATTTCATTAAAAAGGTGACAGATTATCTATTGATATTTGTCAGTTTTTATTTGACTGTTATTGGTTATCAATAGGAGATTTTTCTCTAATTGTTCACTCAATGATTTAAACAGTTGTAAATATGGAGAAAAGATAGCCAGTGTCAACAATTTGTTTTTCTTTAATCAGATGCATAAGTAAACTAGCATTCTATATCATAAAATGTATTCAAGGATGCATTTTATCCATTTTCCATCATGCAATGCACATTTTATATTTATGCTTTATTATATATAGTTCAGTCCAAGTTGTAAGGTATTTTGCCATACAGAAAGTTAGCATTGCTATGTACAGTTCTGGAATATTTATAAAATTCAAAAGCAAGATGGTTTGCAAAATCAATCTACGTTAGTTACAATGAATTATGTATCTTTACAGCCACTAACTTCAAAGAAACAGCTAGAATATGTTTCACAGCCATGATTCCAATATCCTTCCTTACAAAAGAAAAAAAACTGACTCTAAAAATATACCTTCATAAAAAAGTAACTGTTATCAGCCTCCTAGTTCACTACTTCCTTAATATGACATTCTGTATCATCCAACACATGATTGTGTCTTCCTGCTTCTAACTTCGCCACATCGACTGAAAAAGCATTAAATAAACCAGTTTGCTCTAGTGGTTAAGGCACCAGGCTAGAAAGCAAAAGATCTCTAGGTGGCTTTACCTTTTCTCATGGCTTCCTTCAGCACTCAAAGGGTGTATCCTAGATCAGGGGTGTCAAACTCAATTTCATTGAGGGCCGCATCAGCATCGCAGTTGCCCTCAGGGGGCCGGGTGGGTATGGCCAGGGTGGGCGTGGCCTACTGGGTGGGCATGGCTAAAGTGCATATGGCCTACTGGGTGGGCATGGCCAGCTCAAGGGTGCCTATGGGGGCCTGGGCAGGATTGGGACAGATCTGAGGGTCTCTGGCAGAAGGAGGGTCTCTGGGCCAGGGCCAAGGCAGTGGGGACCGTTCCCTCACTGTTTCCAGGATGGCTTCGTGGGCCGCATGAAACCACTTCGCGGGCTGGATCCGGCCCCCGGGCCTTGTGTTTGACATGTCTGTCCTAGATGCTCAGGTGTGGCTACGTCATGTAATTTAGCAGAAATCAATTGTAGTTGTTCTCAGCTTCCTTGCAACTCACCAAAACTCAGAAAACAAAGTTGGTTTTTCCAGCTTTATACAGATTGCAAACTAGGTAAGTTCCAGCTTTTATTGGATAGAAAAATATGTGTTAGTGGTCCTTGTAGTGTTAATTCATTCATTCATGCAGTAGTTATCATTTCTCTTAAAATAATTTTTATATTTAACAGCTGGTGTTGATATTAGAAGTGGAAAACATAAATGTAAATTCCCTGTAGTATTGGTGGCCTCAGGCAATTTTGTTTCTTCTAGCTAGCCTACCTTACAGGGAGATGCAGTCATTAAACTCATGTTCTAACTTTCACAAAAAAAGGAATGAAGAAAAATAAAACTAATTAAAGCTTTTTAATAATGGCAGTTTTTTTGTGTACTAGAATTTATACACTTAAATACTAGCTTCTTGCTTTAGTATATATTTTATACTTAACAAAACATAGAACCATGATATACCACTGCATTTTTAAATTAAAATTAATGTTTTCAAGACACACAGAGAGAAAGCTGTGCAGAAAGGTGCCACTGAACTATTTAAAAGTGATTCATTCTTATCTCTTATTCTCTGTACACTGAGACTTACTTTGATCTTTTAACAGGATGCAACTGTGTTTTTGGCCTTCTTTGGTAGAAGTTAATAGCAAAAAACAGACATGCTGCTTAAATAGTTCCTGCTAAGGTACCAGGTCTTTTAAAGGCCTGATGTATTTGTACTTGGTCCAAATAATTGCTGTAAGTGTGGAATGTACTACTAGGAAATATTGTTTTCTCTACACTTTGAGTGGGACACTTGTAGTTCTTCAGATGTTGCTTAAATACAATTCCCAAGACTTTATTATGGCCATACTTATTACAAGTTATAGATAGTAGCATGTGGAGGCCATATGTTCTTCACCATGGCTCTAAAGTGTATTGAACAGCATCCTTTCCAACTTATTTGGCACAATTTTGAAACAGCACTTAAACTTTATTCTGTAATTAACTGCACTGATACTGAATCCAATGTAAGTATTTATCTGAGTAGTTTCAGGATAAAATTTATAGTGACTTTGGAAAAAAGAAAATCCTCTCAGGATTGTAAATAATTTGAAGACAGGCCTTCTTAAATACCAATCATTGCTTTTTGAACCACTCAGTATTCAGAATATGTATCATTTAACAAATCACTCAACAAAATCAACAGAAGTCATTTTAACCCATCAAATATTTTTTCCTAACTAGCTGTTGTAATGCTGTTCCTTACTTTGGGATGCCAATAAGATATCTTACTATTCTCTATGGAAGCATGATCAGTCTAAACATTTTCTGTGCTTCCTGGAAGAAAGCAATAATAGATAACATGTATGGTTACAAAAAAAACATATTAATGTCAAGAAAGTCAAGATGTTACATACAGTAATATTTTGGAAGCATTTTAATAATATGCAAATCCAAGAGGCTTCAAAATATAATTGAACCAGAGGTTTCAAAAGTCCTCAAATGTTGTAAAGCTTGTTTATATAATACTGAGGATATCTAATTGTTTTTTTATTATTCTGTTTTTGTGCTTCAGTGTCTTGTTTTACCATTTACTCTCCTTAACCTGAATATTATTTGAATCTTCTTCAGATTATGAGAGCTATTTCTATGTTTGCATACTACATATCTCAAAGAGTTCAGTTACTGCTTGCTATCTATATTCTAAACACAGAACACACCTTTTCCTTGTTTGTTGGATTGTTCAGAATATGAAAATAGTATTTTCCCTTCCCTTCTATTCAATTCCATTGAAAATATGGCAGATGAAAGTAAGTTTTATAATAGCCATAAAGCACTTTCAATTTATTTCACCTACTGTCATCTGTAATCTCGGAGCCAAAACATAAAATATATCAGATAGGTTTTCTATGTTGTTGTTAGCTGCGAAGTCGTGTCCGACTCATCGCAACCCTATGGACAACATTCCTCCAGGCCTTCCTGTCCTCTACCATCTTCTGGAGTCCATTTAAGCTCACGCCTACTGCTTCAGTGACTCCATCCAGCCACCTCATTCTCTGTCGTCCCCTTCTTCTATTGCCCTCAATCTTTCCCAGCATTAGGCTATTCTCCAGTGAGTCCTTCCTTCTCATTAGGTGGCCAAAGTATTTGAGTTTTAGCTTCAGGATCTGGCCTTCTAAAGAGCAGTCAGGGTTGATCTCCTCTAGGACTGACTGGTTTGATCGCCTTGCAGTCCAAGGGACTCGCAGGAGTCTTCTCCAGCACCATAGTTCAAAGGCCTCAATTCTTTGGCGCTCAGCCTTTTTTATGGTCCAGCTTTCATTGCCATACATTGCAACTGGGAAGACCATAGCCTTGACTATACGTACTTTTGTTGGCAGGGTGATGTCTCTGCTTTTTAGTGTGATGTCTAGATTTGCCATTGCTTTCCTCCCCAGGAGCAAGCATCTTTTAATTTCTTGGCTACAGTCCCCATCTGCAGTGATCTTGGAGCCCAGGAAAATAAAATCTGTCACTACCTCCATTTCTTCCCCATCTATTTGCCAGGAATTGACAGGGCCGGATGCCATGATCTTGGTTTTCCTAATGTTAAGTTTCAACCCAAGTTTTGCACTCTCCTTCTTCACCCGCAACAAGAGGCTCTTTAGTTCTTCTTCACTTTCTGCCATTAGAGTGATATCATCTGTATATCTTAGGTTGTTGATATTTCTTCCGGCAATCTTAATTCCAACTTTTGATTCCTTTAACCCTGCCTTTCTCATGATGTGCTCTGCATATAAGTTAAATAGGCAGGGCGACAGTATACAGCCTTGCCGGACTCCTTGTTTGACAGTAATCTATTGCTTGTGCTTGCATAATATTGAATTCCAATATTGCATGAATACTCCCCCCCAAGGTTCCTGTGCTTCAACACCTTCTATCATTTCATCTCTGTTAGTGAGAATTAGGTCCAATATGATTAATCCCCTAGTTCCCTTCTCTACCTTTGGGCAGACAAAGTTGTCTGCTAGGTTTGTCAGGAATCTGTTTGATCTTCCTCTTGATGCAGAGTTTGTCTCCCAGTTGATGTCAGGGTAATTAAAGCCCCCCATTACTATTGTGATATGCTTCGTACTTACTTTAGTTAGCTGGCTAGCAAAAAGCTCATCTATTTCCTCTGTTTGGTTGGATGGCCTATAGTATACACCTATGGCAATGTCAGTTCCCCCCTTTTATATTGACCCAAATGCATTCAAGACAGTTTGGAGTTAAGCTATGATCATCTGGGTGCTGTTTGTGATGTGGGAGTTGTTCTGGTCTTTGTGTTTCTTTTTGGATTGTTGATTATCTCTTTTGCATACTATGTAGATATTGTTTATGTTTATGTATGTAGTGATGACTTATTTGTCAAAGTACTTCTAAAAATTCCCTAGTGTTCCTGGGCTTGGCTTGGTCTAGGATGGTCACAGTTTCTCATTTGAAACTATGGTTGTTAAATCTGTCCATATGATGTGAAATTAAAGAGTTTTCATCATGTCTTGTGACTGTTAATTGATATTCATGGATGCACTCTGCCAGTTTGTCCTACAATATACTGTGTGCTACAGATAACTCCTACTTTTTCTTCAGGGGCTGCTGGATCTTTTGATTTATTTAGGATGTTTTAGTTGGGCTTTAGTTGGGTTGTGTGATATGCTCATTCTCTGTGTTGTAATTGGTGGTTTCTGAGATATTTCTGATGTTTGGCCATGTTATCCTTTTTACAACTTGTGTTGGTTGTGCTATATTGGCTTGAGTGACCAGGCACTTTTTGATAAAGTTACGTGAATATCCATTTTGTTAGAAGATGTATAGATGCTCTGTTTCCTTTTTCTGCTGGTCAGGTATGCTGCAACGTGTTTGTGCTCATCTAAATAAAGTTCTTATGCAGCTTTTATTGTCGGAGATTGGCTTATTGCTTTGGTAATGGAGCACTTGATTGGTGCCATTGTTCTTCAGTACCAAGTGCTGTACCAGCAGTACCAAGTGATACATCAGAAACCCAACTTTTTTCACAACTGACTTGTAAGCATTTTTATCTCAATAACAAACTTGAGGAGTCTTTGGTGCTCTCTGAGCTTGGTTGTTTTCTTGCAGATGTTTTATTACCCAGACCAGGTAATATCATACAATATCTAGTTTGGATAGTGAAACAACACCTTGTTTGGGTAATGAAATGTCTTCAAGAAAACAACCAAGCTCAGAGAGCACTAAGAACCTCTTAAATAGAGCTTTATTGCACAGTGTTCATGATGAACTATCAGGATATAAGAAGAAAAGTGCTAAGTGCTTCCAGTTAAAGATGTACAATGGTGTGTAAATGTAGGCATGAATACAAGTATATAGTTTTCATGATTCTTTTCTGGGATTTAAAAAAATAGTCACCAAGCATTCAGTATTAAGTGAAAAATGGTTCATGCTGTTTTCCAACTGCACATTTTATTTATTAATTTATAATTTATATCTTTTTATAAATAATCCAATTTAGAATAAAGTAAAACAACCACCCAGAATCTCCCCTTGTAGGGGACATGAATAGCATTAAATAATTAATAAATAAACTAACAACAATGAAGCATTAAAAACAAAGCAAAAATCAGTAAAGTTTTTAATAGTACTTTAATATTGAAGGCCTTACATCTATCTAAGGCAAGGTGTTTTTCATACTTTTTGAGGTTTGAAGTTCACTGAGGAACCTGAACAGAGGTATGGCAGTCTGGAAGCAGACTTAAATCCAGCATTTTCATTTGTGCGTTGTTAATAAAATATGCCATAAAGATACATTTTCAGACAGATCAGAATAAAGCTTTGCAGAAATAGTTCAGATTTTCAGTTCTAAAAGCTCTGTGGAAAAACACATTTAACTCTTAAGCAGCAGATTTATGTTGGCATATTGTTTCAAGTGTGCTAAATATGTACTCTCTGCAACAAACCTTTTTCTGAAGAAGAGATTGCCTTCATAATATTGTCCACCTTTCCCCTGTGTCTGTGATGCTATCCTTCTAATTGGAGCAAATCTTATTTCTTAACCTGTCTACTTCTCTCTCTTTTTTTTCAAACTAATCATTTGCAGCTTTTACTATGTTTAGTTATATTTAGGAAACTACTTTGTTTTTAATGCTATTCATTAATTATCTGTGGTAGAATTATTTATAGAGACAAATCTTTTGACTTTGTGAAATGTTGAGAAATGCATAAAAATCCTTCCTGTGATATAAATCGGATGTTGGTTTTACTAGGTACAGTTTTTGTAAATTGCTAATTCTAACACTGATTCTGGGGCAAACTTTTTCCATTTACTATTTAGTTATCTCAATATTGCATTATAATTTCTATTAGTTATGTAGAGAGATAATTGTTGATTTTAGAAAAAAAAATGTCTTTTTCTTTTATATGGCACATAATATTTCAGTTCAAAATAGGAATAATTTTCTAATATTATTTCCAAATTGCTAGAATAATTTCTTTCCTAATTTTATAGAATGAATGTAGAAATATATTTTGAATCAAAAGAATGAGTAAAAGAATTTGGGTTAATGAACTTTCTTTTCTGAAGACAAAAATCACCTGAACCTGACCAAGGGATTGTGAAAGACAACTAGAGATGGTCTCAGGATTCATATAAATAAATTCATTGAGATATTTTATTCTTACAAATGTAAAATAACAAAATAACTTTGTCCCCTCCACAACACATTCCTCCTGGTTCCAATGAAATAATTTTAAATCTAGCATTGTTTTTAATTTACCAGTTAAGCACAATGCTAAACTTTGGTTGGGCCAGGGAGAATTTTAAGTTCCTTTAGAGAATGAAGGTGCTTGTCTAGTTTCTTCCTTAACAGGAAACTAATTCACTTTGTGACCTCCATGCAGATTTTTAAGGAAGATTCCTATTTTTCAACCAGTATTTCTGTTATAAAACCATTTAATTGATCTGCAGATAAATACAGATACAATATTGTACTTTTATTGTTTTATAGTTATGCCCTGTCTATTGTTTGGGATCAAGATCTTTGAAAAAGATAATTCAAAGAATAGGAAAATGTCTGAAAAACTATTTAAATCTGGTGCTTGGTTAGTAAAGATAGTCCCAGGCATTTTTGACTATGTTTGTATAGGGCCAGAATAGCAACAACTTGATTGAGTGTTGTTGTTTGCTCAGTATGTATAATATTTGAAAAAAATCATAGCAGTACACAATTGTTCAGCTTCCACTTTTGAAGCAGCAGATCAATATAAAAATTTTCTTATACTGTTGATTTTAGACAGACTTGAGGATTAGAACTCTACAGGTTCTGCAATGTTCACTGCATGCAAAGTTAAAAGTTTAGAGAAAATATTTTAGGGTTATCTTTGTTTAGCATATAAATTATCTTTAAAATAATATTCCAACAGGCCCCTCAATTTAACAATCTTGCACAGATGACTAGATGAAAGTGTAGTGACTTATGGCTTGATCTTGTCTCCACTTTCTCAGAAGTAAGTCCCATTGTCTTTGTTGGAACTCACTTGTCTAAGAGTATTTGCTAGTGCAACATGACCCATTCTGACCTAGAGGCCTTAATAGATCTAGAGGTAGGAAATATTATCTGAAAAAGAACATACCACTTTGAAATGATACAGTCCAGAAGATCTGCTTTGTTGTGACCTGCTGTTTGTAAAGACTGCACATTAATCACGTTGTCCAACTGTGTTCCTCTTTATCTTTAGTAGCTGACAGCAGCAAACTCAACAGGCATTTCATATTGCAAAAAGTGAGGAGGGTTGATTCTAAACAAGCATAAATATAGCACTGAATGAAGGTGCTCCTCTAGTTTCTTCTTTTAACAGGAAGAATAATGAGGACAGAAAGATAGAAATAATGACTTTAATCTGCAGGCCACACTATGTTGCACCAATTGTTTAATCCCAGTTCATTTAAACTGAAAAACTAACATGTAATTCCAGTAAGTTTCTAGATCCAGATACTTGAATTTGAATTTGTGATAATTCATTTGCTATAGTTTACTGTTTTTACTTGAAAATTTCCTGTTTTATGGATCATACATACAATACAATGGTTATTGTACAGATATTTGCGTGCTAGAAATACCTGATAGACTTATACAGTACATTTGATGTCACTAAAATGAGTTCTGGTTAACAGATTAAATAAAACGTTAATAATATTAGGACACCTGGAGCTGTGAAAAACAAGGGATTTTCTTGTTTGAGCTTTGCCAACTTTCTTGCTTCTATTCCTGAATGCTTCTGTCCTTCTGAACACAGAGGGACAATTATTGGCTAGGAACATGTTGATTAAATGTTTAGAAAACATTTCTGACTGGAACATATTAACTTGTGCATCTTTGTTTCATGTATTTGCTGATGAATTTACTCATAAAATTAAGTAGGAGAAAGCAAAAAAGGAAATTATAGAATTAACTATTGGATCCAGAAATGTGCAGAAAAGTGAACCAACTATTATTGCCATAACACTAGGATATTGTTGTATCAGGTTAACACTCCACAAAGCAAACTCACATCTATAGTTTTTTAAGTGGAAAAATATATAGTAATATGAATAATATGGTAAACAACAAAGACTCTTAGATTGTTTGGCCCAAGGTTTATATGTACTGGAAAATGCAGATTACTTAGCATTTATTTTTAGAATATGTGATTGCAATCTGGAAATGTACCTTAACCTAAAGATAATTTAAATACTTGTAAAACTGCTACTGAAATTGGATACAAAGAAGCTAAGGACAATTCTGGACAATTCTGTCTGTGTCCTTCCCGCTTTCTACCATGCTCTATCAACAAGAATTCTAGCATACTGAGGACCGTACAGAGATGAACAAAACAACATCTCTAGTTAATCTCTAGGTGTTTAACATTTTAAGTCATTTTCAACAGATACCTGATATGCACTATTTTGTACTACGTGATGAAACCTAGCTTGCAATATAATTTAGTTTCCAAGAGAGCTTATTTAGAATCAAGTTGTGTAATCTCATTTTTTTAGTTCAATGCTTCTGTTAGCAATAATTGTGAGATATACCAGATTGCCTTTAACAAATTTTATAAAACAATCAAAATTGCCAGAAGAGAACTGGAGAAGAAAACACAAGAATGCATGGACTGAACTATCATTGGCTTTGGTTTTTCAGATTAGATTCTTTATGATTAAGGGCATTCTGTCATGAACATAATAAATGCTGGACGAGAGACAAATGGTTTGGTTCTCTAGCTCGAGAATTACTTTGGAGCCAAGAGAGGTCTAAGCACTGTAAACCATCCTTCAGTTGTCATGTTGGTGTTTTTATAATGCAGTATGTCAACAGCAATAACGGCGAAAACACCCCAGTCCAAGAAAGTGTATAGCTGTAGAAATTTTATTCAACTCTTGATAGGCCAAATGCTCAAATACATAGAATTTAAATACATTCAAATAAGACTATGCCTTTTCTAACAAGGGAAGGCATATTCTCCCATTGTCAATTCAAGTCATAAATATGTAATTTATGTAGTTTACTAAATATGATTGCAAATGAGAGTAGACAAATTTATGCTTGTATGTTCAATATTATTGCAAATCTAATTAGTTTCTGAATAAACATCTCTAAAGCTACCAAAGATTATTTACTACAGGTAGAAGCTTTTGGTCACTTCATATACTCAGGCTTTATTTCTTTCCACAGTGGAAGTTTACAATCATGCCACTCCTTTGAAGAGAAACTGAATGGGTATATATTTAAAATTGTGCCATAGGATCCTACATCAGCCACCTGAATGGTCCTTGATATGATTTACTTGTACTTATATGCTGGTTCTAAAACACCCATTCAATTCATACAAGTGAATTGAACAATGTATGTATGTATGCAGTGGCCCTTTGTAATTGACAGATGGACATTTTGTCAGTGCATAGATGTTCTAAGTGCCATTCAAGATTTTATGATATTGAGCAAAGTGTGCCAATAATGATCAGGACCACCATTGTTATTATTATTACTATTATAACATTTTTATCCTGCTATTATTATATATGACTCAAAATGGGGAATATACATTTAATTTTTCTGCCCCCTGTTTTTTTCAAACATTAACAACCTTGTTGGAGTGGGTTGAACAGAGAGAATGTCTGGCCCAAAGTTACCCACCCAGTTTTTATGCCTAATAAATCACAGTCTCCTTCTTCATTGGCCAGCAACTTAACCACTACACCAAACTGGCTCTTAAATATATACATATACATACATATACATATACATACATATACATATATGCATATACATACATATATATTAACAAACTAAGCGAACACTGGGATGAAATAAGAAAAACTAAAACAGTTTATTGCTAAAAGATCAAGCTTTCATTGGCTAACTGCCAACATCGTCAGGATGGAAACGCTGGGATGGGGAGATCACTTTTATACTGTTGGTGTCTGCACTCTGCTCATGGAGCGTGTCACCGGTTTGTTGAGGTCGGCCATCTGTTTTTGCATCTGTTTTTGCAGGATGTAGTTGTCTCTGAGTCTCTGTTGTCAAAAGTGGATTGCTGATAGTTCCTTGTATTGTAGCCATAGCTCTAGTCATTGCCCGTTTTCTTATACCAGAGGTTCTAAATAGTTGTTGCTTTTCTTCCCTGTGTACTTCAATGCAGGGTGGTTGTGTGTTTGTGTAATCTTGATTTTGATACAATGAGGCACTCTGTGAATGCTTGTGCTGTTTGCCTTCATATCGCGCACATCGTTCCTATTCCCAATTCTTAGTACCTGGTATGCAGGGAGGAGGTCTATGTGCCAGTTGATAGAGGAGTGGTTTGAAAACCAAGTTTCCTTAAACAAGCACCTGTTACTCATCCCAGCTTCTGCCAACCTAGCAGTTCGAAAGCACGTAAAAATGCAAGTAGAAAAATAGGGACCACTTTGGTGGGAAAGTAACAGCATTCCATGCGCCTTTGGCATTTAGTCATGCCGGCCACATGACCACAGAGATATCCTTGGACAAGCAATGGCTCTTCGGCTTTGAAATGGAGATGAGCTCAAAAAAATAAAGGGAATACTTAAACAATACAATGTACTGTATTTAATAGTAGGATGTCTTATTTTCTGTTCCCTTTATTTTTTTGAGCAGTGTATAAATATAAATATAAATATATATGTGTGTGTGTGTGTGTGTGTGTGTGTGTTAAGTGTTTGTTAAGTATTTTAGAATACCTTGCTAAGCCCCAAACATGGGACAAATCTTATTGCCTGTTTCAGCCTAACCCAAGGCCATCCACAGGCTGTGGTTATCATGAATAAACCTTTTCTTATCTCTCAGTGGAAAATTAGGATCTCTGCAAATATTAAGATGTTGGGTGTAACTAGAGCTTCTTTAATGAGCCTCAGTTTCAGGATAGTGAAGAAAAGCAATGGGCTTATACATGTGTGAGAGTTCAAATAGAAATTTTTTTTTTTTTAAATGTGCATTTGAAATAAAAAAGTTGTAGCAACAAGGTAATCTTAACTGAACTTAACAGCTAAGCAGAGCTAGACCTAGGTATTAATTGGATGGGAGACCATAGTGAGATCCCAGGGCTATAGTTAGATTGGAAGTCAAAATATCTTGGAAGAAAGCAACAGCAAATTATTTGCATATAGTTGTCAAGGATAGAACATGGACATGACTGTGAAGCCCTAGCTATACTTCTTTCTTATAAATGTAGCTGTTCTTGAAATTCACTTGGAAATTATAGCTGGTACAAAATGCAGCAACATGGGCATTGCTAGGCATGCTTCATTACACCTATGGGACCCTATGAACTACATCGATTACTTGTTGGTTCCTGGAGGTCCAGAGAGCTCCAACTGTAATGATCAGAAAGCTATAAAAGACTTGGCTTAGATTATTAAATCTTGAAGGTCATGATTTGCTATTTGGTTGGCATGCATATTTATTGTATGACAAGAAGGTAGATAATGTGTTTAAGATGCATATTTTAAGACATGCTTTGTTGCGAGTTTGGAAAAAGCATAGACATAAGTTAAACTACAAGATACCTTTATGGGCAATACCGAAACACGCAATAGAGAACATAAATGTTGGATTCAAACATGATGTGACTACATATAAGGAAATCTTGAGTTTGGAGAAGAATGTATGGTGTTTGAAGCCATATAATTTTTTACGAGGAAAAAAGATTGTTCAAACCTGGTTTCAGTATGGGCAACTACAAGCCAGGTGGAAAGAAGATCAGAAAATTGGTTTTTTAATGAATGATGAAAACTTGGTAAAGCAAATTAGAAATCAGGGCCCAGCACATATCAAACGGATATATCTTGCATTGATAGAAATTGATTCAGAAACAGAAATTGTTAAAGACTGTATGATAAAATGGGCACAGAATATTCAGGAAGTTATTACAATGGACACTTGGGAAAAGATCTGGGTGAGAAATGTAAAATTTACACAAGCTCAAAATTTAAGAGAGAACTTTTATAAAATGTTTTATAGGTGGCATTTAGATCCTAAAAAGTTAGCAAGTATGTATCCGAATTACCAGCCTAAATGTTGGAGATGTGGTGGCGAAGATGCAACGTATTTTCACATATGGTGGACCTGTAAAAAGATTAAAGCATTTTGGATTAAAATCTGGTGGAATATGCAGAAGATATTCAAGAAAAGGATAAAGTTTTGTCCGCAATTGTTTTTATTGGGTATTATTACTGATACTACGGTTGTGGACATTAAGCTGATGCTGAACTTGATTACGGCAGCGAGACTTTTAATAGGGCAATACTGGAAGAAGGAAGAACTGCCGACTATAGAAGAATGGACTTTAAAGGTTTCCAACCTGGCGGAAATGGCGAAGATTTCAGCATATCTGAAAGACCATTCGCAACAACGATATATTGCGGAGTGGAAAAAATGGATTGATTACATTCAGAATAAATATGGGACTAAAAAGTTTCATTTAGCATTTGAATAAGTATTGATGTGATATCTATATTGCTTGTAGTCATTTTATAAGAGCTAAAATGCGGTAGACCTAATAGCTTATTGTTATTAGCATATGGTAGTTTATGATTGTTTTTTTTTACTTTTATACCTTGTATTCAGCTCTGGGAAGTCAGGGAGGGGGGAGGGGGGAGGGGGAAGGGGAGGGCGAGAGGGTGGGATTGGGTTGGGAAGGGAGGGAGGGGGTGGGGGTCGGGATGTTAAAGATAAAATGTACTGTAAACTTTTCAATAAAAAAAAAAAAGACTTGGCTTGAAGATTGAGCTCCGACTGTACTTTTTTGTTGTTGTTGTTACATGTTGTTTTGTAATTTTTAATTGGTAACTTCCCAGAATCTTTTGGAGTCAAAAAACCTATAAATTGCATAAATAAATGTGTTTATAAGTGCATGTAAGTGACTGAGGTAATATGCAGCAAGAAAGAAATAGTGGTGGTGGTGGTGGTGGTGGTGGTGGTGATGAGAATGGCCAGATAAAAAGAGTTTAATAAGGCTCTGATTTTCCTCAGTAGAAAGGATTTTGAACAAGCAGCAATCTAAACCAAGCTGGCAATCACATTCCAGAGAAGACATACAAGAGTGCAAAAGGGTAAGAACAAGGAGAGTCTGCTTCAAACCTTCTTTCAGATAAATTCTTCAACTCATGCATTCTGATTATCATGATCAAGCCTAAAACTTTTCTGTCCATTGGAGGGATTGATATCGCAATATGGCATCCACTGGGCTGGAAAGACATACTATTATTGATTGATTTGATGTTACCAAGTTCAGTTTGAAACCTTTGAAGGTGAGCTCCAGCGGCCCAGATTCTATGCAATTGAATGCCCACCCTAAAGTGAGTTGCATGATATGCAGATCTTTTCTGCGAATATGAAGAATTTATTGGACATAAATATTAATGAGGGAAGGTTTTCATGTTTTTCAATGGTTACCTTAATATAAATTGTTATATATTTAATTATCACCTACATGTTTAAGTCTTAAAAAACAATGAAAACTGAAATAGGCAAGCGTATACTGATGTCCTGACAAAAAAGAAAAAAAAACAACACAGTTATTGCGAGGAACATGCCTATATGCCATTTTTCTTCATTGCTGTGTACATTATCAGTAGAACCTATTGCAATCTTAAAAGAATATATAAAATCTAAAAATAATAGAAGAAGGGTTGCAATTTATTTGTAAGAACAATATTTGTCTCACAGTGCCAAATCCAAAATAGCATGGGTTTTATATATTTAGATAAAAAAATGTGCCCCCTGTTAAAATAATATTTTATTTTTGGCTGTTTACTATATTCTGTTAGACTTTTCTAACTCTGTATGCTGTCCAGAGTTTGTAATGAGATAGATGCCCTAGAAATCTAAATTCTAAATAAATATAAAATATAAGCAAATCTCATTTGAGTGTCTGGATTCCGAGGAAGTGGAAACCCAGAGTTTGTTATAGGACAGATGGCTATATACATGTTTTAACTAAAATAAATAAGGAAGTAGATAAGGTGTTTTGTGATCTATGGGCTAAATCCTTGCCTCACCTGACCTTGTGAATTGCCATGGAGGAGACAATGGACTGGTATATTGCCATGGAGGATTCAGACTATGGTTAACTCATCTTGGAGTATGTGGGGTAGATGTCCAGCATTGTAAGAAGCCATTACTTCTTTTTTGTATTCTGTCCTCAAGAGGCTATCCCTTGACTATCATGAGTATTCTGTCTCCAACTTTACGTGTCTGAGAAAAATTATTGAAAAGCTATGGGGGGGCTCTGGATGCAATGGATTATCTGGGTGCCTTTCAATTCAGGATTAATAGTAGAGGGATTTCAACTCTCTTGGTTCTGCTGCACCTTTTGGTCACATTTGATACCATTGAACATGGTATTCATTTATGTTCTCTGCAAAGGTTTGGAGAAATTCTTTTGTAGTCGGATCATCATTAAGATGTGGTCCCACAGAACTTGGTACTCTCCCTCACAATGTTCAACATTTGCATGAAGCTGCTAAATTATATTATCCACTAGCACAAGATTAGGCATCATTAGAATGCTAGTGATACCTAGTGTATATCTTCACCCTAGGCTCAAGTAGGAGCTGTAGTGGAAGTCTTCACAATGCCTTGATGAGGAGAAATACACCTAGGAGTAATCTCATCAAAATATAAGGGTAGCTGATTTGGAAACCATCTGTCTCTCTACCTCTACCTGCTGTCTCTGTCCTTAATTCCAGGCAAAGTTGTTCTTATTCTGAAGGAATAGTTATGTAACCTCAAGGCTCTCAAAGTTAAAGAGTAGGTGAAAGTTCTGACTTTATAGAACTGGTGTACTAGTTACTGTCCAGTTCCTTAAATAGAAGTAGCTGCAATGGTCCCTCATGCTTGGCACTTCACAATTATAATGCTGCAAATTTGTGGGGTTGCCCCTAGAGACTAGAAGCAAACAAAGTAGTCAACATAGGTTTGTCAAAAACAGATCATGCCAAATCAATCTTATTTCATTCTTTGATAGAGTAACTAAATTAATAGACCAGTGAAACACTGTGCACATAGTATACTTAGACTTCAGTAAGGCATTTAACAAAGCAACCTGCTGCTTAATAAACTAGAAAAAGGTGGGATAGACAACAACACCAATCAGATGGATCTGTAGCTGGCTGACAAACTGTACTCAGTGAGTAGTCCTCAATGGTACTATATCCACATAGAGAGAAGTAAACAGTGGGGTACCACAAGGCTCCGTCTTAGGCCCAGTATTCTTCAATATCTTCATTAATGACTTAGATGAGGGAATAGAAGGGGAGCTCATCAAATTTGCAGACAACACCAAACTGGCAGGAATAGCCAACACCCCAGAAGACAAGCTCAGGGTCCAAAAAGATCTTAACAAACTTGAAAAATGGGCATCCAACAAAATGAATTCTGGAGAAAAGCAAAGTTTTACATTTAGGCAGGAGAGGGACTTTGCAGTCCTAATGGACAATCACTTGACTATGAGCCAGCAGTATGCAGCAGCAGCCAAAAAATCTAATACAATCCTGGGTTGTATAAACAGAGGCATAGAATCAAGATCACACAAAGTAGTACCACTTTATAGAACCCTGGTAAGACCACACCTGGAATACTGCAACCACTATTGGTCACCATACTACAAAAAAGATGCTGAGAGTTTTGAAAAAATTCAGAGAAGAGCAACTAAGATGATCAAAGGCCTGGAAATTATAAAACATATGAATAATGACTGAAGACTTGGATTTGGTTAGTCTAAAGAAAAGAAGAAATAGGGGTGACATGATAGCAGTATTCAAGTATTTGTGGGGCTGCCACAAAGAAGAGGGGGTCACGTTATTCACCAAAGCATCAGAGGGCAAGACAAGAAACAGTGGTTGGAAACTGTTCAAAGACAAAAGCAACCTGGAATTAAGGAGAAACTTCCTAACAGTGAGGACAATTAACCAGTGGAACAACTTGCCTCCAGAAATCATGGGCACTCGGCTTCCGGTTTTGACATTGCAGTGAAGCAGATGCAGGAAGACGGGGCTTCATTCGCACAGCCAGTCAGAAGCTGCTGCCAATGGAAGACAACAAGGACTATCAAGCAATCTTACAGCAACATGGATGAAACTGGGTGAGACCTAAGCCTCTCTTTATAACTTTAAGACTTCTTCGTGAAAACATGCCCAAAGCACTCCCCCCCCCCGAGGAGGGAGAGGGAATTTCCACCCCATTCCCTCAGGAAAGCAGCAAATTAATTACTTGAGGAAAAAGGAGAAACCTACAAGACTAATTTGGAATTAATATATGTGTATATGACTTGGAAATTTGGGGACTAAAAGTGTTTTTAAGACCTTTTTAAAAAGATTTGAAAAGTTTACAATATAAATTTTGGATTTAAAAACTGAAAAATGGCGTTGATGATACCTAGTGGTGAATTATGGCACTACAACATATTTATGCCTAAAAGAAACCTGGCTCAAAGCCCAGAGCAAGATAAGACTTTGGCTGGTCTTGAAGCTTTTACTTTTGAGAATTGCAGCTGAGAAAAAGGAACCGACTTGGGGACTGCGTATCTGTGTGGCAGAGATGATAATATTATTCTAAAATTGGCCTGTCTGAACTATGAACACAAATACTGACTTTCAGAACTGTATTATGGATCTATTTTCCTGTAGAAGAAAGATACACTATTGCCTGATATGATGGAACATTTTGGATTATAAATCTTGATTGTTAAACAACCTTTAATGGTTCTTTTTTCTCCCTGGACAGAAAGGATATTTTTCTCATTGAACAGAAAAAATTGAATTTTACTTATATCTGCTTAGGGAAGGTTTAAGAATGGCTAGTTGGTTGGATAAATTTATAAAGGCTACTTACAAAAAAATAAAATAGATTTTCCATACTTAGCTCTAAATAGTAAAAAAACATCCTTAACATCTGTCTCCAGAAGCCTTAGTTTGCCATATCACCAAGAAAATACTGATGAACCACAGAAAGAAATTCTCTTCATGTTGAAATTAATACAAGAAACAACTGCTTTAGCTCGTGATGAGATTAAAAATAACATGAAGGAGATAAAAGAACAATTTTCTAATTTAAATCTACAAACTCAGAAAATAACTACAAAAAAGGAACCATCAACCTAGAAAATAGAAGGACAACTAGAGAATGCTGACACAAACATTGAGGATCTAAAGGAAGAAACTAAGGACCAGCCTCAGATAAATGAAGACTTAGAAGACACAACAATAATATTGAAAATGGAAAAGACATTTTACAAAACAAAGTTTCAAAACATACTGGAAGATAAGGAAGGAAACCTGATGCAATGGAAGATAAAGCCGTTAACACAACTGTGGGGACCTGGAGAAGGAGGGAGACTGCTTAACAGGCTAGTTCTTCCAAAAATACTAAATTGTTTCTCATTTCAAATAATATGCACAAAATAGAGGAAGAATTATTTAATGATCTAAATGCACTGACTTGGAAAGTTAGTTGACAAAGGAAGAAAGAGAAGCTTTGACCTATTAGAGGGGATGTTATATTACCAATTATATGTTTTAATATGGTTAAGAATAGATTGCTAGAAATAGAAGTATTATTATAACTAGATAGATAGGATTTGTAATCAGAATATCATATCTTGGTATGCAAAGGGAAATAAGAATATGCTAAGAACTTTGAATAAGGGAAGCTTTTGGTTACCCCAAAATAACTTGTTCTGAAATTGTAAATGATTAGGATATTTTGAACATGAATGGGGAATTAAAATTGAAAAAAGCAAAAATAGGATATGGACTGAATAAATGGATATTGAATGCAAATGCAATTAAGATATGCTTTTGTTAGAAAAGATATTCTAAACTGATATTATTTGACACTATTAGAAAAATGTAACAAATGTGAATAGACAATTGTATGTTTACTCACCACAATAAGAATTGTATTTGCTTAATGTGGAAAAATGTCTATTACCAGAAGAAGAGAGGATGTGCTGGAGGATGTAATATTGGGTTTAGTTTGAAGAAGTTTATATCTACCACAGAATTATTAATGCACTCAGTCATCACGTTGTCTATTTGGACCTTGATTGTAAAAATAGAAAATTAATAAAATATTTTTAAAAAAGGAAAAAAAATGTGGGTCCTCCATTACTGGAGATTGTTAAGAAGACCCTGGACAGTCACTTGTCTGAAATGGTATAGGTTGAGCAGGGGTCTGGACTAGAAGACTTCCAAGGTCCTTTCCTGCTTCTATTCTATTCTATTCTATTCTATTCTATTCTATTCTATTCTATTCTGTTCTGTTCTGTTCTGTTCTGTTCTGTTCTGTTCTGTTCTGTTCTGTTCTATTCTATTCTATTCGAAGTTCCTACTGGTGCAGAATGCAGCAGTTTGCTAGATAATAGGAAAGAGCTGTTACAGTCACGTAACACTTCTACTGTGGCAGCTGCTTTTCTTCCAGATCTAATTCACGCTGCTTATTATTGCTTATATATAAAATCCTATATGGTTGGGAATGTGTACTCCATTTAGAATCAGACATCTCAGTTTCATTTAGTAGAGAAGGCATGCTGTGAACTCCCGTAATTAGAGTGGTGGAGTCTCAGAAATGATCATTCTTTGCTATCTTTCCCTGCTTCTAGAGCAGCTTGCTCCATAAGATGAAGACATCCTCTTTCCTAATGACATTTAGAAAGCTGTTTAATAATTGCTTGTCCATGGAACCTTCATGGACTGAATAATGGAGTACACTGGTTTGTATTTCTGGAACAGAAAGAAGGGTGCTATATAAATATATACTTCCCTATGCATTCTATCTGATAGGTTATGGATATTTATTATTAATATATTGAGCTGGATGAGAATTGCATATTTACTACATTATTTATTTTGCAGTATTATATTACTCAAAATGGCTTACAGTTCTATGATTCATGAGACATGTAAGCCTGTATAATAAATAAATAATATGTTAAATAAGAGAGAAATTCTTAGCTGTTAGAACAATTATTGAAATTGTCAGAACAAATGGCAGTCATAGTAATGCAGAATTTTCTTACATACTAGCTTTGTATAGAAGCCTCTGCACATACAGCCCTGTGACACCCAGATGCAGAAAATTTTTGGTGAGGCAAGACTAAGCAGAGTTTTATTCAATTACAGGCCAGTATCAGAACTAAGCTTAATTCCCAAATAAATTAGTTTGTATCTTCAGTATTATTATAGTTACAGAATGAATTCATCAAACCAGGATTAGGTTTATTTTCTTGAATTTACATTCTAAAACCAAATAAAAATATGAATTTATGGAGTTGATGAGATGGATTAGGAGTAACAGAACAAATAAATAGATAAAACAGAAAAATATATTACAATCAAATAAGGCCAAATAAACTGTTTTATATATAAATACAAGTGGTATAACGGTAGCCAACTTTCTAAACTCCTAAACAACTGGATGCTCCAGCCTAAACATGTTTAATCCCATTGATTCATGAATGCTATTACACTGGAATATAATTTTGTAACTTTCATAGAGATTTCAATGGAGGCCTTTGCTAACAAAAATTATAGAATGCTAGACTTAGTGTAGTCTATGCTCCCAGCAGGAAAAGTTATAAAGAGATCACCAATCCTGATATAATGGGCAGGGCAACAGAACAAGTATTTCCAAGCATATGAATAGGTCATCTGAATAAGGAAAATTAGTAAGCCAGCATTTCAGAAACTTTTAAAGCAGCATCCCCAAACTTTGCAGCTTGGCGGCCCAGTGGAGGGCGGGGAGGGGAACCAACCTACATGAACAGTGGGCTGGTGCATATATGTGTGCGTGCAGCTTAACTTACCCAAGTGGTAGGACAGCTCGCGTGTGCATCTCAACTTGTGTGAGTTTTGCTGTGTGCGGGTAGGCACATGTGCTGGCCCAGCACTTACACAAGTCAAGCTGTGCATGGGCACCCTAGCCTACCACTCGCATACCCCGGTTGCAAATAGGCCATGTCCTGGTAATGGGCTAGGGGTTGGGGGGGGGTTTCCTGATTTAAAGTACAAAATTAGGCCTTGCTAGTATGAGTTAGCCATATATTGCATTCTGGGAAATGAATAAAGTACCTTTTTAAAAAAGTTGGGAAGAGCAAAAAGATTTGTGATAAAATAGTCACTCTGGATTCATCAACTTATAAATCTAGACTGAAAACACATTGCTGTATCTTGGCAGTGGTTAATAGCTATTGAAGGAAGAGGCAAGGGGAGTCAGATTGGTGAAATCAGCATTGTGGTATTGAAACATAAACCCTAACCCTTTGCTATGTCTACTAAGAAATATCATATATTCCCGAAAATATTGGAGCATTATTCAGTGGTGGGATTCAAATATGTGAAGAACCGGTTTTCTGTGTGGATGCTGCTTCCAGAAGTCCATTCTGGGCCTGGGCAACAAAAAATTAGCTATGGGTTCTGCCAAAGTGGTGCGAACTGGCTGAATCCCACCGCTGAGCTTTTGGCAGATGAATGATTCTTCATTATTCCTGCAGGAAAAGAAACTTTTTCTCTAAGTGGCCTATTGCTAAGTATACTTCAACTGAGTAGTTACAATTAAAGAAATCATGGCAGGCAACGGTCCATCCCACTGCCCCCCCATGACTTGAGTTTATCAGTGGGAACTTATGTCAGGTGGCCAGTTCACCTGCAATTGACTTGCAAGCAGCTTTGAATTGAAATTTTAATTCAAGTCATAGTAAAGCTTTATGGAGAAACTGAGGGCCTGGAGAATGGTTTGTGTAATCCCTAGATTTTTTCCTGGGGATTTGATATCCTAATAGGAACAGAACTGTGTATCACAGAATAAAGAGAGTTTATGTTAGCCCTACAACTGCCACCATGATAGTGTTGGGAACCTGATGAAGATTTTTCTTTCAAAATAGAATTGCTGTTTTTATGGCGAACATATCTAATTATTGCATTTGAGACTTTTTATATGCAAGATGAAGTAATGCCATATTGTTGCTTTCATTTATTTTTAAAGACTTTTTTAAAAACACTGATGCTAATCAAGCAAATAAAACTATTATCTTCCTCCTTAACATTGCAATATGAAAATTGATCTTTTTTAGATTTTGAATTTATCATAATATTTTAATGTTATAGCAGAAGAAAATCTACAAATGTCATAAATATTTTGGGCACAAACCCCTCAATTTATAATTAAGTTATTATTTGATCAAGTCTGTGTATTTCTCCTAAATATAAACATTTCTCAAAGCAGAAAAACTGAGTGTATTTGGGTTACCCAGAAGTGCATCCTCAAAGAAACCATCCGTTATAACAAGTATCTGTGTCAGCTAAAAGCAAAGAAAGTCCCATCCATGTCCGCAAAACCATTATCTTTCCTAAAGGTCAGTTTAATGCAGGATTAATTAATAAACAACTGGGCAACAGCCATTTAGCCAAGCAATAATATATATTTGAGCATGATGACTTCTATCTTTGGCCTGTAAATGCCTATTTTACTGTGATTTTTCAAAGGATGAACAACATTCCACAAAGTCACTTTCTTTTATGTGTGGTTGTGCTCAGAAGATTTCCTGTCTTTGTCTGAGATAGATGAAATTCAAGGTGAGTGAGAGAGAACAAATCCTGTAAGGTAATTCTGTCACTCACCTCATCTTCATAATCTTTCCTTAGCTTCCTCTGCTTTCTAACCCCACTATTGATTGTGTCACGGGCTACAGCAGTCCAAGGCAGGGGGCTGAAAACCTTTCTGAACAGCAGTTGCCAGCCTGCCTGTTGCAGCTTGAAGAAGAAAAGCATGCTGTGAAAACAATCAGTGCATTTGCTTTAGATCTAAGTGAGTCCAACTAGGTCGATGCTTCATGCTGATGTGTTGAAAACATTTAAAAATTTTCTCAGAGTTTGATTTCTGAAATATTTCAACATGTCTCTGGCAATCTGAGATTGTTATTTTACACTTATGTAGTACACAAGGTTTTCTTTCTATAAGAGAAAGGTAACAGCCTTGTTTTTCCTTTGAAGCTTTGGAGTCCAAAGTTTTGTTTGGAGGAAGGAAATATATTTTTCTGAGGTATTGGTTCTGAGGCATTTTGTCAGCCAGAGCCAGTTTGTATTGACTCTAGTCCAGAACTGTTTCATTTTGACTAGAGGAAACAATGTAGTAATAGTTGTTTTCTCCTCAGTGTGAATAAAAATACAGAAGCTTCATTACACCCATCTCCCACTATATTTTGTTGGTTTTGTTTTTATTGAGAGAAGTGATCACCAACAAAAAATGGTGAAGAATTAATTTTGTTGAAGGTTATTTCTTCCTTGCCTTAGTTACATTATGTGGAAATAATTGGCTTGATTCTCCCAGGTTTGAGTTCAAGTAGCAAAGGAGGCATAGCCAAACAGCAACTTATATCCAAATTAATATTTATTCATTCTGTAAGAGTGGAAGACTCCTAGGAGGCTTTTTCACTACCAGCAGTCAGTATCACAATTATCTTTTAAACTGCAGAGAGAAAAATAGCAGCTGCTCTTGCTTTTTTTGAACATCTAAGGTTTCTCTAATATCTGGGATGGGTTGGGTCAAGGTTACAGTATAATCATTTAGATGGGATTTGTGCTGAAGTTATTATGAAAATATGATCCAGGCAAAATGAACATGAGATTTTGGCTTGGTTTTGTTTGGAAACAGCTGGAAGAGTTCATAAAGCATATGTGCAGTTATTATTTAGTGTCATTCTCATCAACCAGTGCTGACTTTTCTTGTGTGATTAATTAATCTACAGATGATTGATTAATTTATATATTGGGAGTGCAGCATAATGGTGTTATGCCATAGATGACATTGATGGATATTATTAATTCAATTAAGAATAAGATAATAAAAATAATATTTACATAAAATGCACATTATGCACCAAAAGGAATGTGCCTGTCATAATAATAAATCTATATTGTAAACATACAAGATAAAAAATAATGCAAGGAATGCAACAGCAATCATATAACATTACATATGTATTAACAAACAATATAGACTGCTCAGCCTCAAGATGCTGGCTAAATAAGATGAGTCTCTGATAAAAATCAATCTTTCAGTTGCCTATCTGGGGAGCCAATGAGGGCCATTCCTAGAATAGGATGAACTGGAGTCATTGCTACCTCTAAATTGGACAACTGTAATGCACTGTACATGGAGCTTATCTGGAAGATAATTTGGAAATTTAAGATGGAATGAAATGCATCTGCTCCTGTTTTCTAGGTCAGATCCATTATTGGTATATTACATTGCTGCTAAGGGAGCTGCACTGGCTACAGGTTTGTTTCTGAAAACAGTACAAGGTAGTGGTTATTATCAATAAAACCACATATGGCTTGAGGATGGGTACTTTAGAAACCGTTTATTTCTTCTAGAACTTGCATGCCCAAAATGCATGAAGAGACAATGCCTGCTGAGGATCCCCAATTTTGGTGATGTCTGATATGAGCATGCAAGCAGAAATTCTCTGAGGAAACTTCTGTACTGTGGAATAGTATAATAGCATGAGGGAATGACCTTGGGAGACAGGGAGAAGAGCTGCAGCTCTTCTATCAGATAAGAGGCAGCTTAGCCCACAGTAGGAATGTGGATGTGGCAAATGTCTAGAAGACCTCCCATGTTTTTTGGGCTATAAAGGTGATGGGGGAGAAATGTACTTTTCCTGAAAGAGTCTAATAATATAATCTTACAATGAACTAACTGCAATTAGTTCATCTGGGCATGCTTTTTGTCTAGATTACCTTGCTAGGCCAACATATAGCTTGGCCCTGGAAAAAAGAATACACCCTTTCTTCATGGCTTTTTGAAACTCACTGAAACCTGGCTTTTGGGAAAGGTTGGAGTATATATAGCATGACAGTATAATCATTCACGTCTATTGTAAGATTTATGGGAATGTATAGTCACCACAATGTTGGATTACAATATATTAGGTGAAATTATTGTTTATGAATTACTTTTTTCATATATGTTGTACATTAGTATTGCCAATCCAACTTCTTTAAAAAACATCAGATGTAAAAAACATCAGATTAATATTTTTTATTTTATTATTTATTTATTATTATATTTATATATTTATTATATTTATTTATTTATTTATTATAATAACTCAAAGGTGATCCTGTTAGTTAAAAAGAAAGTCTTGAGAAACTGCAAAACATCAAGAATGGGGAGGGTAAGTGCAAAACTGATAATGTCAACTAAAAATAGTAATAATTTAATGCCATAAATAGAAAGATACTAATTATTTTTTCTTTAACCTCCTCTATGTATCAGATTAGTACAGGTAGTTCTTGATGTATGATCGCCTGCTTAAAGTTCAAAGTGGCAGTGAATCCCCCCAAAAGTACTTATGACCTGGTCCCAAAGTTACATTTGTAAGTAAGGCATTTGATAAAGTAGGCCACAACCTACTGCTTGATAAGATAGAAAAATGTAGGTTAGAGAGAATCACCATCAGATGGATTCATAGCTGGCTTACTGGCCATGCTCAATGTGTGGTCCTCAATGGAACTGCATCTACATGGAGGGAAGTGTGTAGTGGGGTGCCCCAGAGTTCTGTTCTGGGCCCAGTGCTCTTCAACATCTTCATCAATGATTTGGATGAGGGGATAGATGGGGAACTCTTCAAATTTGCAGATGACACCAAGCTGGCAGGAATAGCCAATACTCCAGAAGATAGGCTTAATACACAGAAGGTTCTTGACAGACTTGAACATTGGGCACTATCTAACAAAATGGAATTCAGTGGTGAAAAAAGTAAGGTTCTACATTTAGGCAAGAAAAACCAAATGTACAGGTGTAGTATTGCTGGTACTTGCTCAATAGCAGTAACTTTGAGAGGGATCTCAGAGTCCTAGTGGACAATCACTTAAACATGAGCCAGCAGTGTGCTGGAGCTGCCAAAAAAGCCAACACAGTGCTAGGCTGCATTAACAGAGGGATAGAATCAAGATCACGTGAAGTGTTAATATCACTTTACAATGCGTTGGTAAGGACACACTTGGAATACTGCTTCCAGTTTTGGTCACCATGATATAAAAAAAGATGTTGAGAATCTAGAAAGAGTACAGAGAAGAGCAACAAAGATGATCAGGGGACTGGAAGGTTGTTGGAATTGGGTATGTCTAGTTTAATGAAGAGAAGGATGAGAGGGAGACATGATAGCAGTGTTCCAATATCTCAGGGGTTGCCACAAAGAAGAGGGAGTCAAGCTATTTTCCAAAGCATCTGAAGGCAAGACAAGAAGCAAGAGATGGAAACTAACCAAAGAGAGAAGCAACCTAGAACTAAGGAGAAATTTCCTGACAGTTAGAACAATTAATCAATGCAACAACCTGCCTCCAGAAGTTGTGAATGCTGCAACACTGGAAGTTGGACAACCATTGTCTGAAATTGTATAGGATTTCCTGCCTGAGCAGGGAGTTGGATTAGAAGACCTCCATGGTCCCTTCCAACTTATTATTATTGTTGTTGTTGTTGTTACTACTACTACTACTATTATTGCACAGTCAGCCAGATGTTCAGACTGGATTTGGCATTTTTGTCTACCTATCAAGTCCTTACCAAGGACCTGGGATAGGCAGATGTGGATGTTTGATGGTATTATAGATATCATCACAGGATGGAAGCAGTTCCTAGTAAGGCCGCCTTTTGCAATTGACTAATGACGAATTTGTCAATGCCAATGGTGTTCAATTGGTGCTCCAGTTGTTTTGGGATTGCACCCAAGGTGCCTATTATTATTGGTACTACCCTTGCTTGCCTTTGCCACAGTCTTTCTATTTCTATTTGTAGGTCTTTGTATTTTGTTGTCCTCTCCAATTCTTTCTTGTCTATTCTGCTGTCTCCAGGCACTGCCACGTCCACTATCCAGACTTTTTTGTCTTTCTTATCAACAATTGTTAAGTCCAGGGTGTTATGTTTCAGGTGCTTGTCTGTTTGAATTCTGAAGTCCCAGAGCAGTTTAATTTTATCATTTTCTATGACTTTCTCAATTTTATGATCCCACCAGTTCTTGCTTACAGGCAAATGATATTTCTTGCAGATCTTCCAATGCACCATTGTTGCTACTTTGTCATGCTGCTGCTTGTAGTCAGTCTGTGCTATCTTCTTCAGCAGTTTACCAGGTGGTCCACTGTTTCTTCAGCTTCTTTGCATAGGTGGTACTTACTATCTGTTGCTGTCTTCTCAATTTTGACTTTGTATGCATTTGTCCTTAAGGCTTGGTCTTGTGCAGCCAGAATTAGTCCCTTGGTCTCTTTCTTCAACTTTTCTGCTCTTAGCCATTGCCAGGTCTTGTTATTATCTGCTTTCCCAGCTATTTTTTTTAATGGACTGGCCATGTAGTGCTTTGTCGTCCCATGCCTCTATTCTGGTCTTCATTTGGTCGTTCTTGTAGGCCAGTTTGGTCTCTTCAGTAGTCAGTAAGCCTTCCTGATATACTAATTTCAGTGCATCTTGATCATTGTCCTTCAGATATTCTTCCAAAGCCATTTTTTCTTCTTCAACCATCTAATGTACTTGCAGCATTCCACGTCCACCTATTTGCCTTGGTAAATAGAGTCTGTCAATATCACTGTGTGGATGAAGGGCATGATTCATTGTCATTATTTGTTTGGTCTTCCTATCCATTGCTTTTAGTTCTGCTTGAGTCCAGTCCACTATTCCAGCTGTGTATCTAATGACTGGAATTGCCCAGGTGTTGATTGCCTTCACAGTATTTCTTCCATTGAGTTTGGACTTTTAAGATCTTCTTCACTCTCTTGATGTATTCACCTCTAATCTTTTTCTTGACTTCAGTGTGCTTAATGTTGTCATCTTGAAGGATACCCAAGTATTTGTAGTAATCTTCCTCATCCAGACTCTTAATGTCATTGGGCATCTTTATTCCTTCAGTTTTCAGTATTTTCCTTGTTTGAAAGTAAGTGTGGCACATTTGTCCAAGCCAAACTCCATTGCAATAACTTGGCTATATATACAGACAGTGTTGAGCAGCAATTCAATTTCAGATGATATTTTTCCTTTTTTTTATTAAAGAGTTTTACAGAAACAAGATTTTACAATATATCCCCAAATCCCCCCCAACCCAAACCACCCCACTTCCCCCACCACTTCCCAGAGCTAAATACAGGATTATAGTCATAATAATCATATTCTAAATAAGAATTATCCATAATATACAATTAACCAAATTCATAATGTGCTTTAACTCCCCTTTAACATAGGTAAAGGTAGATTCTCCCGCACATGCGTGCTAGTTGTTTCCGACTCTAGGGGCCGGTGCTCATCTCCGTTTCAAAGCCGAAGAGCCAGCGCTTGTCTGAGGACTTCTCCGTGGTCATGTGGCCGGCATGACTAGACGCCAAAGACGCACGGAACGCTGTTACCTTCCCACCGTAGTGGTCCCTATTTTTCTACTTGCATTTTTACGTGCTTTCGAACTGCTAGGTGGGCAGAAGCTGGGACGAGTAACAGGCGCTCACTCTGTTACGCAGCACTCGGGATTCGACCCGCCAAACTGCCGACCTTCTGATCGACAAGCTCAGCATCTTAACCCACTGAGCCACCGCGTCCCCTTTAACATAGATACATACATAGTACTAACACTAAGATAACAATATCCCTCTAAAATCTACTCATAAGCTAAATGGAACTTTTTAGTCCCATATTTATTCTGAATATAATCTATCCATCTCCTCCAAACTGAAATATATCTTTCCTGTGAATGATCTTTCAAATAAGCAGAAATCTTAGACATTTCTGCAAGATTCGAAACTTTAAACACCCATTCTTCTGTAGTAGGCAAACTATCCTTCTTCCAATATTGTCCCACCAGTAACCGTGCTGCTGTTATCATATTCAACATCGAATTAGTTTCTTTAACATCACAATCTACAACAATACCCAATAAAAACAATTGCGGAGAAAACTTTATCTTCTTCTTAAAAATCTTTTGAATGTTCCACCAAATTTTAATCCAAAAAGCTTTTATATTTCTACAAGTCCACCACATATGAAAATAGGTGGCTTCTAAACTACCACATCTCCAACATTTAGACTGCAAGTTAGGATACATATTAGATGATATTTTTCCATACAGCTTCAGATCATCCATGTAAAGGAGGTGGGATAGTCTGGCAGATGTTTTCGATGTTTAATAGCCATGTCCTGAGTTATTCAGTATTGTTGACAGAGGAAACAGTGCAATAGCAAATAGTAGTGGTGATAATAAATCTCCTTGAAATATTCCTCTCTTAATATTAACCTCTCCCAGTCTTTCACCATTGACCTGACACTGTGTCTTCCATTGTGTCATTGATCTTTGTACAATTTTCTGATGTTTCTACTGACTCCTGTTATTTCTAGGCAGTTGATTATCCAGTCACGTGGCAGAGAGTCAAATGCCTTTTTGTTTTCCAAGATCATTTTGTCTATTAGGAGTTTATCTTTTGTTCCGCTATTGAAGCGGTTTCCTTTCTGCTCGGGTGGAAAGAGATCGTTTTCAACTTGATCTGTTGTACTGCATCAGCTACCATCCAGTTAACAATTTAAAAGTTTTTGGTAAGCAGATAATTGGCCTGTAGTTGCCTGGTGTTGCCACTTTTGCTGGATTTTTCATTATTAGGTAGGTTTTCCCAGTTGTTAGCCACTTTTCAATTTCTCCTCCTTTAGTATATTGTTGAACTGCTTGGCAATGAGGGATATATAACAGTTAGTTGTTTCAACCAAAACCCATGCAGTTCATCTTCACCTGGTGATGACCAATTCTTGATCTTCCTTGCTCTTTTTTCTACCGTTTTTGTTGTTATGACTAGTTCTTTCATTTCAATTTCTGTTTTATTTGCATCCACCTCTTTTAACCAAGCTGCATCCTTGTTGTGTTTCTTTGGGTTATCCCATATCTGCTTCTAGAACTGCACTGTTTCTTCCTTGTCAGGTATTGACTGATTCATTGCAGTTTCTCCATTTATGGATTGGTAGAAACGTTTCTGATTGGACTGAAATTGGAGGTTCTACATATAATTTGCAATTCGAGCTTCGTATCTACTGATTTTCCTGGCTATAGCTGTTATTTGCTGTTTTATTTTTTCCAGTGCTTCCTTGATCTTCCTTGTTTCTAAGTGGTATTTCTTGATTAGGTATTCTTTGGTCTTCTTGTTCTTCAGCTTCTTTTCTTTCATCTGTTATACCTTGCTTGCATGTGATCTTAACTTGCTGATCTTATGTTCTAGTCTAATCTTCCATTTTTGTGGTGCACTGTTTGTTGGTTTTTCTTCTTTGTTGATTTTGCATTCCAGGTATTCAGTTATAACTGCAGTTGTGCTGTACATTAATTGGTTTGTTTCTTGCAGTGAATTGGTGCTTATACTTGATATTGCAGTATTTGCAACTTTTAATGCTTGTGCTAGCTGTTTCTTTGAAACAAGCTTCATTGCAGGCAGCCTTATTCTGTTGTTTTTGTGCTGTTTTAGATGCTCAGTTATTCTTTGTTTCAATTCTTTTATTTCTTTAGTTAGAGGGTTTTGTTCTTCCTGAGGAAGAGGTGCCTTGTTTTCCAAATGAGAACAGTTGTATATCTCTGCTGGATTCCTCCACTGCCAATTCCCCCTGGTTTGCTCCTACATTCTGAATTACTTCTGGTAAGGCTTTGATTTCTTTGCTCTGGGTAAACCTTTGCAGTTTGTCCAATTCTGTTTCTGTGAATACTTTATTTTGTATTATAAATTGGCATTGATCTGCTAGTCTCTGTTCTGTTATTTCTGATTCTGGATGTTGTTCTTTCCAGTACTGGTGCATTCATTTTAGATATCCTCTTCTTGTTAGACTTGATCTGCAATAATAAATCATTATTTCTTTGTTTTCAGTCACTGTGTATTTGTGACGGGTAAACACCTTTTCTTCCAGTAGTTCTGAAACTGCTGGCCCTGGTTGCTCAGCCAACAGTCCTGAGTCCTGTAACCCATTTTTCACCAGATATCCAGGAACTCCAACATCTAGCATGGACCTTGTTAACCTGGGCAACATCTGAGCCAGTATGGCTTTCTGAAATTTATGTCTCACCATATTTTTTATGGGAAAGACACTCTTTGTGTGACTCCTCTGATGAGACCTGTCCAGCATGACTGAATTTCTGGCATAGCTCTCATCTTCCTCAGAGTACACAATCCCCACAACCACATCAAGGTAGTGCCTCACTGGGGGATGATGATGATTATGTTACAGCTGCTGCAGTGCCCTTGCTTTTGTTTGCCCTTTTGACAACTGGAGGAATGCTGCAGTAACCCTGGTCTGTTTTCTCCCCATCCCCCTCACTATGTACCTAACACAGCCTCCACAGATAGCTAATGCACAGCTTTTTGAATGTTGGAGTTTTCTGCAGTGCTATTGGGATCATATTAAGGCAATAAAATGTAGTGAATTGTTCATTGTCTACATGGCAGTTACCTGGAAACAGTCACCATTTTGTCCTACCCAGTGTGCTGCAGCTGCCAAAAAAGCCAAAACAGTGCTAGGCTGCATTAACAAAGGGATAGAATCAAGATCAAGTGAAGTACTAATACCACTTTACAATGCTTTGGTAAGGCCACACCTGGAATACTGCATCCAGTTTTGGCCACCACGATGTAAAAAAGATGTCGAGACTCTAGAAAGGGTGCAGAGAAGAGCAACAACGATGATTAGGGAACGGTTGCTGGAATTGGGTATGTGTAGTTTAACGAAGAGAAGGGTGATAGCAGTGTTCCAATATCTCAGGGGCTGCCACAAAGAAGAGGGAGTCAAGCTGTTCTCCAGGGCACCTGAGGGCAGGACAACAAGCAATGGATGGAAACTAGTCAAGGAGAGAAGCAACCTAGAACTAAGGAGAAACTTCCTGACAGTTAGAACAATTAACCAGTGGAACAACCTGCCTCCAGAAGTGGTGAATGCTCCAACACTGGAAGTTTTTAAGAAGAGACTGGACAGCCATTTGCCTGAAATAGTATAAGGTTTCCTGCCTGAGCAGGGGGTTGGACTAGATGACCTCCAAGGTCCCTTCCAACTTATTATTATTATAATTTTTTTTTCGCCCAAGATGGCGGCGGTCATTTGTTGAGGTCTGGGAGCTTTGCAACGGGCCTCAAAGTTGGGCAGTCTGGGAAGCCCAACCGAGCACGGCAGTCTAATGGGGGGTTGAAGTAAGCAACAGCTGTCTGGTGCCGCTTTTTGTGGTGCGGAGGCCTTCGCCCCCCTGGAATGGCAGCAGCAACCTGGCGGCCCAAAGATCAGCCGTGGTCCTATCGGCTGATCAGCTGGCGGGTGCTGGTGCGTCGAGGATGTTTCCTGCCCTCCTCGAATGGTGGCAGCGGCCCGAAGGTCGGCCGTGGCCCGAAGATTGACTGTAGTGGCCCGGTGGCCCGAAGGTCAGCCACGGTGGCCTGGCGGCCCAAGGATCAGCTGCGGCGGCCTGGCGGCCTGAAGATCAGATGCGGCAGCCTGGTGGCCCAAGGGTTGCCCAAGGTGGCCTGGAGGCCTGAGGGTTGGCCGCGGCGGCCTGGCAGCCTGAGGATTGGCTGCAGCGGCCCGGCAGCTTGGCGGCCCGAAGATTGGTCTTGATTAGCTGTGCAACACCGATATTTGCCGCCCCCCCCCCCCGGAATGGCAACAGTGGCCTATTGACCCAAAGATCGGCCATGGCCCGGCCCAATGCCCGGATCAGCTGCATGGAGGCCTCCCGCCTTTGGGAATGGCAGCAGCGGCCTGGCGGCCCAAGGATCAGCCACGTCCTAGCCCAGTACCTTGGTTCAGCTGGCGAGCGCTTTTTGCAGCGTGGGTGTTTCCTGCTCTCCTGGAGTGGTGGCAGTGGCCTGGCAGCCTGAGATTGGCCGTGGCCTGCCTGACCTAGCGTCTCAGATGAACCTGTTGGGGTGTGGGGGATCAGGTCCCTAAGCTCAGGCTGGTGTACTTCAATGCCAGATCCCTGGTGAATAAGGCTCCCCTCGTCCATGAGTTGATCGAGGAGGAACGCGCGGATGTGGCATGTATTACAGAAACCTGGTTGGGCCCAGAGGGAGGTGTCCCTCTGACTGAGCTTTGCCCTCCAGGTTTCTGTGTGTTGCATCAACCAAGGGCTCAGGGCAGGGGTGATGGAGTGGCGGTAGTTATATGGGAGACCTTATGTCCACGGGAGTCCACTGTTGTACAGATAGGTGGGAGTGAGTCCCTCCTCCTGAGGTGCGGCCCTAGGGCTCAGTTGAGCTTGTTGCTAACATACCTGGTGTGTGGCAACGGCCCTGCCCGAGCTTCTCGACACCCTCTCAGGGTTGTTGGTTGAGTTTCCCAGACTTATAGTTCTGGGCGACTTTAACCTGCCTTCTCTGGGAGGGTTGTCTCCATGACGGCCATGGACCTGGCCCAAGTAATTCAGGGTCTGACCCATGGGGGGGGACACATTGTCAATCTAGTTTTCTTATCTAGGCAGTGGCTTGATGATCTGGGAGGGGGCTCGCCAACTATTGTCCCCCTGTCATGGTCCGATCATCACCTCCCATGGTTGGTCTTCCGTTATGCCACCTCCCACTGCTGGGCTGCGGAACTGACCAGGTGGTTCTGCCCCAGGCACCTAATGGACCCGGAACGGTTTCAGACGGCACTTGGGTCTATACCTATCCCCCTCACTCACAGCCCGGTCGATGCCTTGGTGGATGCCTGGGAAAGGGCTGCCACCGAGGTGCTCGACCATGTTGTACCCTTGCTACCCCTGACCCGGCACAGATCCTGGTGGGCTCCATGGTTTTCTATGGAGCTCCAGGAGATGAAGCATAGGAGACAGGGTCTAGAGAGCTGTTGGAGATCCAGCCGATCCGAATCTGACTGATTGCAGTTAAGAATCTTTATAAGGTCTTATCTTGCAGCGATGCGGACGGCAAAGGCTAATTACTTTGCTGACTTCATTGTGTCCGCAGATAATTGCCCGGCTGCCCTGTTTAGGGTGACTCGCTGCCTTCTCAACCGGGAGGTGAGGGAGGATCCCTTACAGGGGTGGGCCAAGGAGTTTAGTCATCATCTGACGGACAAAATTGCTTAGATCTGGACTGGTTTGGACTCAGGGCAGAGTCTGACGTGGAGGAATCGGACGGTCTTGAGCATGTTATCTGGACTGAGTTCGATCCTGTTTCCCCTGATGATGTGGACAGGATGAGAAGGAGGCTGAGCTCCCCCACCTGTTTGTTGGACCCGTGCCCCTCCTGGCTGGTTTATGCGGCTTGGGAGGAGACACAAGGCTGGTTCCAGGTATTAATAACTGCTTCCTTGGAGGAGGGTATCTTCCCCGCCGCCCTGAAGGAGGCGGTGATGAGACCCCTCCTCAAGAAGCCTGCCCTGGACCCAGCTGTTTTAAAAACTATCGTCCGGTCTCCAACCTTCACTTTTTGGCGAAGGTTGTTGAGAATGTGGTGGCGCATCAGCTTCCTCTGTTCCTGGATGAAGCTGATTATCTGGACCAGTACCAATCGGGTTTCAGGCCCGGGCACAGCACGGAGACGGCATTGGTCGTGCTGGTGAATGATCTCTGGCGGCCTCGGGACAGGGGTTGTTCCTCTGTCCTAGTCCTATTAGATCTCTTTGCGGCTTTCGATACCATCGACCATGGTATCCTACTGCGGCATCTCAGGGGGTTGGGAGTGGGAGGCACTGTTTTGCAGTGGTTCTCCTCCTATCTCCTGGGCCACTCGCAGCTGGTGTTGACGGGAGGGCAGAGATCTGCCCCGAGGCCTCTCGCCTGTGGAGTTCCTCAGGTCGGTTCTGTCTCCTCTCCGTTCAACATCTATATGAAGCCGCTGGGCGGAATCATTTGTGGTTTTGGGGTGGGGTATCATCAATATGCTGATGATACCCAACTTCTTTTCTCCACCCCGTGATGCCTTCGCCGTGATGTCCTGTTGCTTGGAGGCAGTCCGGGTCTGGATGGGAGAAACAGGCTTCGTCTCAATCCTGCCAAGAGTGAGTGGCTGTGCATACTGGCATCTCGGGTCAACCAGCCTATTCCATCTTTAACAATGGGGGGTGAGGTGTTACCCCCCATTGATAGGGCTTGCAACTTGGGCGTCCTCCTAGATTCATGGCTCAATTTTGAAGACCACATAGGAGCCGTGACCAGGGGGTCTTTTGCCCAGGTTCGCCTGGTGCGCCAGTTGCTCATGCGCTCGTGACCTCCCATTTAGACTACTGCAACGCTCTCTACATGGGGCTGCCCTTGAGGACCACTCGGAGGCTTCAGCTGGTGCAGAATGCGGCTGCGCGAGTTGTGATGGGGGCTTCCCGATACTCCCATGTAACACCTCTACTCTGCGACCTGCATTGGCTTCCGGTTGCCCTTCGGGTGAGATTCAAGGTGCTGGTGATGACCTATATAGCCCTAAATGGCTTGGGTCCGGGTTATCTGAGGGAGCACCTGCTGCCGGCATCAAGCTCCCTTTGTCCCATGCGCTCCCACAAGGAGGGCCTTCTCAGGATACCGCCGGTTAAGGAATGCCGGCGGGTTATTCCCAGGGGAAGAGCGTTCTCTGTGGGTGCGCCGGCCCTATGGAACCAACTCCCCATGGAACTTAGGACTGCCCCCAACCTTCGCTCAATCCGCAGGTACCTGAAAACTTGGCTCTTTGAGCTCTCTGGCCCAGGCTGAGGGGTTTTAATTTTTATTGGGTTTCAGTTTTAAATGTTGGGGACTTCATTTAATTAATTGTTTTAATCTGATTTTAATTTTTGTATGTTTGTTTTTAATCTTCCCTGTACACCGCCCTGAGTCCTTCGGGAATAGGGTGGTATATAAATTTAATAAAAATAAAATAAAATTAAAA
>JAKJMR010017627.1:861141-887130 GCA_024449315.1 Daboia siamensis
TTATTATTATTATTATTATTATTATTATTATTATTATTATTATTATTATTATTATTATTATTCAGTCCAAAAGAGTAACTGCTTCTACGAAGCTGCCACACAGAAGGCTGGGACAAATTGCTATATTTTGCTTTCCAAATATGATCTACACATCTCTCCGAAGGCCTGGAGTTTTCTGCAGTGCTGTGGAGACTGTATTAAATCAGTAACATGAAGTTGTTTATCCTTCACCTGGATAGTGTAATTTTGGAATTGCACAATGTGGCTGGGTGACAAAATGACCCATTCCAGTACTATGTGGACAAGTATGTGGGGCCTAGCCAGCCTAACTCCAGTGGGAAACCATTGAAAGAGGGGAAGACTTGCAATGATCTGATGGAGGGGGAAGGAAAGGCCAGTGGGGACGCAAGGGTAGGAAGCAGAGCATGGGTTATCTCAGAAGGTAGGGGATGAGTTAGAAAGCTGGGGCAGCAAACCTGGGCCTGTGGTGGGCCTTCCCAACCCTGAGGTACCCTATGCTCTGCTTAATGACCATTATATTCATTTAATGGCTGCATCAGGAGGACCGGAGATGAGGTCATTAAGCAAGGCTATTTTGTTTAATGACCAACACAACATGCAACTGTAATGGGCAGGCTCTATTATGACCATATCTTGAGGACTACCTGTGAGAGAAATGTAACACTAGCAAAGCTTCTTTTTTTAGATATTGCTTTATAAAAAATCAGGCATAAGGACACAGTGTTTGCTGGATGCAATAAAAGAATGAATGAACAAGAAAACTGTCATGGAGTTTCTTTCTCCTATTATATGTTCGTTTCCTGTTGAATCTCCTTTGGATGGGGATAATTTCTTATCACCTATTGTTAGTTAGAGTTTTGTCAGGGTTTTAATTCGAAAAACTCTGTCTCTGAAGAAATTAACTCTCTTGGGTGTTGTCACTGTCCTTTCTTCTGTTATTTCATACAGAAAAGTTTCTTATGTTGTTCCAGCTAATATCTGACTGGATTTATATAATCTGAGTTACATTTAATTCTTATCTAATTGATTCCATTATATGATCAATTACATTAGTAATTCAAGAGAGTAGGATGCAGGATGGACACCTAGTGACTTGAGTTACCGTTATCTTTTTAGATACTATAGACAGTAGTAAAATTTACCTAACATTTTCTCCCTGAAAAGAAGGACCTGAACTCTAGAATACACCAGAAGTTTACCTTGATCTCCCGTGCCCTCCATATTACATTGGGGATTAGAGAGTCCTGATAAACTATTATTGTGGCTAGAAATTACAGTTGTCAGTCTTAAACTGTAATTCTCTCACTATGATGAAGTCTTTCCTGAATTGAGAAATGTATCGATTTTTTTTCTAACAAACTATATTCTGATTAATTCCCAAAACTATAATTTGACTTTGGAAAGGTTTGCATTTTGATATGCTGCAAAATGTTAATAAAGTCTTATGAACAGAAGAAACCAATGATAGACTATCTCTCAAATAGACTGTATCTGCCTATATGAAGACTGAAGCAAGACTGTGCTAATTTTAGGTTACTGAGAGAATCTAGGCTTAACAGCTCCACAAACTGAATCTAATCAGGGCCTAGACTGTATGTTCTATGTGCACTTATGCATGCATGGCTAATCCTTCTGTGTTAGACATATATGTCCATGTTGCAGTTTATAAGCATTTTAAGTATTATAAGATAATTTGAAACAGCTACTTTAGTTCTCCAACATTTTAACTCTAAATTTTAAGTTATAAATATTAATCTCTATTTTCAAATTAGATTGTTCTTAGTGCTTATTACTTACAGAATCCTCTCTCCTACATTTAGGGCTAATGTTAGCTATATTATGTCTCACAACTGTATGTTCTGGCTTGGTTTTTAATTGTTTTACTCATTTCCGATTTTATATAGCTATACATTGCCCATCTTTAACATTTATACCATTGACACACTCTGTACTTTTGTTGCTATTGTTCAATTACTAAGTTGTGTCCAACTCTTCACAATACCATGTACCTCTGTCTTCCACCTCCCGAAGTTTGCCCAGATTCATGTTTATTGCATCAATGACACTAACCCTTTTATCCTCCAAAATGAAGGCGAATATACATATCTCAGGATAATGTTGCAGGATCAAAGCTGGATCGGTTACTGGGACCAGAGGTTTTTTATCATGCTGGAGCCCATCTAGCCTAGCTAGAGATAAGTTCCCTACAGATAGGATCCTCCAAATTGTTTCCCTCTTATTTATGTAAAATGTTGGAGAAAACTTATGTGCTGAAGTGGGTAATTTTTTTTTTTATTTACAACCCAAAAATCATGTTTATCTTTTGATATGTAGACAAGTTAGCATTCTTTCAGGTTTGTCAGCTCATCTTCTGTAAAATTTGGAACATGTGATGAAGCATTGTGATATTTAGTGAATGATATTTTGTACCCAAGATGTTCAAAACTCTTAATTGTTCTGTGCTCAAAAGATTGAGGAGGGAATGTACTGATCTTTTATTTCTGAGGGCAGTTTCCAGTTTAAATTCATTATGCTGTTGACAGTTTTGAGCTTCTACACCTGAACTGTTCAAGGCTTACTTAAGCTTGAAGGTTTTAGGCTTGACCAAGCATTGATATTACAGCAGCTAATACTGGAGTCTGCTTGGCTGATGGATTAAATAAACTCATTGAAATCTTTTTCTCGTAAAAAACAAAAGCAAGACAAAACTTAGAAAAGGTGTTGAAGGCTGTATGCCATTCTTGTTCTTTGTATAAAAGATCCATTAATGTTAATAGAACAGCATGCAATCTTAGCCCAAACAACACTTTAAATATGGCAACCTCTTGCATAATGTACTGTACATTATTTTGATGCTAAATCCTTTGCCATGAATATGAATCTTTTGTTCCATTTCTAAGCAAGCAGAAAAAGCCCAACACATAAAGTTATATTTAGAGGAAAGTAAGTGATAGACATTTTCCCTATATACATTTCCCTATAACATAATTCTGCATCCTTTTGTAAAAATATGTGTTGTTACCCTACTTTTGTTTATTTTGCTTTGTCTTCCATTTGCTTGCTCTTTTATATATTATCATTCTTTCCAGATTACATCAGATTGGTTCAGAAGCAGTCATTTCTGCAGGGGGTGGAGGGGAGGATGCAATTGTGATTTACTCATTTCTAAGAAAAACCCACTTTTGCCAATCCTATATCTTGCCATCCATTCTGTCCCCTAACCCTCATTCCCCCCTTCTCATGTGCCCAAAATCTCCACTATCCTCCTTTAACCCACAGAACTGGCAGAAGGACCAACATTTACATCTTTAAACTGTGCTTTTAAAAGATCTAATATCATACAGTGCAGATCAAGATAGTGTTCCGTTAAAAGAAACATTAAATATGACATAAATGTGACTCAAATATTAGAAAGAAGACCAGTATGTCAGTGGTAAGGAAGGGGAATAAAATGTAATCTGAGATGTAATGGCAGTATAGAAATACCAATTAAAAAGCATATGCTTAAAATATTTTCATTATAATTGTGATAAATCCCTACAGGTACAAACCACACTACTTGATTTTCTTCAGATTTTTGCATCCCTTCTGAAGTTGCCTCTGTCATCTCATTAGCATCTTATCTTATTGGCATCCAATTTCATTAACATGTAACATTTCTGCCTTTTCTGATGCAGTTGATTTAGGATGCAATAATAATAATAATAATAATAATAATAATAATAATAATAAAGTTGGAAGGGACCTTGGAGGTCATCTAGTCCAACCCCCTGCTCAGGCAGGAAACCTTATACCATTTCAGACAAATGGCTGTCCAGTCTCTTCTTAAAAGCTTCCAGTGTTGGAGCATTCACCACCTCTGGAGGCAGGTTGTTCCACTGGTTAATTGTTCTAACTGTCAAGAAGTTTCTCCTTAGTTCTAGGTTGCTTCTCTCCTTGACTAGTTTCCATCCGTTGCTTCTTGTCCTGCTTTCAGGTGCTTTGGAGAATAGCTTGACTCCCTCTTCTTTGTGGCAGCCCCTGAGATATTGGAACACTGCTATCATGTCACCCCTCACTCTTCTCTTTGTTAAACTACACATACCCAATTCCAGCAACCGTTCCCTATATGTTTTGGCCTCCAGCCCCCTAATCATCTTTGTTGCTCTTCTCTGTACCCTTTCTAGAGTCTCAACATCTTTTTTACATCGTGGTGACCAAAACTGGATGCAGTATTCCAGATGTGGCCTTACCAAAGTATTGTAAAGTGGTATTAGTACTTCACGTGATCTTGATTCTATCCCTCTGTTAATGCAGCCTAGCACTGTGTTGGCTTTTTTGGCAGCTGCAGCACACTGCTGGCTCATATTGAAGTGATTGTCTACTAAGACTCCGAGATCCCTCTCACAGTTACTGCTATTGAGCGAGGTACCACCTATACTATACCTGTGCATTTGATTTTTCCTCCCTAAATGTAGAACCTTACTTTTTTCACCATTGAATTTCATTTTGTTAGATAGTGCCCAGTTTTCGAGTCTGTCCAGATCCTTCTGTATCTTAAGCCTATCTTCTGGAGTATTGGCTATTCCTGCCAGCTTGGTGTCATCTGCAAATTTGATGAGTTCCCCATCTATCTCCTCATCCAAATCATTAATGAAGATATTGAAGAGCACTGGGCCCAGAACAGAGCCCTGGGGCACCCCACTACACACTTCCTTCCATGTAGATGCGGTTCCATTGAGGACCACACGCTGAGTACGGCCTGTCAGCCAGCTACGAATCCATCTGGTGGTAATGCTATCTAACCCACATTTTTCTATCTTGTCAAGTAGTAGGTTGTGATCTACCTTATCAAATGCCTTACTGAAGTCCAAGTAAATTATATCTACAGCATTCCTCTGGTCCACTAGTTTTGTCACTTGGTCAAAGAATGTAATAAGATTCGTCTGGCACGATCTGTTTTTGACAAACCCGTGTTGACTTTTAGTGATGACTTTGTTTGCATCAAGATGTTCACTGATTTGTTGTTTGATTATCTTTTCCAGAATCTTCCCAGGTATTGAGGTCAGGCTGATAGGTCTGTAGTTTCCTGGATCTACTTTTTTCCCTTTTTTGAAGATGGGAACTACATCAGCTCTCTTCCAGTCTTCTGGTAGTTCCCCAGTGCTCCAGGATCTTTGAAAAATATAGTTCAGTGGTTCTGAGATCACGTCTGCAAGTTCCTTGAGAACCTTGGGGTGTAATCCATCTGGTCCTGGTGATTTGAACTCGTCTAGGCTGGACAGGTGCTCACTTACCATTTTCTTGCCTATCTTAACTTGCGTCACTGTCTTCAGTAGATGGCAGCACTATCTTGTTGATGCCAAAAGGTCAAATCTGTTAGCACTTGGGATAGGAGACCTCTAGGAAATTCCAAGCCTGTAAAATAAGCATGTGTGTGTGCGCGCATGTGCGTGCATGCACGTGCGCGCACACACACACACATGTGTTTTTAATCATCCTAGACAAACTGAGAGGCAAAATTCTTTAATACATTTCTCAAGAAAACAAGTGTACATTATGGCCAATGAGGATGGAAAGAAAACACATATTAAAGCTAAAGCTTACTGAGATTCATTTTTCTCTCAGTAAACAATGGTGTAGTAAGATATCTTGAACCTGTCAATACAAATCATACATTTTGATATAAGTTGAACCCTTATATTTGTTGTGTCACTTCATTTTAAAAAAAGCATTGTTAGTAATTCTTTTTGATTTATCAGTCTGGGAATCTTTCTTATTATTCTTTATGCGTAAAATGCTTAACAGATGTTTCTTTGAATAGATCCAAACCACAGGATACATACAGAATAGCTATAAAGGAAGAGTGGAATGATAGGAAACATATAAATGTGCAAGGCTTTAATGCCATTTGTTTGTATTGTATCTATCAGCTTAGAAACAGCTAAGAGTTTTCTTTTTTATACTCCCTGTTTGGCATTATAATGGCATCTCATCACAAATCAACCTCAATATGGAACACTGCTTAAGAAATATAAGTATATGAGCATTGCAGAATGATCCAAAATTACAAAAATATATCAGAAGTCAAAAATAGCTGGTGGAGAAATGCTGTGTCTTTAGTTTATTGAGATTGGAGGATCCTAATGTATTGTCACTGAAAGAATAATTTTTCCTTTACAATCTACTTAGCAAAGATTTATCGATCCTTTCCCCCTTCATAGAGAATTACTGATCCATTTTAGAAAATCAGATTTTCACACCTTTGCACAGTGCAGTTCTCATGGGAATACCAAGAAAGTTGACTTTGACAAGAAATCTCCAGGTACTGGTGCACAACAGCCTATAGTCTCCTGACCAATTTGTTGCACAGGGTGGTACTTTTTTCCAGTTAACAAGAAATAATTGTACTGCAAGGACTTATTTTTCTGTGCTATCAAATGGCATTCAGGGCACAATTATTTGTGTATACAATATTTTAGGGGTCCCTTCTCCCCTTTTTCAATAGTAATATTATGAACAGAAAGGTAAGATAAAAGTTATTGAAATTCATGCTGCAAAGCAGGAAGGGATGGCAGCATTTTTCTGTCTACACACTTGCCCAAATGAGTGTGTATAAATAACTTTGTGATGTGTCTGATCTCTGTTCTCATTACAGTTGTATCCTAGGTAGCTAAAACACAAGGCATGTGATATTGAAGTATGCATCATAACGAAGGTGATTTATTATAATTAAAACAGCACAGAGAACAGATTTTATTAGACATATTGTTTCACAGGAAAGCTTAATAAAGGGCATTATTATTAGTTATAGATCTGTGTGAAGAATGTTGTTTACCAAGAGTTATGTGAGTATTAGTCAAAGTCTGAAGTTGCTCATTTGAGCTGTCCACCATACAAAGAGAGAAATGAACGGAGGGAGGGAAAGAAAGAGAGAAAATTGGGGGTGGGATCCATAAACAGCAAAGAGAAGAATTTTAAGTCTTGTGGGGGAAGAGAAATAGTTTGGGAAAAAGGAAATACCAAGGATATGAAGCGCCTTATGCAGGAGCTGTTCCAGAATACTTGATTACATATCTTCAGATATAATAGCCAGGCTTGTAAGTAACTCCACTCTCACTATCTGTCTCCTTTTTTCTCCCTGTTTGTGTGTGTGTGTGTGTGTGTGTGTGTGTATACACATATACTAACACTCACCCATACACAAGATTGAGTTTGTTGCAAAGGCCATGAAGGATCAAAAGAAGAAAGAAGCAAAGTGTGTATACATATACATATACATATACATATACATATACATATACATATACATATACATATACATATACATATACAGAGAGAGAGAGAGAGAGAGAGTATTAAATGGGCATGAGTCTCAGGGCTTCAAATCCAGTTTTCCAGTTCAAGCAGGCTAAGCACAGGAAGCACTATGTACATTTTTTTTTGCCTCTTAATAACTGGGACTCATCATACTAGTACAGGACAACTTCATGCAGTTTAAAGCTGAGCTTCCCAGCTAAAAAAATGTAAATGATAAACCACACAGCTATTTTGGATATTCATTACCATAATCATTTGCTAAATGTTTGGATAAAGAGAAAACATTTCAAAGCACTATTGAGAGAGTATAAAAAACATGCTTTAGAGATAATGTTCTTCATGTATTGATTTCTTCATCTTCTACAGCTTCACAAGTTATTTTCTTTTGATATGTTTGTATTTCTTCAGCATGCTTATTATTACATAGTTGAAATAGTGCTGCATTAAGAGTTTAGAACAAACTTCAATATTAAAAGTAACATATTTAAAGTTTTAATCACTTGCATCTCTAGAATGTCTTGCTTGTTGTACTATCACTCCTTAAAAATAAATAATACATTTAGAAATGTGATATTTTTGACAATACTACATAGCATTATGGATATGGATTTTATTAAAATCTATTGAAAGTGGGGAATTAAAGAACAGTTTAGAACAATTTCAGTATCTACTATGTAAAGAAATTTCACTGCATAAAATTCAGTTTGACCCACCCAAATAACTCATTTAAATTGATGTAGACTTACTTTTTTTAATACAAGTTTTATTAATTTTTTAATTTTACATCCAAGTATTTATGAAGCAATACGGTGGCTGGGTAGTTAAAAGTAAACAATAGCAAATAACAAAATCATTTGTATATAAATAAATAAACCTTTTATTGTCAAAGTACAACATGTGTACATTGAGATTAGCTGAGCCTCCCCCCGTGCTCTTTCCCCCCAACACACAGTGACAACAAACCCTCCATCCTACCACCCATGTGAACCAACTACACCACACACCGGCCTCCCAAGTCAATTCTGCATAAGATTATGTCCCATTTAAAAGCCTAACAGCCCACGGATAAAAGCTATTTTTCAGCCTTTTGGTACGGCTGGCTATATTCCTGTATCTCCTACCAGATGGTAGAAGAGTAAAGAGATACCGTCCAGGGTGTGAGTCATCCCTGAGAATCTTCCTCAAGTTACATCAACAAGGATTTCCTCTGATTCCCCTTTGTTGTTGTTGTTAACTGCGAAGTCGTGTCTGACCCATCGCGATCCTATAGACAACGTTCCTCCAGGCCTTCCTGTCCTCTACCATCTTCTGGAGTCCATTTAAGCTCACGCCTACTGCTTCAGTGACTCCATCCAGCCACCTCATTCTCTGTCGTCCCCTTCTTCTATTGCCCTCAATCTTTCCCAGCATTAGGCTCTTCTCCAGTGAGTCCTTCCTTCTCATTAGGTGGCCAAAGTATTTGAGTTTTAGCTTCAGGATCTGGCCTTCTAAAGAGCAGTCAGGGTTGATCTCCTCTAGGACTGACCGGTTTGATTGCCTTGCAGTCCAAGAGACTCGCAGGAGTCTTCTCCAGCACCATAGTTCAAAGGCCTCAATTCTTTGGCGTTCAGCCTTTTTTATGGTCCAACTTTCACTGCCATACATTGCAACTGGGAAGACCATAGCCTTGACTATACGCACTTTTGTTGACAGGGTGATGTCTCTGCTTTTTAAGTGTGGTGTCTAGATTTGACCTGGCTTTCCTCCCCAGGAGCAAGAGTCTTTTAATTTCTTGGCTACAGTCCCCATCTGCAGTGATCTTGGAGCCCAGGAAAATAAAATCTGTCACTACCTCCATTTCTTCCCCATCTATTTGCCAGGAATTGAGAGGGCCGGATACCATGATCTTGGTTTTCCTAATGTTAAGTTTCAACCCAAGTTTTGCACTCTCCTTCTTCACCCGCAACAAGAGGCTCTTTAGTTCCTCTTCACTTTCTGCCATTAGAGTGGTATCATAGTCAATGAAGCAGAAGTAGATGTTTTTCTGGAACTCTCTAGCTTTCTCCATGATCCAGCGTATGTTGGCAATTTGATCTCTAGTTCCTCTGCCTCTTCAAAATCCTGCCTGTACTTCTGGTAGTTCTCAATCCACATACTGCTGGAGTCTAGCTTGCAGGATTTTAAGCATAACTTTACTAGCATGAGAAATGAGTGCAATGGTGCGATAGTTTGAACATTCTTTGGTACTGCCTTTCTTTGGAATTGGAATATAAACTGATCTTTTCCAATCTTGTGGCCACTGTTGAGTTTTCCAAATTTGCTGGCAAATTGAGCGTAGCACTTTTACTGCATCATCTTTTAAGATTTTGAATAGCTCATCTGGAATACTGTCACCTCCACTAGCTTTGTTGTTGCTCAGCTTTTCTAAGGCCCACTTCACTTCACATTCTAGGATGTCTGGCTTGAGGTCAATGACTACCTCATTGTGATTATCAGGGAATTAAGCTCATTCTTGTATAGTTCTTCTGTATAATTTTGCCACCTCTTCTTAATCTCTTCTGCCTCTGTTAGGTCCCTGCCATTTGGTCCTTTATCATGCCGATTTTTGCATGAAACATTCCCTTATTTCTCCAATTTTCTTGAAAAATTCTCTGATCCTCCCTATTCTATTGTTTTCTTCTGTTTCTTTGCACTGTTCATTTAAGAAGGCATTCTTATCTCTTCTAGCTATTCTCTGGAATTCTGCATTCATTTGGGCGTATCTTTCTTTTTCTCCTCCTTTTCTCAGCTATTTGCAAAGCTTCCTCAGACAGCCATTTTGCTTTCTTGCATTTCTTTTTCTTTGGGATGGTTTTGGTTGCGAACTTCTGTCCATAGTTCTTCAGGCACTCTGTCTATCAGATCTAATTCCTTAAATCTATTTGTCACCTCTACTGTATATTCAACAGGGATATGATTTAATTCATACCTGAGTGGCCTAGTGCTTTTCCCTACTTTCTTCAGTTTAAGCCTAAACTTTGCAAGGAGAAGCTCATGGTCTGAGCCACAGTCAGCTCCTGGTCTTGTTTTTACTGACTGTATAGAGCTTCTCCATCTTTGGCTGCAGAGCATATAGTCAATCTGATTTCTGTGTTGACCATCTGGTGATGTCCATGTGTAGAGCCGTCTCTTGGGTTGTTGGAAAAGAGTGTTTGCTATCACCATCGTATTCTCTTGGCAGAATTCTATCAGCCTGTGCCCTGCTTCATTTTGCACTCCAAGGCCAAACTTGCCTGTTATTCCGGTTATCTTTTGGCTTCCTACTTTAGCATTCCAATCCCCCATGATGATAAGAACATCATTTTTTGGTGTTAGTTCTATAAGGTGCTGTAGGGCTTCATAGAACCGGTCAATTTCATCCTCTTCAGCACTGGTGGTTGGGGCATAGACTTGGACTACTGTGATATTGAATGGTTTGCCTTGGATTCGAACTGAGATCATTCTGTCATTTTGAGGATTGTATCCCAGTATTGCTTTTCCTACTCTTTTATTGACTATGAAGGCTACTCCATTTCTTCTGAGGGATTCTTGCCCGCAGTAGTATACCTGATGGTCATCTGAATTAAATTCACCCATTCCTGTCCATTTTAGTTCGCTGATACCTAAGATGTCGATGTTCAGTCTTGTCATCTCTTGTTTGACCACGTCCAGCTTTCCTTAATTCATGGATCTTACATTCCAGGTTCCTATGGAGAAAAAACCTTTACAGCATCGGACTTTCCTTTCACCACCAGACACATCCACAGCTGAGCGTCATTTCGGCTTTGGCCCAGTCACTTCATTCTTTCTGGCGCCACTAGTACTAGCCCTCTGCTCTTCCCCAGTAGCATATTGGACGCCTTCCGACCTGAGGGGCTCATCTTCCAGCGTCATATCGTTTTGCCTTTTGGTACTGTCCATAGGATTTTAATGGCAAAGATACTGGAGTGGGTTGCCATTTCCTTCTCCAGTGGATCACGTTTTGTCAGAACTCTCTGTTATGACCTTTCCGTCTTGGGTGGCCCTGCATGGCATAGCTCATAGCTTCATTGAATTATGCAAGCCCCTTGGCCACGACAAGGCAGTAATCCATGAAGGGACTGATTCCCTTATTTATGATATCATAATCAAATTAATGCATTTCTAATGCATTTCTAATCAATTAGAACAATTTTCAATATATTTTCACTTATACATATCCATGTCCTGTTTTGAATTTTACCTAATTGCAATAGAATATTTCAAAGTAGCCTGTAATATATAGAAGAAAACTTAATTTTTGGTTAACCCACATTTCTCCCTTTTCATTATATAGTAATTATCCTGTCTAAAATACATACATTGTTCATTTCAGTGTATTCTTATTTCATACAAATATATTCTGTTTATCATCTTAATAGTTCACCAATTATTGAAAAAAATATATTTTGTTGTATCCTTCCAGATTCTATAATCAATTCTAATAGCTAACTTTCCTTTCCCTTAGAAGTCTAGAAGTTAAATATAAAATCAATTTATATCTTTTAATTGTTCTCCTTAGCCCATTAAGAGAAATTTTAAGCTCTATCATTACTAAAAATAAATTTGATTTATCATCTTAATAGTTCATCAATTATTAAAATAATGTTTTTATTATATTATTCCAAATTCTATAATATAATTCAAAGTTATGTTCTGATAGCTAATTTTGCTTTCCCTTAAAAATCTAAAACCTAAGTATAGAATCAGTTTATATCTTTTAAAGGTTCCCCTTTGCCCATTAAAAGAAATTTTGCCCATTAAATGAAATTTTAAGCTCTTTCTTTGCAAGTCCCAACAGAAAGACAAATCCAATTTTTTAAAATCTAACTCTCGCCTTCTTTTTGTGCCAATCAGGCTTCCATATCGGTGCCTTTAAATTCTCAAATGTGTCTCTCTTTCTTCCTACACACATTGATTGAATCCAGAGAGACCATCCAATTGTCAGTTTTGCAAAGAAAGTGTCCCCTTTGTAATCATTAAGATGTTGCTTTAATAGATCAATTCTCGATGTTTGGTATGGTATAGTTATTGTCATTAGTTCAGTCTGGTCTTCTTCTTCTTCCAATTCCATCTGGCTTAGATCAGAGGGGATGACCGATGTTATAGTTATTATTTGGTTGGCTAGGTTGTCAATGTACTGTATTTGAAAGACTTTAGTATCTTCTGTCTTAGTGTTGCTTTCTTCATCTTCTGTTGGTTTTATAGTTAAAATCAAGATTTGGGCATCAAGGTTCTCAATAGATTGTATTTGTTGTTCTTTAGGGTCTTCTATTTTGATGTTAATTTCCTCTTCTATTTCTTTTTGGATTGTCAATTCATTATTTAAAGTCAAAGTTTCATTTGGTAGATTTAAGCTGTCAGATTTATCTTGCAGTCTGGCGTTCATTTGCTCAGTCAGTGCCAAAATTGTTTCAAGTATCAATTTATAGTTAAGTGGTGGAATATAATCCTCCATTTCTTTGATGTTTACAGGTAGGTCTTTCGTGGAGGCTATTTTAATAAGAGTCAGTGAGTGTCCTCCTCCACTATTCCTAGAGATTATTTTTGGTGCCAGATGTTCCCAATTCTTATCTTTAAATATAGTGTCAAGGACAAATCTGTGTTTCAGCCAGCTCTCACAATAAAGAAAAGGTTTACTTGCTATACCAGGTTTTACAAGATGTCATCAATAGCATATAAAATAAGATGTAAAATCTTTTTCCAGACTGATATGAGAGTTTTATCCAATTAATCAATATTTTTCTTTTCCTCTTCTTTAACAGCATAAACAGAAAATAGGGTAGTAGGTCCCTGAAGAAATAAAAGCTTTTTAATAGTCCAGGAATTTCAAAGGTACAGAAAAGGTTGCTTATTTTTTTAGTTTACTCATTTGGTTTCTTTTAAAGCTTTAAAATTTTTGTTTCCCAAGTAAGCAGTTGCCGATCTTTCAAAAAGGGGGGAGGAGATTTTCAAAAAGGTCCCACAGTAAAGTAGTTAGGGAAATAAGAAAGGTAAGGTCTCACCTAGATCCTCCAGATTGCTTCATTGTGCTAGATAGTGCTTTCAGCTTTCGGCAGGGAATAGCTTAATGATCGGCCATCTTAATGGCCGATCTCTTCTTCTTTGGGCCAGAGGAGCTGCTCTGGATCGAACAGAGGGCTGCCACCCTTCCATGATCACAAGGAGGGCCTCCTCATGGTGGTGCTTTCGACCTTTTTCAGGGTCCTCCAAGGAAGATAGATTGGATGGTGGGGAGAGGTTTCTTCTGGTATGTCTGCTGGTGCTACGCATGCAAACTGGAAGCCAAATTGATTTAGACTTACCAACATAAATAGGAAATAATCAGAATTAAAAATAGTATTATGGTCCATTCCAATTGTGAAATGAGTTTTTAATTGAGATTAGAATTATGACTTTTTTTTGCTTGCACTGATGGTTTGATATGGAAGAGAGTAAAAATCAGGTATGTTAAAAACAGCATTTTAAATTAAATATAGACTTGCAGGACTATTTTAAGACAGGCTCTGAAATTAGACAGACTTGAAATATTGTAAGCTGCAATTTTCCCATATGGAATTTGACCCAATGAATTCAATAGGAATTATTTCGGATTTATCATGCTATGCTGTGTGGCAACCACTGTAAGGTAAGAAATGGGCTTCAAATCTATTCATACATTAGGTTCTTGAACACATGAGACTAAGCCAAAGTCAAAAAACTCATATTATGGCCTAGCATGATAGATGAAACTGGTCATTTTGAGGAGGGCCATTGAATTCAACAGGGCTTAATTCTGATAAAAAGGTCCATAAGGTTAGGCTGGATCTCCTTATGCAGAAATTGCAACCTTACTAACCATAGAGAATATTGTTAGTTCTCTAAGTGGTTAAGTGGTCTTAAACTTGTTGCGATACCTAGGTGTCATAATAATTTTATTTGTTTGTTTATTTATTTAGCAAACTTTTTAAACCCCAATCTCACTCATAGAGAGGCTGTAAAATGCAGGCAAAGAGAAAGCCTGTCAAAATTTTGCTGTTGGGCTTTGCTCCCTGCTCTGCCAAAGTGCTTGCTGAAAAGTCTGAAAAATTCTCAGATGTAGGATTTGAAAGATAATTATTGAAACTAATTAAATTTTAAATTGGCATTTTTATTTGTCACTGAATTCATAGGCAAATTCTATAGAGGTAGGGGTACTGCAAAATTTGAGAACCACTTGCTTAAACTGAGTACCTTGACCATAATGCTGGAAGACAAACAAATGAATACACAAAAACTTACAGTTTTTATGATTTATAAGATGATTAAACTTAGAATTCAAAAATTTTGAGAATTTGTTTCTAGTAAGTGGAATCTAACATGTTTGTGTATTGCATCTTATTTATTAAATCTATATGAATTATAGCAATAAAGAAAAGTATTGTACATGTACTCAGTGTTAACAGCCTTCTCTTTTGCATGTTGTAGGCAATCGTGGAAAGTCATGGCTTCTAAATGTAAGAGGACTAAACATGTGGCAGTAGAAATATATGAAAAAGGACAGATTCTCATATGACTTGTTCCATTTCTGGCAAACATTGGTTTCAATACAGTGGCAGCTCATAAATATAACTAAAAATAAGCTAGAAGACAGTGTATTTTAAATAATAGTTAATATAAACTATAGAGAATATTCTTATACATTATTGAAAAGCAGTAAATTATATACATTTCATTGCAGGCTCCTTCTTCACCCATTTTCAAGATAATTCTTCAATTCTATAAAAAATTGCTCTGCATATTTTCCACTTCTTTTAAGCCGAAGCTTTTATTCTTTTTGTCTTTGATTAGATTCTTTATAAAAATCTTGATATATGTTATACATTGATACTTTGGTTTAAGGCACCAGGTTAGAAACCAGAAGACTGTGAGGTCTAGTCTTGCTTTTGGCATGAAACCCTTTTGGGTGACCTTGGGTCAATCAGACTCTCTCAGCAACTATTGTGGCACTCTTTTGCTTTGCTGGTAAAATCCATATTAAGGTGACATACTTATAAATGTGTATTCTTTTGACCATTTTGAATTAAATGAATATTTTTCTTTTGGCATTTTGTTAACTAATCAGTGCAGCCACTAGGAAAAATGGTTGTCCATTCCCTGAAAAAAAAGTTGTAATATCTCTTCCTTTTATGTACAATTGAAGTAAACAGTATACTTTGTCTGATGGGCATAGCTTTTTTTTTTCTCCAAACACAATATTCTAACATGTACATAAATCTATATTTATCCTTAGTGACAAGGTTAATAAATAGGAATAAGACTATATAGTTGCTATAATTTATACAAGTTTGTAATTTACTCTCTGTTTTTCCATTTGTTAAGTTAGCTAAAAATAACAATACACAGACTCTCCTTTGTAATGTGTGCGTGTGTTTGTATGTGTATATCCATTGCTGTAGTTCAACAAGTAGCATTTATTGATTTATTCCGAGAGTAGTTCTAATGCAATAGAAGTTTTTGATTGATAATTCTCATCCAAAATGTATCTTCTTCCATTTTTCCGGACTGTTCTCTGGCTCTAGTAGCAGCCTATAGTTAGTTATGACAGAAGAGCTTATATAGAAAATGGAGGATTCTGAGGAACCAGAATCCCACTTGAGCACCCACTTATATTCTGCATGTAGAAAATTTTGGAAAGATGCAGTATTTGCTAATAAAAGAAAAGTACCTGTCAGTAATAACAATAATAATGTTCCAGGTACTTGGGAAGAACCCAATAGACAAAAAATGCAAAATCCAGTCTAAACATTTAACTGACTGTGCGACAAACCATAATAATGACTAGTTATCATAAACAGGTATTCTCTAGATATGTTGGACTTTGGGGATTTGGAAGCATTTATTTTGAAGGATTTGCCTGCCCTACTACTCATGATACTACAGTACTGTAATGAAACTTGGCCTATATGAAATTTATTGAATTGCTAGGTCTGTAACCTAGTGTTCAGGACCAATCAGAGAGGGACAAACTAATGCCCATGAATCATAGGTTTAGCAAAAAAGTGTATAATACCCTATTTATGTGCATCTTTTGGACAATCTTAAAAAGCTTTAATATGGTATGTTTGTTACACAGAAATATAAGTGCTGCTTATTATTTCCTTTAATATTTTTATTGTATTTAATATTTTTTGTGAGACAAATAGGTCATGCCACATAAATGGGTGACTATATAAATCTTACAAATAAATAAATAAAAATGTTTGCAACATTTGGAAATTCCAAATGCAAAAACAAAAACTACAATGGTGTTTATATTTTAGAGAGAGAAATATATATATATAATGAATTTTAAAATATTCAGTAATTGTCAAATGCTTCTATGTTTACTGTAAAAGTTGTAAGTGCAAATGATGACAGCAATAACAAAATATTTTTAGTAATTGTACATGCAGCTGATGACCAATTAATCAGTTTTATTAATAATTAATTTGTTTTGAGTGTCCTTTGGCTATTTTCAGTTATTCAATCAGTGCTTGAGAAATTACTGAAAAAATTCTTAAATCCATTCTGGGAGATTGGGAAGGCCTAGCGTCCCTCTGACCCAGTACTCTGGCAACAATTTATCACATCATCCAAAATGTTTTCAAATATTCAAACTATAGGTAGTTCACTTATTTACTTCTTATTCACTAACCATTTGAAATTGGTTGACAAAACAAGATTTAGAACTAGCCCTCACTGTAATAGTTGTAGAGTTCTAGTAGCTGCATGATTCCAATTTGGATATTTGGCAACTGGCTTCCAATTATAATGGTTGAAGTATCCCATGGTTGTGTGATCATTATTTGTGATCTTTACAGTTGGCTTCAGATGAGCAAAGTCAATGGGAATGCTAGTAGTAGGACTGTACAGCTTAGTCACGGGGTTGCTGCTTCCTATTGTGATCAGCAAGTGAGGACAACCTGTATCACTAGGCCTACTAACATTTGAGTTAAAGGGGAGAATTTGTGCAGCATTTAATTTACCAATTATTTATTTATTTATTTATTTAATTTTATTTATATACCGCCCTTCTCCCGAAGGACTCAGGGCGGTGTACAGGGCAATATAACAATACAAAGATACAAAAATTTAAAAAAGATTAAATGTATGCCCAGTTAAAACAATAAATACAAATATTAAAATAACCCCCATCCCTCATCAGGCCAGGCCGGATTGTAAAAATAAGAATGTCTTTAGATCGCGGCGGAAGGAGCGAAGGTCGGGCGCCATCCGGAGCTCAGCCGGCAGCTGATTCCATAGCTCCGGGGCGCCCACAGAGAAGGATCTCCCCCTGGGGGTCACCAATCGACATTCTCTGATCGGTGGCACCCTGAGGAGACCCTCTCTGTGGGAACGCACAGGGCGGAGGGAAGTTGATGCCGGCAGCAGGTGATCCCTGAGGTACTCCGGACCCATGCCATGTAGGGCCTTAAACACCATAACTAATACCTTGAACCTCACTCGGAAGACAACTGGCAACCAATGCAGCTCACGGAGAAGAGGTGTAATATGGGAGTATCGGGAGACTCCCAGCACAACTCTCGCGGCTGCATTCTGTACCAGTTGGAGCCTCCGAGTGGTCTTCAAGGGCAGCCCCATGTAGAGAGCGTTGCAGTAGTCAAGGCGAGAGGTCACAAGCGCATGAGTGACCGTACATAAGGCATCCCGGTCTAGATAGGGCCGCAACTGGCGCACCAGGCGAACCTGGGCGAAAGCCCCCCTAGTCACAGCCACTATATGGTCTTCCAAAGCAAGCCGTGAATCTAGAAGGACTCCCAAGTTGCGAGCCCTATCTACGGGGGGTAATAGTTCACCCCCCATAGAGAGAGATGGAATATTCTGAATATCCCGGGATGCCGGTATGCACAGCCACTCAGTCTTGTCGGGGTTGAGTTGAAGTCTGTTACTCCCCATCCAGACCCGAACCGCCTCCAGGCAACGGGACATCACGTCGAGGGCATCACTGGGGTGGTTTGGGGTAGAAAGAAAAAGTTGGGTATCATCAGCATACTGATGATACCCAACTCCAAAACCACGAATGATCTCACCCAGCGGTTTCATATAGATGTTGAACAGGAGAGGCGAGAGGACCGACCCCTGAGGAACTCCACAAACGAGAGACCTCGAGGTCGACCTCTGTCCCCCTGCCAACACCGACTGCGAACGTCCCAGGAGATAGGAGGAGAACCACTGCAAAACTGTGCCTCCCACTCCCAATCCCCTGAGACGCCGCAGCAAGATACCATGGTCGATGGTATCGAAGGCCGCTGAGAGGTCTAATAGGACTAGGACAGAGGAATATCCCCTGTCCCGGGCCCTCCAGAGATCATTCACCAGAGCGACCAATGCCGTCTCCGTGCTGTACCCGGGCCTGAAACCCGATTGGTACGGGTCTAGATAATCCGCTTCATCCAGGGCCAGAGGGAGCTGATGTGCCACCACACTCTCAACAACCTTCGCAAGAAAGCGAAGGTTGGAGACCGGGCGAAAGTTATTCAACACAGCTGGGTCCAAGGCAGGCTTCTTGAGGAGAGGTCTCACCACCGCCTCTTTCAAGACGGCGGGGAAACTACCCTCACTCAAAGAAGCAGATATAACCGCCTGGAACCAGCCTCGTGTCCCTTCCCGAGCTGCATAAACCAGCCAGGAAGGGCACGGGTCCAATAAACATGTGGTGGAACTCAGCCTCCCCATGATCCTGTCCACTTCCTCTGGAGTAACAGAGTCAAACTCCTCCCATATAATATCGACAAGACCGCCCGTGTCCTGATCGCCAGACTCTGCCCAGTCAGAGTCCAGACTGGTCCGAATCCGAGCAATTTTGTCCGACAGATGTTGGTTAAACTCCTCGGCACGACCCTGCAAGGGTTCCTCCCTCACCTCCTGATTAAGGAGGGAGCGAGTCACCCTAAACAGGGCAGCCGGGCGATTATCTGCGGACGCGATAAGGGTAGCAAAGTGATTAGACCTCGCCACCCTTATCGCAGCGAGATAAGACCTAATATAGGTTCTTAGTCGCAATCGGTCAGATTCGGATCGGCTAGATCTCCAACAGCTCTCTAGGCCCCGTCTCCGACGCTTCATCTCCCGAAGCTCCGCGGAAAACCATGGAGCTCGATGGGATCTGCACCGGGTCAGGGGCCGCAAGGGTACAACTCGGTCAAGAGCCTCCGTGGCTGCCCTTTCCCAGGCTTCCACTAAGGCATCCGCCGAGCTGTGAGTGGAGGAGGCAGGTGGGGACCCCAGCGCTGCCTGGAACCTCTCAGGGTCCATTAAGCGCCTGGGGCGGTACCATCTAATTGGTTCCACACGCCCACGCTGGGGAGTGGCAAAACGGAAGACCAGCCGCAGGAGATGGTGATCGGTCCATGACAGGGGCATAACAATTGGAGAGCCCCCACCAAGATCATCTAACCACCGTCCAGATAAGAAAATCAGGTCAAGGGTGTGGCCTCCCTCATGAGTCGGTCCAGAAATTACTTGCGTCAGGTCCATGGCCGTCATGGAAGCCATGAACTCCCGAGCTAACTCAGAAGATCCTCCCAGGGATGGTAGATTGAAGTCTCCCAAAACCATAAGTTTGGGAAACTCAATCACCAGCCCCGAGAGGATATCGAGGAGCTCAGGCAGGGCTGCTGCTGTGCGACTAGGCGAAAAGTACACCAGCAGCAAGCCCAACTGCGCCCCAGGGCCGCATCTCAAGAAGAGAGACTCACACCCGACTATCTGAAGAATGGTGGCCTCCCGCGGACACAAGGTCTCCCTAATAACTACCGCCACTCCCCCGCCCCTACCCTGAGCCCGAGGCTGGTGTAGCACCCGGAAACCTGGTGGCGAAAGATCTACCAGGGGGATACCACCCTCTGGGCCCAACCAAGTCTCCGTGATGCAAGCCAGGTCCGCGTGCTCCCCCTCAACCAGATCCCGGATGAGAGGAGCCTTATTAACAACGGACCTGGCATTCAAATACACCAGTCGGAGCTCAGGTGGCTGCACATCCCCACTCCCGGGACCTTGGGTCGAAGACAGAGGGTCGGAGCGCCTCACCGCTTGTAAACAGCGGGGAAGCCCTCCCAAAGGTCGATACGGCCCTCCGTTCTTGCACCTGCTACCATTCCCTACCGTCGTGGGAATAGGTAATCCCACGACCCGCTCCGGAGCTCCGGAGGCGGCCAACCCTGGCTCCCCCCTTACGCGATCTATCCTAGACCCGGCCTGAGCAACAGTTGGTGGATTATCTATTTCCAACCAACCATAACCCTCCCCCTTCCCTAACCCCATAAAATATTTGGCTAAAAAAGTAACCAGGGGCCTCTTATTAAATTTATACCTGAGGCCCCTGTTCCTGCCCAGCCATCTCTCGGGGTCCCAAAAATCGGGCCCTTCATCAAGAGGCAGAGTGGTAGATAAGGCGGGTCGCACCCAGGATAAGGGAGAACCCCTAAGGGCGAGCAAAACCGTAATGGGGTAACTAAGACACATAATGATGATCAGATAATCCAGCAAAAAGCGAACCCAGATTAAGTCAAATGGGAGGATCTTAAATGGAAGGAAAGTATCCACTGCAAACCTAGCTCAACTGCCACTAGAGCTGGTTAAAGCTGGTTAACCCCCCAGAACGATCCCATCCTCTCACAATGGTTCAGGACCGGGAAGCAGCCTGGGATATACAGCCGGGGAAAAAGATACCGCCTAGAGCTCTCACCTCTAGGACGGTAGAAGGTGGAAACTCTTAACCACTCTCCCACAGTGGTTTGTACCTCCGGGACCTTCCAAAACCCAGGGGGAAAGGAAAGGGAAAAAGGAGGGGATGATAGAGCAAACAAGTCCGCGAAGTCCATAAGCTCACAAAAGTGGTGAGAGAGGGTCCAGATCCTTTCCACGCCATGATCAAAATGGCCGCAGCAAACCAACTTCCTCCCCGCCAGCCGTCTCAGGCGCCGACCAGGACCATCTCCGCCACTCCAACGCTAGTGTTGCTCCAAGCCGAAATCCAGTTCCTTGAGCAGCTGGAAGGCTATCCCGATAGGTGCAGGCTCCATTAAGTTGTCCCGGGCTGTAACCCTTATGGTATATATTATTACTTATATTTATTTTGGGCAATATCTCTACTATTGCTGTTGATTCATCAACACTTTGAATTGCACCCAGAAGCAAACTGGCAGCTTGTAGAGCAGAAGTGTAATATGGGTCATCCTAGTGGCTCCTGCAGCTGTACCCTGCACTAGCTGAAGCTTCCAAATGCATTTCAGAGATAGCTTCATATAGAGTGTGTTGCAGTAATCCAAATGGCTAGTGTTTGAGTGGCTGAATGCAGAGTCCTGATCCAGAAAAGGCTGAAGCTGGTGCATGAATCTAAGTTGTGCAAAGGTTCTCTTAGCCATTCCTGCCACCTGCTATTTGAGCAGGAGTCATGAGTTCAAGAAAAACCCCTAAGTTGTGAACTGTGAACCCCCATCCAGAACCAAAAATGTCAAAGACCCAGATCTTGAAGCTCCATGTACCCAAAGCTTACTCGGTCCTGCTAGGGTTCACTCGTAGCTTTTTGTCCTCCATCCAGGCTCCAGAGTTTCCAGGCACCATGTGACGGTAGTGACAGCATCACTCAAGTCACCAGGTATGGAGATATAAAGTTGAATATCATCAATTTACTGATTATATGTCTTCCAAAACTGCTTCATTGAGGTCAACAAAATATTTCTCCAAGTTGATATATTCAGGATTTAATCTAAAAATCTAATTTGATGCTGGTTTTTTTTTTTCTTTTTCTTTTGTAAGATGTTTTGGGCAGAGAATATCCTGTATATTAAAGAATACAGTAGAAGTTATCCAGTACCAAATGTGACACTGAATAATGCTTTCTGATTTTTGCAGGTATAAAAGGAATCATATGGAAGGTCCCATTTTTTGTTTTTGAGAATCAAATTATACATATCTTCCACAACCCATTTTGCAGATGGCTGAATCCTATATACTGTACAATGTAAATGATATGAGTAGTGCCTAGCAGCCAGTTAGTGGATAAGCCAATGAAAGACAAAAGAAAAGTGACTTCTGTTCTTTTAATAAAAATGCTTGAGGGAACTTTCCTTCTTTGAATGAAAGGCACTGGATAAAGTGCAAGTTGCATATTGTATACTTGGTAGTTGATGGGATACTCAGATTTCTGGGTATTTGATGTTTGCTTTTATGGAACTTGATGGAAACCTGTATTAAAACAACAAAAACAGTGCACTATGCCGTTAAGTGCAATCCTGCACTTTTTACACAGAGAAAATGTTTCTACATGCTTTAGCGGCAGGAAGATTAGAACCATTCTTTCAAATGTTTTTTCTTCACTGTGGAAAAATGCTTAGACACAGGTCAGAACTGCTTACTTGACATGGCTAGGTAAAATGACTGATTTGTGAAAACAAATATAATAAGAGTGCTTCTCTATACAATTTTAAAACCAAAATATGACATTATCAAAGCAATCCACATTAATTAACAGTATTGCTTGCTTTTTTCATGAAAACCAAAGAAGTCCTTTTCTTGTATCATCTAAAAAAATTGCCCTTGTTATTTCTGAATCATAAAGTTGAGCAATTTATGCAGCTGTGGTTTTTGCAAATTGAAACGGAAGTGGGGGGGAAAGGAAGTTACATATTTTTGTTTTGATTAATTCACCAAATTATTTTTTCATCAAAATATTGTATATAGATATTTTTATAAAACAGTAAAAAATAAGTCAAAGATGGAAAATTAGGATTTGTCCTTCCTACCCTTTTGTTTTCTGAAAAAAATAATCACTTCTGTTTAAGTAAAAATATTAACATGTTATTAATGCTAAAATAATCATTAATTTCCAAGTCCAAGAATTACCAATAATATGCTACATGCCACATATAGAACAACCTAACCTATATTAATAACATTAATATACATTCCTTGTATATAGTTTTTTGATTTCTTCAATAATTTATTGGATTTTCACTCCAAGTATGGCATTTAAAGATAATACTTTTAAAAAAAATCAAAGCGGATCCAAAATAATTAATCTAACCTAATTATGACATCATTCTCAGAAATTGGCATTTTGGAAATATTCTGGGAATATGAATAATCAGTGGTTGAATAATGGTTGAATTCTAGAGACCAAAAGACTTCAGTCTAATAGCGTTGAATTCTGTCAAAAATATAGAAATTATTATTCTGATGCTCTTGTATCTGTCTCTTTATAATCTTTGGTGGCTGAGGAAGAAGCTGGCTTTGAAGCTATTTCTGAGAAGAATAGGGTACTATAGTGGAATATATGAATGACCTTGGGGAACGGGAGGAAGAGAGCTGACTAGGAAACAATCAGACAAGACAGCAGAAACCCTTAGTGGCTTAACGGTTAGAGAAAGAAATTTAAAAAGGACCCACCCTAATGGTTTAAGCAGTTAAGTGGTGGGAAATTTGTGCCTTGGGACTTCCAAGATTCTGTTAATTTAGCCTTACAGTAAAATATAATTAATTCATGTAATTAAGTTTCCTATTTGGTTTACCCAGGAGTGATGACATCAATCTTGTAAGTATGCTACTCTCTTCCAAAGAGAGTAACTTCAAGAATGGCCTCCAATTTTTGAGGAATACCACTAACCATTGAGCATCTGACAGCCACATAAATGACCAACTTACAGAATGCCATGATATATGATAGAAGTAATGTAGCAACTGGAGTAGAATTTATATCAATCCATGGCCATGGCAGCACAACAGCAGTTCAGCCAGTGCTTCTGTATTCCCATAGGAGCTTGCCACAAAAGTTTGGGGGGGGGACCAAGATCAATTCTGTTTTTTGTTGTTGTTGTTCATTATGATATGCTTATGCAGGCAGACTAGTGGAATTTTCTACTGATTGTACCCAATTGACTTTTGTTCTGAGTTTACTGAAGGAAGTAGCAGTCAAATGGGCAATAGCTTTCACTGAGGAAAATGATCCAGTGTTGGCAACTATCAAAACTCCCTGCATAAACTCAAAGGACACTGGAATACAGCCAGTGTTCTTCCATACCAATCCTCCCAATCACCTTCTCAGACTTCAGCATGGGAAAACCCATGCAAAATGGAGCAGTAAAGACACAATAAATAAATAAATAAAAATGACAAATCTAGTCTAAATATCTGGGTGAATGTGTGACCAATCACAATAATAAGGCATCAAATTCTTCTCAACTGTTAGGAACCACATTGATAAGGTTTCCCCATGATAATCTGTCCCTAACCTGGTCCTTCAGGTCTTCCAACAATGCACCCATTTTCTTTTCCAAAAGGAAAGAGTCGTCATCTTCTCTTTCCTTCCACCATTCTCAGCATTAAGCCTTCTCTGAAAAGCAATGTCATTGTATAATGTATCTGAATAAGGATAATTTGAACCTGGTCGTCTGTGCCTCAAGAGAATTCTGGATTGATTTGGATGATGATGATGACATGACAATATGATGGGACTCAATTCTTTTGTAGACACTAGTATACATTTTCTAAATTTAGTGATAGTTGGGTTGTGACAGAATGGGGTATAAGAGGAGAGGCAGAGGAAGCATCCTATTCTATTCCAAGTGCAATAGTGTTTTTTCTGCCATCTGGTACAAGCAGAAGAACACACATAAGCAGGGCAGTGTATTTGATAGTGAAATAGAACAGACAATAGAGATATAGCAATAGGGAGAATAGATATATCCATATGCTTTGTGATAGTAGCAGTATTGTTCTTGTTATTTCATTGAATGATAGCAAATAAGTAGCAAATAGATAAATAGCAAACAAGTAAGAACTCAGGGATGCCTGAGTGGGCAGCATTTGCAGAAAGGTCTTGACTTAAAGACAAATGAGGAAATGAGACAAATAAGGCCTTGACTTAAAAACAAATGAGAAAAGCAATGGCTGAAATCTTATTAAAAATGTTTGGGAATTGTAAACTCCATTTAGCATTTAATTAGACCAGTGGGAGAAATAAAAGACCTGTTTTGTTCTCTAAAAATAAAAGTTATATTAATTAAGTTATTGTTTACATTGCTATTAAGTAGATATTACCTTTATCAGATGATGCCTCTGGAACTGTTTCAAAAATCATAAACCTATCATTGGAAGGTAGCATTGGTGCTCAATCAGATTTTTTTTAAAAGAAGCTACTACTATATATGTCAAAAAGAATAAAAAGCTGGCTAGGTTGATAAGTCATTGAGCAGGAGAAGAGTTATTCTTCAGTAAGAATTACTTTGATAGAAAAATTAGAAGTCCCCCTGAGTATAGAATCTGGCAGTTTTGGAGGATCCTATATTTATTTACATGAAGTAATCAAAGTGTAATAATGAAACCAGTCACATCAACTGATGCTGTAAAGCAATAGAGAATTGGGTAATGTGTATTAAAATTTAAACTTCCCAGATTTTGTTCTTTAGAAACAAAGTGTTAAGATAATTTTAAAAGAAAACATTAAAGTACCAGTCAGGAAGACCTGAACAAAGGAAGAAGAACTTGTGCAAGGAAGTGATCTTTTGGTTATATGTGAAATTGCAGTGATAATAATATCTTAAATTGGTGTTTAGATAAGAAATTTTTTTATTTTTTATTTTTAATTCCATTTATATCCCGCCCTTCTCCGAAGACTCAGGGCGGCTTACAAGC
>JAKJMR010017627.1:891444-940251 GCA_024449315.1 Daboia siamensis
ATATATATATATATATATATATATATATATATATATATATATATATACACATACATACAGAGAGAGAGAGAGAGAGAGAGAGAGAATGTAGCAGATAATGTTACTAGAAAAGGAGTTAAGCCCAGAAATATACTCATCTTACATTTTAAAGAAACACACTTTTCTTTAAAATATCTGCCAAATTCAAACTAATTTATGCATCTGGATTTGTTAGCAGTTTCATCCAGAAATGTTGCAGATTTTCTCCTGATTGAACAAGTTACATTTTAAGTACTTTAAGTCAAAAATAATTTTATTTATTTTCTGGAAAACTGACTGTAAGTATCATTGGAGTTAAAAGAAAAACAAACAATCCCCCAAACAATAACCATATAAAAATAACCATGGAGTAATGTTAGTACTTGCTATCTGCAATAATCTAATGCTGACAGAGAGTAGTATTTTATTTAGTAATTAACAGTGTAAAGGGGAGAGAAGCTGTCATGTTGGTTCTTAAGCTGGGGAATGTGATGAAAGATGATATCTCCGATCTCATCCTTTCCACTTGTTTAGGATTGTCAGGATGAGAAATGTCAGCATTATGAAAGCTCAGCTCTGCTCTTGATATGATAAAACCCTTCAAAAGCCAGTCTCTCTCCTTCCTCCCCTCCTCCCTCCTTTTCCCTCTCCCTGCACTTGCTTCTTTTTTATTTATCCTGTTTTGTTAGATGGCAGAAATATAATTCTTTTCTTTCTTCCTATTATAAGCCACCATTTTTGTTTTATTATATGTTTCACAACCCCTAATGTCCCACTGAAAATTACCTTGTTAAATGACAGTGTTTCAAAGCCATGAATCCTTCCCTCCCACTCCATTTCCTCTGAGATTTGAAACAGTCAACAGACTGTAAAGAATAAATAATAAAAAAGTATTGATTATTTTGATGACTGTGAGATTCAATTAAGTATTAATTTTGCCCTCCAGTGGACCTATCAACGTATTCAAAAGGGAGGATTCGACTTGAACTAAATGCACATTGAGTGCTTTGGCTTTAAATAGGGAGAAAATGTGTTTACCTACAGTATTTGAAGAAGAGTGCATTGATGCACAGAGTCCAATACTTAAGGGCTGTGCAAATTAAACCCTAGTGACAGTGACATTGTTTTTGGCAATATGAATATTGACCAAAGAAGTGCATTTGATGACAGCTTAAACTATTTGTATTGATTAACATTTTCATAGATTATCATGTGTCATATCAAATTCACTTTTCAAACATGAATACATTAAAAACCCTTAGGGAACCATTGACCAATGTGTGTGAATGGGCAGACAAAACATGCTCACAAGTCTGTTTGCACGCTGGTCACCTGTTCTGTATATAAGAACCATTTAGGCATGAACTTAACAATATATATTTGGGAAATCACATAAGATGGTTACTTGCCCACCCAGGCTGATTTAACGGCAAAACAAGTGATAGATGTTTGGGAAATTAAAATTGCTCCTCCCCTCTCCTATATATATGTGTGTGTGTGTGTGTGTGTGTGTATATGTCTATAGGCATGGTGTATAATGTACTAAACACAAGAATGATTACAAACTTTTAGTAAGTATCCATTGCAATTTTTTTTCTTTTTTAAGATTGTGAATGTACTTGTTTTATTTATATATATCTGTTCCATATGTGTGGGATTAGGGATTTGTGAAGCCTAATAACTCAAAAATATAATGCTTGAATGTTTCTTCTTGATTTATTATATGTGGTAAAATAAAAGATTTTTGTTTTCTTTTTTTAAGTATTATTGTGGGATATTATGGAAATATATTACTTATACTATGTGTTTTTTTATTCTGATATGATTAATGTTATAGAAGTGAATTTTAGGATGTTTAGGATGTTTCTGTATTATCATTTTTTTTTATTGCACTGCTCGACCATGGTGCTTGCAGTTCCCTCCCTCTTACCACATTACATTAAAGAGTGAGGTGAGCAGAAGAAGAGCACCTCACAATTAAATCTGTGTTGGCTATGTAGCTTTCAGTGAAGTTTTTCTCCAAAGCATCCAGAATCTTTCACATGCTAGTTGAGCTTTAATAGGGTGGGGAGTAATGGAAAACTCATTGGATCTGTAATAGCTCTTCACTTGACTGCAGCCAGCAATAACAGCAGGAGCAGCAAGAGATAAGAGAGAGGGAGAGAGAGAGAGAGGGGGAGAGAGAGAGAGAGAGAGAGAGAGAGAGAGAGAGTACGAACATCAAAGCTACCACTTTTTCCCCCTCTTTTCCCCCCATCCTAGGATCCAATGATAACTGGACAAGTCAGTAAGCTCTTGTTGTCAGTGCAGAGTGAAATGAATGCAGAGTTGAGAGGTGAGGACAAGGCAGCTGCTTCAGACGAGGAGCTGGATAAGTCCCTGCTTGTGGCTGTGGAATCAAATGACAACAAGGACACTCCCAGCAAGCTCTTTGGTAAGTCTATCTAGGTATTTCGTGTTTGGGGGCTGTAGTTGCCTCTGCCTCGATGCCAGAAGAAGAGAGAAAGCAGATAAAGCTTTTGTATTTGGAAGAACCAACTTCTGGGGAAAGAAGAGTGGGCACAAGCTTTCTCTGTCCTGCTTGAGAGTGTGTGCCTGCTAACTGATCAGAGTTTGGCCTGAGGAACAACCTGCTCTCGTTGGTTTTAGCTGAAATTCATAAATTGTATGCATGAATCCCATAGAAATCAGTGGGACAGCAGCAAGACTGTTCTCCACACAAATGGTTTGTTGTGTACTATCTTTTGCTTTGAGATACAGATGTAACGGGTTTTTTTAGAATTAATCACTATTATGTATTGATTTTGTTAAGAAATTGATAAACAACTGAAATGTGCAAATATGTAACCAAAGGTTCATGTTTTCCTTGTATGATGCTATGAAAATGATCTGCCAGGAACCTGTGGGTATAATAAACTTTTCTTAAGTATTTCCAAGTGGCTTTTCTCCTCTTTATAGGAATCTCTTTTAAATAGGAATATTTCTTTCTTAGACACTATTATCACATTCTGGAAAGGGAGTTTAGATGATTTGGGGTAATCTAAGAAATCAATCTTATATATTTTTAATGAGGAAAGAAATAAAAAATACTTTATGGCTTCTTAAAAGGTATTTTCATTTCAGCTGAAAATTATCCGACTGTCAGGATGCATGAATATAAATATTGTATGTTTTAAACAACTGGACAAATAGCTTATGACATAATAGCTTTTCAGCAATATTGGTTTGATATCTAAAAGGAAATAAGAAGAGTAGCAGTCTAGCCCAGGCATCATTCAAACCAATGACACTCTGTAAGACAACTCAAGCAACTGTAATCTCTAATCAGAAAAGGGAATAAAGCATGTTCGGGGGTGTGTGTGTGCTTGAATGATAGATGTTGATATTTGCCTGAGCTGGAGCAATGCTATATAGTCCAATGTGACATTTCAATTCTATTTGATTCTCAAGGAGCCATTGATTCTCAAGGAGTTCTTTTTAATAATTACCATGTACAAGAAGAAGATGCTAAAGCAAGTATAGTTTGAGGGAGTAGTATACCTTTAGAAAACAATCAAAATTATATTGTTTATCTCCGAGAAAATTGAGGATACAATGTCTGTAATTTTGTGAGAACATGAAACTATAAAATAATTTTTGCAAGAAAAAGTCCATGCAATATTTATAAGAATATATGCCATATTATGTTTTTTGCAGACAGACAGCACAAGAATCAGGTAATTATCTATAACAAGAAAATTACATCATTGTAGCTGAAATATACAATTCTTTGTATAAGCCATCATTTCCTGTTTTTGTACAAAAAGAGGTTTTTTTAAAAAAAAATTCTTTTCATATAGGAATGTCCAATTACCATACATTTTAATGCAAAGAATACATTTTGATTCTTCTAAAGATTTCAAAGTAATATTTCAAATGTATAAAGATAAACATGTATAAACATGAAATTTTTTTAAAATGTTCATATGTTTTGAAGGGAAGGGATAATAAAAGTATTTTCCTGTTTCAAAATACATTTATTAGTACTTTTCTTCCCAAAAGAATGTTTTCCTGATTATCATTTAGCTGCTACTTATTCTAATAGAAGATTTCTGTATAAGCACTATTAAAATGATAGAGAACTGTTTTTTAAAATTATTTAAAGTATTCCTAGAATTAAATTGCAACAGGTAAATTTATGACATAAAGATAAAAAATGTACTTTTAATGAAAATATTATATTTAGTATTAACAACTACAAGGCCATACAACATATTTATACATGATTTCAATGGCTAGCATGTCCTTAACAATATAATGTGATGTATGTCAGTAATAAGCAACATAGATTTCAAAAGGAATAACTCAGATCATATATTATTTTCAGATAAAGCTAAATTCTCTACATTGTCTATTAAATGGAAACAAAATATTTATTTTGGCTTGAGAGTACGTTTTTGACCCAATAATGAAACAATCTGGTACACTATTCCAAAATGCCATGAAGAGCATTGGATGATTTTGGTAAAGATGTCTAGGAAGTACTTTTAATAGGGACTTATTCCATTGATTTCATGGAAAGGGCCTTTTTTACACCTATGAATTTCAGTATGAGATCCTAGCCCATTTATACCCACTGAATATTTCACAGAAGTTAGGCTTTGAGGCGAAAAGTTATAAAGGAACAGTTATAGAAGGGAAATAAAATTGTTGGAAACGTATATGCAATACATCTTGCTTTATTTTTTTAATTAAACATATTCTGTTTAATTTTTATTCTCTAAAGTAACTGTTTTCTTCTTTGAAAGTAGCCCTAACTATTATTTTAGAACTTAACACAGTTCTCAGTATTAAATATGTAAATATTTTGTTAATTTCTTTTTTATTGTTTGATACATTCTTTTTTGGTACTAAAATACTTTGTAGTTTTGTTATAAATCTTTTTTTTTATTAAATTGAAGTCTAAATGTTAATCATTCTTGATAGGAAAGATAAGGAAATAAGGAGTTATGACTGAGGCTATCAGCATCCAATAAAAAAATTATCTATGGTTAGAATATCTCACTGTTTCCCACAGCTGTAATGTCAGATGGTTTCATTGACTGAACATAAGTAAAGCCCTTTGTTTTTTCGAGTGCACTAGTTCTATTTTTAGAGGACAGAGATTCAGGAATAAAATTCTCTACAATGATTCTCTGAACTGAATTAGATTTCTGCACTGAAACAATAATTTTATTCGAATCACTGGATTGAATTGACATCTCCAAGCTGATTTGATTTGGACTGTTTAGATACCATTTCATACATATGTACATTATATTTAAAGCATCTTAACTGGAAACATTATTTGTCCTCAGAGTAATTTCCTCATCTTCCACCTCCATTGGGGAACTTTTGAAAGTATTACTGTGGTATTAATAGGCCACCAAAATGTTTATTTTACCACCAATTCTAAAGGACTCTTGAGCCTCAGGAATACTGATGTCTGAGTTTATTCAGCTTTCCAATATGTGAAGAACTTTGATAGATATCCTACCAGTTTTAAGCTATTTATATTTCCCATATTTTAATGTCTTTCTGCTCACATATACCACATTACATTTTCAAAGTTACTTCCTTCATGTTTGTATAACAAAACTTTAATTATGTGCTTAGTAATTTCCATTTGAAAAATAGGACAATGAGTATTGCTTCTAAGGGATTCTTACATTCTCTAGTGCATTTTATTAACCATGTAATTTTTCATACAGTGTTATATTAAAATAATATTCATTCATTCATTCATTCATTCATTCATTCATTCATTCATTCATTCCAATTAATGCTAGCAGAAAAGTTGTCTCCAATTAACAACCACTTCAGAAGTTTGTTATAAAATGAATTTCTGGAGTTGCTGCTATTTGGAAAGAGAGAACAAGTTTCATTGCAATAGCTTGGCTCCAATGTATAACACTGATCCAAACTGTAATCCCTTAGAGCATTTTTGCTGGACAGAGAAGACATATGATTTGATACACATTATTTTTAAAACTAAGTTAATAAAGAATTATTATTTCTTTAAACATTTACATACTAGAATGTTTTATATTCAGGCTTAAAGGTGTAATTAAGAAGAGTGGAATCTTAGGCATGGCATTTGGTGCCAGAGAAACATTATTTTTGTTCCTCCTGTTCCTAGAACGTCTAGCAAACTGTTTCTTTTATTTATTACAAGTCTTTTATCCTTGTATTGATAATATTGATAGGAGACGGCAGAGGAATTTATTCATAGTTTAAGGCTTATTCACTTAATTCACACTTCCCATTTTTTAAAAACATTGCAAATTCTACATATTAGATAGTTCCAGATGTTGCATGGGAATTCACTTTATAAGCATGTAAAACTCAAACAACTTAATGACTAGTTATTTCATAAATGTATGATTCAAGTGGATTTATAAATATATGCTCTAGATAGAATGCAGTGACAGCATATTTCTGTACCATATCTATTACAATGAAATAACATTTTTAACTTTTAATCTGTGTTCAAAATTAATGTTATTTCACTATAACGGGCTGAAACAGTTATAGTAAATATGTTTGCTATGACTCGATTACAGTTGGACCTATATGGAGAATGCGTATTTTTGCAGTTTTAGCGTGCAAGTGAATTATCTCTTATTGTGTATGCTAAGAAACCTTTGTCACCCAGTGAGAAAGCAGAATGCCAGTGTCAAAAAAGAGAAAAAATAAATAAAAGGAAAGGAAAGAGATATGGTGAAAACTAGCCAAGAGCTTGGTGGAAACTGGCTAGGCACATGCTGAGAAAGATTGGATCTGATGAATCCAAAGCTCCAAATGGTTCCAAATCAGTATTCAATCTAGTCCACCCTTGGAGACACAGCATATTTCTTTATTCTATGGCTTTTAGTGGAGGGGAAATCATTAATAAAAAATATGAAAACTAGGGAAGGAGTAAAAAAAATACCTCTGCAATTATCTTTTCTCATTTCTGAGTTGTTAAAGGCTCCCAAGAGGCCTTTGTATTTCTCAGAGCAGTAGAGCTCTCTACAATAACAGATAAGTTTGCTGAGTTAAAATACAAAACAAACAAACAAAAAAACCCTAACAAAGTAATAGACCAAATCCAGTGGTTAGTTTTAGGAGCAGAACATAAACTAGCAAAATTATTCTATATTAATATATAATCAAATCCCTTCTGATGTATTTTGATCTAAAGAAATTTGGCCAGATGTTTTAGTTCTTCTTCTGCTGATCAGCAGCTTATATTAGGTGAATGGTAGTGAAGGTACCTCTAAAGTATATTCAGTATAAATTACCTTTGCCTGAAGGAGCTGTAGGGTTCATCCTGCACAACAAATATGGGGAAAGACTACATATTTCATAATTTCATAAATTGAGACCCTTCCCAATAAATGAAGTAAATCAGGGAATCTGACCACGAATCTCTTGATATCTCATTTAGATTGTAACCATGTAATTGAACAAGGTAATGATGCACACAACTGTTGCAGTTATTTACTTCAGTAAAGAATCTAAAATAGAAAATTAGCTTCCACTTAAATAAATGGAAATTAATGTATTTACCTGGCTTGATAGAGATTATACTTTTTAAATGTTACTTTTTTAATGGTCACATGGCTAAATATTATAAATATGGTCAGAGCATGCATGGATTTTGGGGATAAATAATATTTTATAATGTTAAAATACGTCATTTTTATGAATAGTATTTACACTCTAGAAGTGAGAATTTGTTTAATTCCTGTCAATTAATTTGTTTTCAGTGACTTTGTTTTTTAAAAAAAGTCAGTTTGGGTATGTAGTTTTGTTTTGCAATATTATATTTTATTTATTAATAAATAAATGAAACACTATATTTTTATTTTACTAGCTTTATGGTGGTTATGATCATCATCATCAACAACAAAAACAGTCCAATTATTTTTTGTTAAACTAAGCAATTGTTTTAGTGTTTACAAAATTAGTTTGACAGAATCATAATTAAATATAAAGATATGAAGACCCAAGACTGAACTGACACATTCTTTTTAAAATAAGAACTAATCAGAAGCAATATGTGTGTCAGATTGCTCTGAGAAAGAATATTCAATTTATAATTACTCCTGTATGTCCCATGTGTGAAATAAAGTTTTTTCAGTTTCCTTATATGTACTTGTTATTTTGAGTGAAATGCTGTTGTTTTTTATGTCTAACTCTTTACATGTATAATAGAATAATAACTTTATTGTCACTTTTAATGTACACTAATCAGCATACATTAAAATGAAATTTCATTGCATACACTCTCAATTATCAATAATTATCTAATATATGCAATATCTGCATATGAGTGTTTGGCTTTCAGTGAGAAAATGTTGCAGGATATAGGCCACTAAAATGTACAGTGAAACAAACTTAAAAAAATGCTTGCTAGAAGGCTACTACATTAATTTAGCAATAAACAAATTGCTACCAAAAAAAATACAGAATATATAATTACATACAAATATATATATTGTTCTCTAACTTTCTGAGAATTAAGCTGCTGTTTGCTACTTTGATCAGAAGAACAATTTAGATTTGCGAGTAATCTCCTAGTCTATACATAGCTTTTCTCAACTCAAGCATTTAGCATATTGGTTCTTTGACTAAAAAAATATGAAAACATCATGAAATATCTATATCTCTTTATCTGTATTAATATCTCTTTATTATAAGGTGACACCTGCTTTTATTCCTATCAGATGCAAGTCTGTGACAATTCAAGCAGCAATTATGTGCAGTTATATCTCACTGATATCCACATAATATCAATAAGTATATCTGAGTAGAGAATTACAACCACAATATTTTCTTTATAGATATAAATCAGATACTAATTTCTGTCTTTCTTTTATATGCCAGGCCACATTAATATCTAAATAGATATTCTAGTTCTTAAGAGAAAGCAGAACAAATAAGCAATCAAAATCTTATGTTAAACAATTATCAGAATCATTACAGAATTTTTAATTCTCAGTTATAAATCTTTACAGACATCTTCAAACATAGTGGTATAGGAGATTGAGCTAAATAAAAAGTTTGTGAGGAAAATTTTTCAGAGAAAATTTGAAAGATAGTTTGGTACTTAGATTACACCTTTTGATATCAACATTTTTTATGAAGTGGTAAAGTTTCAAGAGTTTCTGGTCTATGCTGATAAAACAATGAAGGAGATTTAGTTTGGACCACTTTTTCTTCAAAATTTTGTAGGAGAAAAAATGTAGCCACCAAACACAGACGCACACACATAGACACCCATACAAAAACTCTGGACTGAATGAACTTGTACGACATGCAGGTGGCTGAAAAAGTTAGTACTGCTGCTTTCACTGAGGAAAGATAATGCACTTCATTTCTAAATAAGTAATATATTCATTTCAGAAAATACAGTTGCAAAACCATATTCAACATACCTTTTGAGTAAGTGGAGGAAGGCTATCTATTATTCCCAAATCTCCATTAAAAATGCATAATTTGGATAATTTATGTTGTTTGTATAATAGCATTGCTTATTTGCATCACATGCATAATGGCATTATTACACAAACATCATAACTTGCCACAAAGGATTTTCCCATTGCATGTTTAGAGGCTTTCCTTTAAAATTCAATCAAATTGAGCCATTTGAGTCCATTGGGTTTTTTGGGGGTAAATATATGCATTACTTTGAAGCCAGAGAGGAAAGTATTCACAAATAAGATGATTCTATGCATGCATATGTGTAAATGTTGTTTGTTGGGTAGCCTTTTCCAGCAATCAAAACTGTGCTCTTAATTTGTTTTACAGATCTGCAACTGCAGATGTGGTTCAGGTCAGAAACTTGGTGGTATCATCTTTGGCAATGTCAGTTACCTCCTTCAAGAATGAAAAGTATGTGTGTAATTTTGCTGTGCTAACGGACATGTAATGATTGTTGTCAAAATAGTATGTTAATCCTATAATCAACTGATGGAGAGTTGTTTGGACCATCATATTGCTGTGAATGTGTATGCTGGAACAGGTTTGATTAAACTGATATTTTAATTAATACAATTAGATCTTGCAGCTAATGTAATTAGACCAATTTTTTGGCTTGCTAACAAAGAATAAAAGGAGACCGGTGTTTGGGACTAAGCAAGTGTATGGTTTTCGCGGGTGTTTGTAGGTAGATCTTTGGTCATTCGGGTTTTTCCCCACATAAAATTGGAGGTATCAGGGCAACGTTTCGATGAAATTTCATCCGTCATCCTCAGGCTGGTGACTTCAGCTTCCTTCTTCTGGGAGGAGTGTGTGATAGTGGCTGTTTTTTCTTTTTTCTTTTTTTTTTTATCACACACTTCTCCCAAAAGAAGGAAGCTGAAGTCACCAGCCTGGGGATGACGGATGAGATTTTGTCGAAACATTGCCCTGATACCTCCAATTTTACGTGGGAAAAAACCTGAATGACCAAAGATCTACATATATATATCCACATATATATTAACCAAGCAAGTACAAATTTCAGGAAAAAGTGAAACGTAATGCTTTATTTGCTTCCCTTTAAAGCATATTTTAGCTCTCTTTGAGTAACTCAATTACATATGAGAAAAGTCATATACTGACTACACATTCTCTAACAAATCTTGCCGTAAATGTTTCAAACATTAAAATGAATGAATCTGTTTCATTAACCAAGATGATACCAAACCAAATTTAAAGATTTTTTTCCCTTACTGTTTTAGTGAATTAATTAAGATAATCTTTTAAATGTCTACCTTTTATTGAGGGTAAGATATTTATCTTCAGTGTATCTAGTCCTAAAAATTGCAGGGTACATTGAACATTTTGTTAGTCTTAGCAAATAGCACACAATCTTTGAGGGTTTTTTTTAAATTGAAAAATATGTGTATGTTTAAAATTAATAATACATCAAATGTTAAAAGGATATGGTTGTGAAGGAGTAAAGAATGTGATATTTATTTCATGAGAATACAGAGATCAGCCAAAGGACCTTATTTAGCATCACTTGATATCTTCTTTCATATAACATTTTTTTCTAGTATTCTTCTTTCCTGTACAACTCTTTTTTTCATTTTTAGGTTTTGTTCTTTTCTGATGCTGTTGTCATTTTAGTATTTAAAATCTTTCTTATGCAAGGTTTCCTATTAAAAACATTTAGGGATGCTTGGAGATTAAGTAATGAGTCCTTTTATAAAAAAAATCACTTAAATACATTCTGTCTGAATTAGGTCTTCATGTTGAACTAGGCTCCTGATGATTTTGTGAAAAAGGCAAATTTTGGCAACAATAAAGGAGTGTTGCCTTTTGGGATTTTGTTTTCACTTCCCACTCTATTTATAGCAGCATGTCCTAGGGATCTGCCATCCAGATCAGCCCAACTAGTTAGGACGGACTGTCCAAGGCCAGGACTGCCATCTATAGAAACGGACATTTTCTATACAAATAGAAAACTAGCATTCCCAAGCTATTCCTCACCTCTTTTTTTTTAAAAAAATATATTTGCAATACGATTTATTGCTTTCAGAGTCTAAAAAATTGGTCTTAATGTATGCACCATTCCTCTGAAATAATTGAGACATATTTAAGTGGGACTACCTGAGAAGAATACTAAGGCTGCTTTAGAGGCTCATAACATCATCAGCTTAATATGTAAATGTGAAGATAAACTGCCTACTTTTTTCTCCCCTTCCCATCATACTACATGCATTTTCTTTTTTATTGTGTTTTCATTAGTTTATTTTGATTTAAAATAATTCCTATTATTTTTTTAAAGTATTTTTGGTTAAGTATATGGGTTGTAAGTACTAATTGTTAAAACTTAGTTTTAAAAGATTGTTTTGAAAATGCTCTTACTCAAATTTATATTTTACTAAAAAAAATCAAACTATAAAACTCTAGGAAACAAAAACATATTTGTGCTGTGACATCTGCTTTGCTTTGTTTTCATGGTTTAAATGCTGTCAGGACTGGGACAAAGTACATTTAGTCTGAAAGCAAAGATCATAAAGAGAAGAATAACACTGTATTCCAATGAATTCTAGAGCCCATCCTTAAAGTTCTTAAGTTAAAATTATATTTGCTTTTCAAGTGTGTTAGATATTTAATCAAATAGTAGCTTTAAATTGTTATCCTGTTTCTTGTATATGAAGCTATTAGCTCCTAGTTTACTGACAGTGTTTGTATTTTGAAATTGATAAAAATATTTTCTATGATGAGTCTTTTCTCTCGTGAAGCATGTTGGAAGAATTTCTTTTTTATATAGATATTTTATTGGTTTTTAACTATAACAATCTCCAGTGCTTGGTGTACAGTGTGTTGGTTTACATTTTAACAAGAAAAAAGGACACTAATAACAGTCAATAATGATTAAATTTGATAATTCCATAATTAGCTTGTATTATTTTGATAACCATCATCTCCTTAGTTCAGCATACATCCTATTTTTATAATTTTTGTTTGCTTAGATTCCCTTATATTCAATCCAATTTTTATAGGATGTATTATAGTTTCTTCATATTAGTCATCTCACTGTCTAAATTTTCCCATTTAGGTACATCATTCCAATATTTTATGTCATGCATTATAGAAATAGTATACTTATAGTATCTAGATATAACATCCTTTTTAATCAGTCTATATTTTATTTATATATTAATAAAAGTTACATCAATCTACTATTTTAACATTTAATATATTATAAAACATACTATATTACTTAAATTCATTATCATTAAATTCATTAAATTCATTTGTTATAACACCCTTTTATGTTTGAACTTCTCTGTTCTTTTAGCCATATTCAAACAAATGTTTATTCATGTAACAGTCCATCTGGTAGGGCGAGTCAAGTCTCTTGTATCTGTCTCTGATCTTCTTTTGCCAAATAATTTGGCAAAAGTTGATTTAATTCACTTACCCAACAGTTGCTGTATTTTTACAAATGTAGTTGGGAATACAAAAGATGAAGTAAGATAAATTCTTTCTGTCCCCCAAACTTTAATAGTTCTAATAATTCAATTTTTCTTGTTGTATCAGAACCTTGTAGATTTTTTCCTGATTGGGTCAAATTGTAATTCTTTTCCTTTGTTATTTCATCAATTTGATCATACTCTTCTAGTTTGTAATCTGCTGTCTGATTTGTTTATTCCTTTGTTGTTATTTCCTGGGTATTTTTTAATTGTAGATTTAGATTGAAAATATGCTTATTTAAATCCTCAAAGTTGTTTCAAATTTCATCATGGTTTGAATCTATTGTCATTTATATTTGTCCTAACATTAAATATATTTCCTCTGGGAAAGTATTTATCTTGCCTTGAAGTATTGCTTCTGGAGGCCCTTGTTTTTCCAGGCTAAGTCCTTCAGGAGAAATTATTGAATATGGCATCCTATCATTTTTTGATACGTATGTGATATCCATGTTGTCTCCCCCCTTCAAATAATCTTTCATCAATGTTTTAATTCAAAAGTCAATTTATCAGTCAGTCAAAATTACACATTCAATATATTAAGCCACTTTAAATAATGAAAATTGTCCTCTAAAAAATTAGCCAAAAAAACCAATGTTTTTTTTTTCATAAACAGTTCTTAGGTTTAAGCAACTGTCCAGGTGTTGTTGTTTTTCCTTTCAAACACTTTTTAAACTTATAGCTGGCTCTTCCTTTGTTCCCAGCTGTCTTCAAGGTTATTTGCAATTCAAAGCAACACCTTTTTCTTTGTTTCTGGGCATTCTGCCAATTTCTGAGTTCTTATTATTAGTGTTCTGTTCTTTGATTCTCCACTAGGTGTCAGCAGTTATTTCTTTTTTCAGTTTTTCTGTCCATCAAAAAGTTATTTTTGTTATATATTTTTATAATTCTATCAGAATTTTTTAGGGTATAATCTTGACAGTTTTTTAGTTCCTAGATTTGTCCAGACTGAAATATTTTAAATCAAATTTTAGTATATCTCTTTCAACCTTTTATGTTATTTTGCCTCTTCCATCTGTAAGGGAATAGGGATATAATCCCCCCCTTCACTTCTGGAGGTTTTCTCGCTTTGGGGATCTTTTCAAGGATTTAAATAGTAGATAGAAGAAAGAAGATCAGTACTCCCATCAATTCCAAACACGCTGTTCACTGATGTTTAAATTCATGCTCTAGGACTTTGGTTGCAAGCAGCTTGGGCTAGACACTGATCTCATGCTAGCCTTTCTCTTGTTGGGTTCCAAGGGCTTTCCCCAGATCAAATGAAGTGATTGCCATCGCTCCTTCACAGTCACCTCTCTGGGGCAACTTCGGACCCATCTAGGGTCCCCCAAGCAGGAAAAAACTAGTCGAGTGGAGGTCCACTCTCGCGCAGCCATGTGCTGCGGGCACAAAAACCAGAAGTCATGTTGGAAGAATTTCTATTGCCTTTAGTTGTTGTAAGCTTTAGCAATTTTATTAGGTTCCCAGTTTTAACATGTACTCCTGTGTACATACATAACATATTAATTAATCTAATTAAGTTCCATGGGAAATTGATAAATATAGGTAGGAGGATTGTGCCACTTATTAGTTTAGTTATATCAATTAATTAAAGCAATAATTAAACAATATAACCATATGTTATGTTATGTTTGTCAATGTGCTAAATCTGTTCCAGATCTGAAAAGTAATTTTAAGTAGGAATGAGAACAGAAATAACAATTGAATAATAAAATTTCTGCCAGCAAACAACCAAGTTCAGAGAGCATCAAGTACTCCACAGTTATACCAATAAGTGCCTTTGGGTGCAATCTGAAAATAACTGGAGTACCACTTGAACACTTTTGCATTGGCAAATTCACCATCAGTTGCAAAAGGCAACTTTACTCAAAACATCTTACATTCAGTGCTGATACATGAAATACCACCAAGCATCCATATCTGTCTATGCTAGGTCCTAGGGAAGGACTTGATAAGCAGACAAATATGACAAATCTAATCTGAACATTTGGCTGACTATGTGATGAACCATAATTATTAAACTTATTTCATCCTGCATAAACCTTCTGATTCATATAGTCTTTAGATTATTCAGACAACTACTATTTAGACATCCTAGCTTGCACTGGATGTGGTGCATGTTTAGATTAAAATGCAGTTTTATTGTGTTACAGCAAAAATGCATCAAAACTGGCTATTCAAGACCTGTTAGAAGAAAATGCTGCATGTAGCACCAAGTCATCTGTGTGCCACTATCATTGATAAACTAATCTAAATCTTCTTATCTTATAGAAACATTATTACATTGATTAAAATATGGATGAGATGCAGAGGTCAATATCAATGAGTATGTCTGGTCAGAACCATCTCATGAGAAAGATTGGGAGTTAGAATGTAAGATAAATAATGAAGAGCATGAATTAGCAAATGAAAAGAGTGGGAAATAACACATACTTATGTACTTATGAAATTAAGATAAATGAAAATGTCAATTAATGATGATTAAAGTGAGCTGGAGCTCTGGAGTGGATCTGATGAATATATACTATGAAATAAAGGTGTAGGTTTGATTTTGCATGGCAGGGTGAAAAATTTTGAGTATTATCTTGGATCCTGCAGTAATATATGAAAAATATAATTTCATGAACTAGTGTGTGAGTTCTTTTTCAGTAAATGGTTGACAATGGAAGAATCAGAAATGAGTTTTGGTAATAACCATACTATGCTAGAAATGAATGCAATCCAGGGGAAAATTAACTTTTTTACTTAAATGTATGATTAGAAGTGAGGTAAGAGTGAAGTGAAGAATGGGTGATTTGATGATTCATGAATGAATGAGACAGAACTCTTTGGTAAGTAGGATTAAAACCTTCCAGCAGAACAACTGGAAGTAAAATAAAAGTTATAAAATGATTTTGGTGAAGCTAAAAGGAGACAATGATAGAAAAAATATTTTAGAGATTTGTATGAAAATTGTATGCTGAGTGGTGGAATTGAAATGATTGCTTAGTGTTAAAGATTTATGACAAGCATATGATAAGATAAATAGGCTTGAGTTTGCAAGTTTTATATGCATGGTAAGTTTATAAGAAATAGGTGAATTAATGTATTTTGGTAAAACATATATTAAAAACAGGAAAATGAGCATGAAAATACTAACTATACAAATGCTAGTAAAAAAGTAGTAGATAGTAAGTGATTTGTAGCAAGGAAAGAATATTGTCCAAGTTGAAAAGGGATGTGTATAAGAGTGGGCCTATTTTGTCTACTGATGTTAGTTCTTTAGGTCAGGAAAGACAGATGGGTAAGATGTTTCAATATTGTTTAATATTTGCCCTTGGGAAATATTCTGATTTTTTAAGCAATATCAATGTGAACTAGCAGTGCAGTATAAGAGATAACTGATCTTAGGTTCTCATCCTAAAAAAAGTCATTGCTGTGTAACCATTAGCTACCATTTGGAAAAATACAGGTAGTCATTGTTTTACAATTGTTAATCAGTGACCATTTGAAATTAAGATGGTGCTGAATGAAGGGACATAGTATTCCTACTCAAAGTGCCAACTGCTACATTGCCACTATGGCCATGTGATCAAAATTCATGTCCTTAACTATCTGTCTACCCTTACAACCATGGAAGGACTGCATTTCTCCTCTGCTGGGCTGGGAGGCACTGACTGAGTAGGCTCACTGGTGCACAGAAATCTACCACATGCTGAAAGACTTCAACTGGCTAGACCTAGTGATGCACAGGTCTCCTTTTTCCCTGCCACCTCCAAGTGGCCTGGCTTTTTTACTGCCTGATGGCTGACTTCCTGTTCCTGGTCAGCTTTGGGAAGATTGCCTCTGTATCCTTGAGGCAGATTGCCTTTGCCAGCATTCTAGTTGAACCTTGTGTCAGCTGGGTGTGCCAATCAACAATTGCAGGTAAAAGGAAAGTGAAGTTGTATAGGGAATAAGGGCCATGGAGAAGGCCTGGGACTGGAGGGAGGGGAAAAGGAGGCTGAGGACAACCTATTCTGAAATGGCCACATGACTTTTTCCACCTGCTCCTCCCCCTTCCGGCCAAAGTTCGTTGATAGATTGGGTTCAGTATTAGGCTTCTTCTGCTGGAGAGAGTGGGGTGGGCTAATCCCATTGGGGCAAGATGGCTCCTCAGATACCCAAGTCATAAAGGAATTTGGAATATAATTCCACATTGATATCCAGCCATTGGGGTCAATCATGCTCAGGCCGTGTAGAAGAGCTTATCAACTCTGGTCATAATGCATTTTATTCAAGCCAGCCAGATTATTTTGGTATTCTATAAGATCTTTTCTTCTTTGAAAATAACAATGCTTAACACAACACTAACCTTCTTTAACACCTAAACCCTGTGGTCTAAAGTGATTGCTTCCCTCTGCCTAATGGAACTACTGCCTTTAGTAACTAAATCAGGATATGTAATTTAACATGTTAGAATCAAGTGAACTGCTATGCAGTGAAAGCAATATTCTTTTTCTTTTACCCCCAGTCTGATATAAAAATGACATATTCGTTCGCATCATATAACACTGCAAAATGCAATACAAGTATGTAATTCAATCAAGTATCTCATTTTGAAGTTAAAAGTATTGGTATTAAATAAACATTTATTTTATGATTCTGACATTTTGTGGACATTATCATACTGTTAATGCAGATGATCTTTTGTAGAAGAATTTTATCTTGCATGACTTGAATTTAGTAATAATCAAGTAACTCATTCATATCAGCAAATCTCTGTGGAATATAGACCAATTTACAGTATTTAATTGAGTTATCTACTTTATTCTTTATTAATAATCAGATGCCATTAGCAATTGAGGTTTTGTTAATAGTCCATTGTATGGAAAAATAATTCCATTTCCACTGTTATGTATATTAGATGTATATAGTTGGATGATCATATTAGCAGTGGCCACTGACACCACAGGTGGCGCTATACTGCAACAGGATTGGCTGGCTTGCGGATGGCGGGAAATTCAGTTAAAGGGATTGGCCTGGAGTATACCTGGCCAGGTATATAAGGGATCAGGCAGCCCCTTTGTTCCGGTTCAGTCTGACCACAATAAAGAGCTGATATGCTGCACTCATCTGCCTGGCATCTTTCCATGCGGTCCATGCGGTCCAAAACCCACTACATAATAGTGGCGACAAAGATGGGATTGCTGTTTCGTTCAGAGCTGAATCACGAGCTGATTCACTAGCTGAAGTCATTAGGGATTGAGGGAAGAGATATCTCTCCCTAAATATATTCTAACGAAGCACCATCTGCTGGATCAGACTCAGCATGGCAAAGGTTGGGCAGATCCGTGAATTCAATGTCAGCCAGCCTGAGCGCTGGGACTCGCATCTGGGATAGGTCGAAGGGTACCTACTGGTTAACCAGATCACGGAAGACCGGTTTAAAGCGGCAGTTTTGCTGTGCCTCAGTGGTCCGGACATTTACGATGTGGCTGTCGGGTTATGTTCACCGGCGCACATCGAAGCCACTTCCTACAAAGACCTCATGGACAAACTAAAGAGGTCTGAAATGTTCTGGTGGTTCCACTTCGCCCAGTGGATGCAGTTACAGGGCGAAGCAATGCTAAATATTGTGGCCATGAGACAAGCCACCCATTTTGCAAGTTCCCTGATCTTGAAGAAAGAATTCACGATCAGATCGTATTAGGTCTAAGGGACAACCGGCTGCGTCAAAAAATACTGGCAAAACTGTCCATGACTCTGCAAGAGCTCCTGGACGAGGCATCCAGCTGCTCAGACCAGCCCACACACCAACCCAGCAGCAGCTCAGAAGGCACAGTCCAGCAGGAGAGCACTGCGTACAGGGGAAGCAGTTGAGGAAGAAGAAATTGATGCTGTACTTCAAAGGTTAGGAAAACACCTAACGCGGCACGACAACGACGGAAGCCAGAGAAAGACCACAACAGCCAACAAATGCAGCTGCAGCAGCTGCAGAGGAAACATCCAAAAATGTGCCAGCTGCAGAGGGAATCACCCGAGAGCGACCTGAAAGTTCAGAACCGCGAAGTATCGTTCCTGTGGCAAGATGGGTCACATCCAAGTCGTCTGCCGGAATTGCAACCCGGACAGCCGGCATGAACTTCAGTCCCTGGATGCGGCGCTAAAAGGTAATAATAATAATAAGTTAGAAGGGACCTTGGAGGTCATCTAGTCCAACCCCCTGCCCAGGCAGGAAACCCTATACCATTTCAGACAAGTGGCTGGCCAGTCTCTTCTTAAAAACTTCCAGTGTTGGAGCATTCACCACTTCTGGAGGCAGGTTGTTCCACTGGTTAATTGTTCTAACTGTCAGGAAGTTTCTCCTTAGTTCTAGGTTGCTTCTCTCCTTGACTAGTTTCCATCCATTGCTTGTTGTCCTGCTTTCAGGTGCTTTGGAGAATAGCTTGACTCCCTCTTCTTTGTGGCAGCCCCTGAGATATTGGAACACTGCTATCATGTCACCCCTCACCCTTCTCTTCATTAAACTACACATACCCAATTCCAGCAACCGTTCCCTATATGTTTTAGCCTCCAGTCCCCCAATCATCTTTGTTGCTCTTCTTTGTACTCTTTCTAGAGTCTGGACATCTTTTTTACATCGTGGTGACCAAAACTGGATGCAGTATTCCAGGTGTGGCCTTACCAAGGAATTGTAAAGTGGTATTAGTACTTCACACGATTTTGATTCTATCCCTCTGTTAATGCAGCCTAGCACTGTGTTGGTTTTTTTGGCAGCTGTAGTACACTGCTGGCTCATAGTTAAGTGATTGTCCACTAGGACTCCGAGATCTCTCTCACAATTGCTACTATTGAGCAAGGTACCACCTATATTATACCTGAGGGTGGTATTGAGCCCCCTCAGTGCACACCTCCTAATTTTTGTGAGAGCAGGAGGACTGTGTCTCACACAGAAATCCACCATCTGCTCACCCCAAAAATTAAACTAGAGGTCCATCTGCAAGGTGTACCTTGCAAGGTGGAGCTCGACTCCGGTTCTGCAGTCTCAATAATTTCTTATGAGACTTTTAAAGTGGTTTGCGGCTGGAGCAAGTGGTGGGTTCCATTGAAACCCACCAGCATACAGTTGTCTGATTTCCAGCACGCCCCTATTAAAATCAAGGGGGAGGCCACTATGTTAGTGGGGTTTAAGGATTTCAAGGGTCCCTTGGACGTACTGGTAACCAAGGGACAGAGGACTAGTTTAGTGGGGCTGAATTGGTTTGAGGCTTTGGGTATTGGGATCTCTGGGATCCATAATACCCAGCCAAAAAGCCTCAAATCCATCTGTAAAACATTTGCAGACGTATTTGATGGCAAACTTGGCAAATACACAGGGGCCCCCATTAAATTTAAGTTAAACCCGAATGTGTTGCCGGTACGAATTAAGCCCCGTAGAGTCCCATTCATGCTCAAGCATAAGACTGAGAACGAATTGGATAAGTTAGTTAAATAAGGTGTGTTAGAGCCCATGGAGGGGGGAAATTGGGAGACCCCCATAGTTAGCCCACTTAAGGCCAACGGGAGGTTAGAATTTGTGCAGATTATAAGGCCACGGTGAACCGGGCCTTAAGTCTGCATGCTTACCCCGTCCCAATGGTCCAGCACGTCCTCTCTGCAGTCCAGGGCGGCGCCATCTTTGCTAAGTTAGATTTAGCACAAGCATACCAGCAGCTCCCAGTTACCGGGAGACAGCTGATGCTCAGACAATTGTTACACACAGAGGAGCTTTCAGAGTTAACCATTTGTAGTTCGGAGTCTCTGTAGCTCCTGGAATTTTTCAAGAGGTGATGGAGAAGACTCTGAAGGGCATACCTTTGATGATGTCCTGATTGCTGGGGAGTCTGAGGAGTTTTTGGCTGACAGGCTGCAGGCTGTTTTAAACAGATTCCGCTCTGCAGGGCTCAAACTAAAAAAGGAAAATTGCAGTATTGGAGTGGCATCCACTGAATTCTTAGGGTTCAGAATTGATGCCAAGGGAATTCACCGAACTGATAACAAGGTAAGAGCAATTAAAATGGCTCCTACTCCTAAAAACAAGGCTGAATTGCAAGCTTTTCTGGGATTACTTAATTTTTATCATGCGTTCTTGCCTCACAAAGCAGCAATTGCTGAGCCTTTACACAGATTGTTGGACAAGAAAACCCCATGGATTTGGACCACAGTCCATGAACACAGTTTCAAAAATTTAAAACAACTTTTGTCCAGTAATTCAACTGTCACATATTTTATAGAAAATAAGCCCATCTGCATCGCATGTGATGCATCCCCTTATGGCATGGGCGCTGTTCTGAGTCACATAAAGGAAAATGGGGAGCAGAAGCCTATTGCTTATTACTCCCGAACGCTGTCTAGGGTGGAAAGAAATTACGCTCAAATTGATAAGGAGGCCCTGGCAATAGTATTGGGAGTCAAGAAATGTCATGATTGCCTGTATGGCAGGGAATTCACTATTTTCATGGATCACAAACCACTGTTGGGACTGTTCACGACAAATAAACAAACTCCACAAATGCTATCCCCAAGGATGTTAAGGTGGTCCATATTTCTATCTGCGTACACATGCAAACTGGTCCACAAACCAGGAAAAGATATGGACCATGCAGATGCATTAAGTAGGTTACATTTAATCATGACTGAGCCTGATCTGGTGCCGGCCAAACAAATACTGGCTATCCAAGATCTCCCAGAGTGCCCTCTCCAAGCTAAGGACATTGCTGCCATACCACAGTAGACAGGGTCCTGAGCAGGATTTTAACGTGGGTAGTCTCAGGGTGGCAAGAGAAGAGCCCAGGTCCAGAGTTCCAGGCATTCTTCACGAGGAGTCATGAGTTGTCTTCTCATAAGGGATGCCTATTGTGTGGTAGCAGGGTCATTATTCCAGAGAAATTGAGGGAGAAATTTTTGCAGTCGCTACACGAAGGACATCCAGGCAGTCAGGATGAAGGCATTAGCACAGAGTTATGTGTGGTGGCCTGGCCTGGATAAAAGTATAGAGGAACAAGTAGCAGGGTGCTACATTTGCCAAAGATCCAGGCCAGAGCAACTGCATGCCCCAATACATAAGTGGGAAGTAACACACACTCCCTGGTCCAGGGTACACATTGATTACGCTGGACTATTTCAAGGACAACTATTTTTGGTGGTGGTAGATAGCTATTCCAAATGGCTGGAGGTAGTTCCAGTTGCGAGTATGACTACAGCAAAGACTGTCCAGGTGCTCCGGGGACTATTTGCCACACATGGCCTGCCTAATGTGTTAGTCTCTGATAACGGCCCACAATTCACATTTGCTGATTTCCAGGCTTTCACTAGGGCCAACTTGATTAGGCATGTCACATCCGCGCCCTTCCACCCATCATACAATGGGCAAGCAGAATGCATGGTGAGCATGACTAAGGACGCATTGAGACGCATCATCAGTGGAGACTGGCACCAAAGGTTGGCTCAATTCCTTCTGGCACAACATACCACACCATGCACAACCACTGACAAGAGTCCTGCAGAACTACGTTGGGGACGATGGCTTATCATCAAGTTGGACAGACTCCACCCCGACAGAGTGGCTGCAGAGACAGAACAACCAAAACCTACCAGGGAAATAAACATTGGTGAAATAGTTTGGGTTAGGAATTATGGGCCGGGGCATTTGTGGATTCAGGGGGTGGTAGTTGACAAAACAGGGCCTTTGTCATACATTGTAGAGGTGGAGGGAGGCCGCCAGGTCAGGCGACACATAGACCAATTGAGGATGCGGGCTCCTGAAAAGTCATAAACTGACCAACGACAGCAACCATCAGCAATGGGTCTGGGGATGGAGGAGGATCTCACAATCATCGAACAGTTGCCAGAGAATTTTGGCAGGGCTGAGCAACAACAGGCACAGACCTACCATGACAATGTGGTTGTTAGGGCCCAGTGCCAGGACTCAACTAATGACTCTGCTGACCAAGCCGGTGAGCAAACTATGAGATGGTCATTCAACACTCATAGGCCACCCACGTATCTAGAGGACTATGTAAGGTCATGAGGGTGTGGGTCATGTGGTGTCTCAAAAGAAATAACCAATGCAACAGTGTATTCGTTTTTTGTGTTGTTGTTTATTATGTTGTTTATTCTGGAGGAAGGGGTGTTATGTATATAGATGTATATAGTTGGGCGATCACATTAGCAGTGGCCACTGACACCACCAGGTAGCACTATACTGCGACAGGATTGGCTGGCTCGTGGACAGCAGGAAATTCAGTTAAAGGAATTGGCCTGGGGTATACCTGGCCAGGTATATAAGGGATCAGGCAGCCCCTTTGTTCCAGTTCAGTCTGACCACAATAAAGAGCTGATATGCTGCACTCATCTGCCTGGCGTCTTTCCATGCGGTCCACGTGGTCCAAAACCCACTACACAATATCCACATAATTATTCCTCCTCTTTAAGAGGTGCAGATTTAGAGCATTTGAATCAGAATAGAGCTGGAAGGGACCTTGGAGATCTTCTAGTAGAACCCCCTACTCAAGCAGAAGATCCTATATCATTTCAGACAGGTGGCTGTCCAATCTTTTCTTAAAAACCTTTAGTGATGAAACACCTACAATTTATGAAGGCAAGCTGTTCCACTGGGTAATTGTTAGGAAGTTTCTCCTTAATTCCAGGTTGCTTCTCTCTTTGATTAGTTTCCATCCATTATTTCTTGTCTTGTCTTCTGGTGCTTTGGAAAATAAGTTTACCACCTCTTCTTTGTGGCAGTCCCTCAAATACTGGAATGCTGCTATCATGTCACCCCTAGTCCTTCTTTTCTCTGGACTAGCCATACCCAATTCCTGTAATTTTTCTTTATATGTTTTTGTCTCCAGGACGTTAATAATCTTAGTTGCTCTTCTTTTCATTTTTCCAAAATCTTAACATCTTTTTTTGAAATATAGTGGCCAAAACTGGATGCAGTATTCCAGATGTGGTCTTACTAAGAATTTATAAAGTGGTACTAATACTTTACATGGTTTTGCTTCTGTATATACAACCTAGCATTGTATTAGCTTTTTTGGCTGCTGTGCACATTGCTGGCTCATGTTTAAGTTATCGTTCACTAGGACTCCAAGGTCTGTCTCACAATTACTGTTTTTGAGTCAGGTTTCATCTAATCTCTACTTGTATTTTGGTTTTTCCTTCCTAGGTGTAAAACCTTGCTTTTCTCTACATTAAATTTCATTTTGTTGGATAGGGCCCATTGTTCAAATCTGTCAAGATGTTTTTGGATCCTGAACTTGTCTTCTGGCTATTGGCTATTGGCTATTCCTGCCAGTTTAGTGTCATCTGCAAATTTGATGTGGGCACCTCACAACAATGAAGTTCATGTGTATGTGACTTTGAATCAACCTAATTCTCTAGTTCCTTCTTTTAAATCTTGCCATTTTTAAGGGATAGCATGGATTTTCTGTGGTTGCCGTGTTTTCTGGAATAACTCCTCCCCCCATATAAGGCCAACTATACAAGGGCTGAACTCTGCTCACCTTTAGGAAAGTCTTTAAAACTTGTCTCTTTCCCCCAGGAAGTTGGAAGCAGTTAAGTAGATGGTTCATTTGGTTGTTGGTTGTTATAGTTCTTAGTCATTTTGTATTTTATATTTATGTATGTTATATGTTTAATGTTATACGGCTTGTGGCGGACTTATTTTATTGTTTGTTTTTTATGCCAAATTTTGTTTGAATTAAAATTTTCTTAATAAACCAATAATAAATACACTTAGCTCAAAGGATCCTTCTTGTTATAAGGAAAAATAAGGAGAGCTATTAAATGAAAAGTGGGGATATAAACCAAACAAATATTTGCTGTTAATTACCACTATGTAATTAGTAATTTAGGAATCAGAAATCTATCTAAAATTCTCCACAATTAGGCATAGACATAATTTTCTTACATTTTCAAATGCTGTGTTGAAAAGCCAAAATCTGATTTCTGCACAATCTGATGTAAAGTACACTGAATTTTCCAAATGTAAAAGAGTATGAAAAGTGACTATTGCTATTGAACTGAAAGATGAAGGCACACTAACTAAACAATGAAACTTTATGAAACTTTTTTTCTTTACATATACATTATATATTAACAATATCTTCATCGCCTTATTTTGAAGCAATTGTTTTGTTATACCCATTTTTTCTAACCTTTTTTTTACCATAATTCCATATTGCAACTCTTTTCATATTTCCAATCAATATAACTTCTGTGGCTCTCTTTAGCATAGTTCTTTTCATTCTGTTCCAAGGAGCTTTCACATCCTTATATCCACTTTAGTTTCCTTTGGATGAGAAACTTATTTATCTTTGAATATGTATACTTTCTGCAACCATTTTACTTTCATTCTTGTTTCTTTACTTATTTTACCTTTCATTTCATGTTCATTATGCCAAGATCAATTTTTGATATTGTCAAAAATGTTCTGCCCCTCATTTGAAACTTTATGTCTATTACTGATTTTTTTAATTCTTCATTATAAATAATCTGTTTCTTTCCCATAAGTATTGATGATTAGACTTCTGTTTAAAGTATGATTTTGAAATAAACATATGTTCATCTAATTGCCACCATTTCTTTCCCATATATTTTGGTCACCACGATGTAATAAAGGTACTTTTAGAAAGAGTATAGAGAAAAGCAACAAAGATGGTTAGGGGACTGGAGGCTAAAGCATATAAAGAACGGTTGCTGGAATTGGATATGTTTAGTTTAATGAAGAGAAGGAGTAGGGGTGACATGATAGCAGTGTTCCAATATCTTAGGGGCTGCCACAAAGAAGAGACAAGATAAGAAGAAATGGATGGAAACTAATCAAAGAGAGAAGCAACCTAGAACTAAGGAGAAATTTCCGGAAAGAACAATTAATCAGTGGAACAATCTGCCTCTAGAAGCTGTGAATGTTCCAACACTGAAAGTTTTTAAGAAGAGACTGGACAGCCATTTGTCTGAAATGGTATAGGGTTTCCTGCCTGAGCAGGGGGTTGGATTAGAAGACCTCCAAGGTCCCTTCCAACATAATAAAATAATAACAACAAGAAGAACAACACTAACAATAATAACAATAACACTGGTGATGATGATGATGATTTCTAAAGGCCCTGTAAGTTTTATCTTACTACTAGATAAATCATGACCTATTCGGTCATCATTTCACGAATAGTATCTAAACAAAACAGAATGATGACAGCAAAAAGGCAGTGGGAATGAAAGCAATCTCCAACTTTCTACCTGCTTCCCTATTGACTTTCCTTGTAGGAAACTTGACAGGGAGCATTAGGAATGATGTAACTACAACTTTGCCAAATTTCAGTTCCATGGGAGTCATGGGTCCCAGATTTTGGTCACATTCTGTAATCTGAGGTAAGTTGATTCAAAAATTGTTGCCCTATGATGCACCATTTTGCCCAATTGAAGGTTACAAACAATCAGATAAACACAAAAACTTTAATAGTATACACACACACACACACTGTATGTATCTTTGTGTGTGTGTGTTTTAGTGTGTGAAAGAGAGAGAGAGAGAAGACATTTATCTCATTCTAAACAAGATATTGTTAATAAAATGGAAGAAATGTGGACAAGTTATATCTATGTTATCTGCTGCAATTAATGTTGATGGAAAAGGCAATAATAATAGCCAACAGAATGTTTTTCTCCAGCTGTTATTTATGAAGAGTACTATGTAATTTCCCCCAAACTAATCACTATTATCTTGAATTTAAGATGCAACTACTATCAGCCTATGGATTCTCAGTTTTATAATTAAAACAGCAACATAAATAATACCATACATACTGTATGTAAAAGGTAGTATTTTCATTCATGATTAAACCTATATCTTCACTTCCTTAAAGGTTTTAACCTATCACATTTGTTTCAGAAATTGTGCACACTTTGGGTTTTTCAATATAGCCTTAATCAGAAGGTCCCAGGAGTTTGTTCCTTATCTCACAAACCCTCTACAGTATGTGCACAGTTACTGAATACACTTATTTTATTTGCAATCCCTATATTGCAACATCTATATCTTCATGGACAAAATTATATCAAACTCTGTATGATTTTACTTTTTTAGACTTGGTTACTCTTCATTTAGTTTCAGATTGTTCTGTACTGTCTTTCTAGTACCTCTTTCTTGAGTTGCACTACAATGAACCATTTCTGATTGTTAGAGATGAATATAAATGGGTGCCTATAGCATTTGTTAACTCTATTAGTGCAGGACATAGCAGACATATGGGAACAGAGTAAGGTGGAAAACAACAGCAAATTTAGAATGCCTTGTTAGAAATGGTGGAGTTATTCTTATTGGTTATTCAAGGAGTCCAGCTGTTTTAAAAAAAGAAGACTCCAATCATGGAACAATAAAGGTCTGATTTTGTTTGCATAACTCAGCTGGAAAACAAGCATTAACTATGGTGGACTCATGTCAGATTTAATATTGTTGTTTAAAGTTTAAAGTGGACACACATAAAATAGACATTGTTGCAATATATAATATTATATACGATGTACAATTTTATATATTTGTATAATGTAAAATTGTAACAGCTTACATCCTGTGATGATACCTTTAATACTATCAAATAACAATATCTGGAAAAGACATGATAGATAGGTAAAAATGCCAAATCCACTCTAAACATCTTGGTGACTGGTAACCAATCATTATCACCACCACTACCACCACCACCACTACCATCATCATCATCATGTAATAGTCATTTAATATGCAGGTAGTCCTCAATATATACTGTAACCATTCATTTAGTGACTGAAATTACAGCAGCATTGAAAAAAAAGTGACTTATGACTGTTTTTCACACTAGCAGCATCCCCATGGTTATGTGATTCACATTCAGATGCTTGACATCTGATTCATCTTTATGACAATTGCCACGTTCCGGAGTCATGTGATCTCCTTTTGCAACCTTCTGACAAGCAAAGTCAATAGGGAAGCCAGAATCACTTAACAACATGTTACTAACTTAACAACTGCAGTGATTCATTTAACAACTGTGGCAAGAAACATTTGTTAAGTGAATCACTGTAGTTGTTAAATTAGGAATATGCTAGTCAAATGAATCTGGTTTCCTCATTGACTTTGTTTGCCAGTAGGTCTCAAAAGGAGATCACATGACCTTGGGACCCTGCAGTCATAAAGATGAACAAGTTGTCAAGCAACCAAATGTAAATCACGTGACCTTGAGGATGCTACAATGGTCATAAGTGTGAAATAAGTCATAATTCACTTTTTTCAGTGCTGTTGTAATTTTGAATGGGTACTAAATGAACTATTGTAAGTCGAGGACTATCTGTATCTATCTATTGTAGGAGTCTTTTATTTTGGTGTCACCTGTTTTAGTGATAATCAGCCTTTAGAATGAATACACAAAATAACAGGAGAATACTGATTCTCACAACAATATTGTTAAAATTGGATGAGCAAGACCAAGTGGTAATCCATTCTTTATGGCTGAAGTTGGAAAATATCTGTTTCAAATTGATGATTGTATCCTTCTTATCATATGAGATACAATTAAAATACAAATAAAATCCAAGTGAGCATTTAAATGCAAATAGTTTGCATCTGAATTTTAAAATTTAATGCAGTTATATTTTAGGAAATCGTACTGAATTCAGTTTCTGGAATTTATGGAATTGTGCTTTAAATACCATGGAATTGAGTAAAAATATCCTTAACCCTGTGATTTAACTACATGCATTTTGGAGAACTTGAAACTTTCTTTTTAAATAACTCCATTGAATAACAACTTGAACAGAATCAAACACTGTGTTTTGATTTAAAAAGTGAGCAAAATACAACAATGTAATCCAATATAGCACTGCTTAACTAATATTTGTATATACAGTATAATATTTCCTTCATTCCAACTTTTATTCATCTTACAGGCTTTTTATTGCATCTGTTCAAAGTAGGTTTGAGTTGATATAAAAAAAAGCTTCTTTAAAAGTCAGTTTTCTGCTGTTTTATATTATGTTTATCTTTGATTTTTTTTCCTAATGCATTCATTTGGTAGTTGCAATAAACAGTTGCAGAACCTGGGATGTCTTATGATCTGCAGTGCATCAATATGGTTTTTTTTATAATGATACAATAACCTGAACCTTGTAACAATTTATGATTCATTTGAGAATTCTTATAGATCCTCAGAGTCACAGGAACCTGGAAAACAGTAGTTGACTGTGTAGCAATATGGATTCTATGACAGAACTAGCCTGCCTGTGACTTTGTTGCTAAGAAAGCATATTGATCTGATTTATCATTAAACTTAAATTAAAGGTGTAGGGAACATTAAGCATGTTGTTGAGAACATATACAGAATTGAGGCTTGGAATGCACATAGGACTATGCATGCCCCATTAACACAAACATTGCTTTGTTATGATTAATATACAGGAATTTTTTGCATATAGAATGTATTGCAGCAAATGACCTTTTTAAAGAGAGGAACATTTTATTGCTCTTCTCTTTCCCATATATTAAAAAGAGAAGAAATAAAGAACTTGAGTAGTAAGTTGATGGTGATATAGGGGAAACTGCAGGAAATATGGGACTAAAGAATGATCATGTAACCCTTAGCCACAATATATACACATACTGAAATCTCAGTTGTCTTAACATTTGTAATGGTACTAATTTCCAAGTGCTTTTTAAAATATGCTTCCACATGAGCTCTCAAAACCCATAAAAGCCTAGCGTGTAAAGTAAATTGTTTGTCACTTTGCTGACGGCCTACCATATTTATTGTCAGGAAAAATGGACATTAGTTGGAAAAGCAGTTGTTAAAGGCCAAACAATTTTTAAAGATGGCAAAAGATGTGCAAGGGTTTTTCCTTTTTCTAACAATGAGACACCCTTCAGACATCAAAAGACAAGATAATAAGACACTTCAAGCACAATTCAAGATTATATTCAACATCTAAAGGCTCATCTCTTGTCAGTTTGCATTTACTCTCCCAGGGCTGTGATGCTTCTATCATCATGCTGTCAAGAGGAGCCTGACAGAAGTGATGAGGGCCCCTCATTTCATACACTTAGTATTTTTTTTTATCAAATAGCCAGCACTCATTCTGATTCAGCCAAAATAGAGGGATAATTTGAGGAAGGTCATGTGCAAGTACAAAAATCTTGGGTATCGATTTGTATGATTAGAAAACATTAAAATGGTATATCTCTGTTCCTTTTCAAAGAAATTTTGTCAACTGATTGGGAATTTGTTTCTCCAGGTTGAAATGTGTTCTTTAAAGGGAAATTTGTTTCTTTGAAGAGGCAAATGCCTAGAAATTGAATGCATTATAGACTGTTCCATAAGAGAATGCTTTATATAACCTTAACATTTAAATCATAAATATTTACTCTGGCACAGACTCAATTAATACTCTGGCATTGCTAATATAACAGTATAATACTAAGCCTAAAAGTGTTACAGAGGCAAAGTATATTGCTTCTTAAATTTTAATTTAATATGCAGACTAGCCCTGAGTAAATATAACTGCAAAATTAGCATTGATTTATATAGAATAGACACAAGCCATTTTAAATAGATTTTAAAAAGATGTGAAGCAGTATTTATTATTATAAATGATAAAATAATCATTAGAACCAAAGAGAAACAAGATATAAGAATTAATGTTCCAAAATCTAAAGGGATTTGGGTTGATTTTTAAAATAGCTTCAGTTCTATATATGTAATTTTTTATGGTAAGGCCCCTTTGCGAATGTACTTTATGGAGCAAGCATAAAACTCACATGACAGAATATTTTAACTTAGTATCAGCCCACTAAGGAAGAGCAGAATAATAAATCAAATTCACATAGGTTAGGAATGCTTTATTGTAACATCTATGATAACTTCTGTTTGTTTGTTTTCTTTTCTAGAGAACTAGTTTGGTCTAGTGATTAAGCTATCAGGCTAGAAAGTGGGAGACTGTGAATTCAAGTCCTTCCTTAGCTATGAAAACCAGCTGGGTGACTTTGAGCCAGCTACTCTCTTTCAGACTAAGCCACCGTTGTTGTTGTGTGTAAAGGAGACAGAGGAAGGTGTGTTGAATATGTTCACTGCCTTGAGTTATTTGTGAAATAATGAAGGTGGGATACAAATGAATAAAAACATTCACATTCTGTGAATGTGCTTGACATCCTTCACTTTATTTTGTAGAAATGAACTAGGTAGAGTCCTATCATGAGTTGTTTTAGGAATTAAAAAAAAAACCAATTATTGACATGCTCCAGCAAGAGAAATTCATGCATACAATTCTCTATACAATTTTTCAAATATAGAGGAAGACAGCAAATGTATACATTATGTTAACATTTGTGTCTTTGTTACCTTAGCAATACTGACTATGATCATTGCTGTTAAAGTTGATGTGACGGATCCCTTTGCAAATGTCTGTCTGTCTCTTTAAATAAGATACAGGTGTAATTACATAAAAGTACCTTGTTATTATTTAATTAGATAAAAAATTGGATCATTCAGAAAAATACCCAATTAGACTTTTGATTACAGTGCAAAAGGTTCTTTCTTTTTCAGATTAGGTCTTGACTAAACCAGTGCTGAAAAAATATAGAAACACTTCATTAAATATTTTGTGTAGAGGCTGAGGCATACATGTATGATTATAGTATAAACATATGTTTATTGTTAATCTCTTGGTAGTTATTCAGTGGTGGTTTGAATTTGTGCAGTTCTTGGATAAGTATTAAAGAGCTGGAATTTGAAAAAGGATTTAAGCTGTGGGGACAGATATGGAAGCTGTAAACTACCCTAAGAACATTATATGAGAGGCACGAAGAAGGGAATTTCTTGCCAGGCTACAAAAGTACAAGAGGTGAGTTTTTTCCAGGGATATCCAATTTTGTGGATTAACCCAGGCAAGGCAATTTCATTTGATCAAAAGGTTGACCAATCAATTTGAAAAAAGGGAGAGGGAAAGCAAGAAAATAGGTTAGGGACCAGGTGGAAGGGGGTGTTCCTCTAGAAAATTAGCAGAACTGATTGAAGCCACACATTTGCTGATACAAACCAAGTCAATTCAGGCTGCTTTCCCATGCATATCAGTGTGTCCTTTATTCAACATACAATATAAGAGGGAAAATACCAGTGGTGGGATTCAGCCATTTCACACCACTTCGGTGAACGTGGTAGCTAATTTTTTGTTGCCCAGGCCCAAAATGGACTTCCGAAAGGAACATCCACACAAAGAACAGGTTGTTTACATATTTGAATACCACCACTGGAAAATACCATTTCCAGGGCAGAACAGTTATAATTAGAACCGTCTCATGCAGGTGGACAATGAAGTACAGCTATGGCATGCAGACATTTCCTCTGGAAACAGTGGGCCACCTTCCTGGATTCACAGCTATTGCTCAGAGAGAACATGGCAACTGTGGCCAGAAAGAACGTTGCAGTTTATGCATCAATTGCACCACTTCTTTCATTTGGACTGACACCTAACAAAAAGTAAAGTAAGATTTACAAATAACTTCTGTGAACTTATGCTATATGATATTGTCTGTGTACCTACTAAGTTTAGAGTAAGGTATCCATTCAGAGAAATCAATACTAATTGATTAAACTGGCTTTAAGCATTATTTATGTTTCTGGATTATCTGCAGTGTGAAGCAATCCCCAACTATAGTTAAATAAGGAAAAGAAGTATCCAATATTATGCTTATTTATTTTTTTCATTCTTTACGTCTACAGTCTGAATTATCATAATCTTATATCACTTTTCCTTTTCTTAATAGAAAAATTTAATGTTTAAATGTTGATTATACTGTAATGTCACAACATATATCATAAAAGGTAAAGGTAAAGGTTCCCCCGCACATGCGTGCTAGTCGTTTCCGACTCTAGGGGCCGGTGCTCATCTCCGTTTCAAAGCCGAAGAGCCAGCGCTTGTCCGAGGACATCTCCATGGTCATGTGGCCGGCATGACTAGACGCCAAAGTCGCATGGAACGCTGTTACCTTCCCACCGTAGTGGTCCCTATTTTTCTACTTGCATTTTTATGTGATTTCGAACTGCTAGGTGGGCAGAAGCTGGGACGAGTAACAGGCGTTCACTCTGCTAAGCGGCACTCGGGATTTGACCCGCCAAACTGCCGACCTTCCAATCGACAAGCTCAGCGTCTTAACCCACTGAGCCACTGCGTCCCTATATATCATATATCATAGGAACATATAAATTTTATTGAGCAATTTGTTAATGCTAGCTAAAAGCTAATTAATTAAATTGGGATTATAATTGATTAGTAAAAGCCTTGGAAGAAGAAACCATTTATAAATATAATTTGCTTTGGAAATACATTCTTGATTTTAAAAAATCACATCTCTTAATTTTGCTTTACAATTTAAGTCTGAATTTACTTCATTTGTGCTACAAATACTAATGTCGACTTCATTCTTCTAATTTTTAAAATATATCCAAGTCCCACATCTAGCCTTAATTTGTTTGTTCTTGCTTTAGATTTTGCACAATAGTATCTTACAATAATGAGTCATACATTTAATTTAGCCTAATATCATGGGTTAATCATCGTGCAAGATATATAGAAAATGTAGCTTTGAGCAGATTTGGAAATGTGAATGACATATAATAATGCAGTGTAATGTCTCTAGTGTCATTTATATTAATGTATGAAAAATATTTGTAATTATAAAGATTTGTTGCAGGACACTATTTTGGACTTAGAAGTTTGACTTTGACTCTTCCTAATGGGTTGATATTATACTAAATAGAAACTAAGGCTTCCTGCAATAAAGAGGCTCCATTTGCTATCTGCCCACTCAACCAGACCCATACTATTTCTGTTAGAGAAACTAGTTAGCAAAGAGCTTTTCCTAAGATATTTCCATTTCCAGAGGGCAAAACATATTAGAGATGCCTGTAATTTTTGTGTCATTCTTGCGTTTGTGTGAAAGGCAATATGTTTGAGACATTAATTCATAAAACTCAAAGGATTTGGCAGGATATTAGAAAAATCAAAACAATTCTGCTCTTATGGGCAACTTTTTGTGGAATAAAAGAGGTAGTTAATATGGGAGTTCACTGTATAGATGATCGCTGTCGTTATATGTATATATAGTTAAATGCTATAGATTCTATGCAGAACTCTGCAGGCTTACTTAGATCTATTATGCTTAGGCAGGAAGTTTATGGCATCTTAGGATAAAGGTAGAAATTGAAAAACTGCTGCTTTAAGCATCCTACCACCATGACATTAAAGCAATGGAAATATGCTATACAATATTACCAATGACAGCATCAACCATGATGATTCGGATATTATTGGCTATGCAACTACCACATTGTCATCGCTTTGGGAAGGATCTCCAGAACTGTGTTGCTTGAACATTGAATACAATTTTCGTAGAGAAGAAATGATACCATTCTGTACAAATATCAAGAAACATATTTTTTAAATACAAAAGTGTCCTCATTTTAATATTGAACTCACAGAAACTTTTTCAAAAGGCAACTGGACTGATTTTTCTTTGAGAAAGAAGAACAATATGTTTCACTTATCATCCAAGAAGCTTTATTAGTTGTGATGGTGGGGGGAGGGGGAATGGAAAAATAAGTATTGACAGTGGAGACTGGATGGTGGTGGTGGTGGCAATGAAAGGATTATATTTCCTTGCAGTCATCTGGTTGTTAGCACTGTTCCTGAGGACAGCTCTTGAGGCCACTTGGGGTTTCTTTTTGCCCTCACTTATATCAGTGTGCAATTGGTTGTCGATCCTTCTTGGAACTGTGCAATCTTATCCATCCTGTTGAGAGAGGGCTGTTCAGTGTTAACATAAATGGCCTCTTTTATGTTTTAGTCCCACCACCCAGTCTCAACTGCTAGTACTTATCCTTCCATTCCCCCCCCCCCCGCCCCGCCATCACAACTGATGAAGCTTCTTGAATGAGAAGCAAAGCATTCTGTTCTTTCTCAAAGAAGAAACAGTCCAGCCACCTTTTGAAAAAGCATCTTTGAGACATTCAAATATTTGTTTCCTCTCCCCTCATCATCTTGGTAACTCTCTTCTAAGATCACTTCTAGTTTGTCGATACTTTTTTTCTTAGTCTGTGGTGCCAAAATAGAGTTCAAGTAGATTAAGAGAAAATATAGAGAAAGAAATTATTTGTCCTTATTCGGATGTTTCTTTTAATACTGTATATCCCAAAGTAGCACGTAAATTTTAACTGCTGTATCATACTGTTGCTTAACATTTAGCTTGTTATCTGCTGTAATACCTTAACCCTTTTCACATGTATTACGAGTAAACCAGACCTCAGCTGTTTTATATTTCTTCTTTTTCTCTCACTAGATTCAGGATGTTGTATTTCTCCCTATTAAATATCATCCTGTTTGTTTTGACTGCATGCTCAAACCAATCTAAATTTTCTAGAGTTTTAATCATTTCTTATAATTTTGTGTTATCTGTCAATATGAAAATCATCCCCTTAACATCCTCATCCAGGCCATTAATAACTTGTTAAATAATACTGGTGAAAGAATTGAATTATGTGACATTCCACTTGAAAGTACTGTACAAGCACATGTGGAGACATTAACAAGCACTCATTATCTGTGATCATTCAGCCAATTATAAATCTAACATATTTATAAACTAGCCTATTTTTAATCATTTAATTAATGAAGATAGCATGACATATTTCACTGAATGCTTTGCTGAAATCAAGATATGTTGTGTCCACATGTTCCTCTGCTCTATTAAGCTAGTTCTTCTGTAGAAAACAAACATGAGATTAGCCTGGAGTTACTTGTTAATTTTTAAGAGGATCTTCTTTATCTTTTTTCAGATCTTCTTTATCTTTTCGGTATACAGAGATGAAATTTGCCAGCCTTTTGGGAACTCACCAGATTTCTAGATTTCCAAGAATGCTTAAAGATTACAGAGAAAATTACACTTTTGCTAGTTCCTTCAAAATCCTCAATAATTCAATACAATAGTGTATCTGGCCATGGAGTTTGACTTTGTTTAAATTAGTTAAATGTAATTTAACTCTCTCATTAGCATTCTTTAGCTGCAGTCCACACTTTCTGCCAATGGCGTAGTGATGATTAACTAAGACTTTTTTCTGTATTGCTGGAAAACACATATAAAATGAGTGAAAGTATAGACTCTTCTTGCCATCACTTGTTATCATTTTATCCACTTATTTTGCTTTTCATTTGCTTTCTGATACTGTATATCACACCCTTTTATTGGGTATTTCTCACAAGTCTTAGTTCACGTTGTGCTTTAGTCTTTCTGCACAATCCATACATATTTCTGGTTACTTGTATCTTTCTTTGATTACATGCCACCCTTTCCATTTTATATACATATGTTACCCCACATTTTAGAAAACTTGAAGTTTATTTATCTTGGTTTCTTTATATATCTCCTTTTTTTGGCAGAAAAGAATGTTAGTTTTTTAAATTACAAATTACAATTTAAATGACAAATTTAAGTTTGTGCAGATATTAACTTCAGCTATATCTTAACCATATAACACTGATGCCCATTAGGATATAACAATAAATGCTGATCATACAGTTTCAAAAAAAGCTGATGAGAATTACAAAATTCTTTTTTATATTTTATATTTTTGTTAAACATTTTAAAGAAAATATAAGAAAAAAGAAATAAGAAAAGGGGATAAAGAAATAAAGTACAAATGAATTAACAAAGGTTAGAAAATCCTTCTAATTCATTCTGATATAAATTGAGCTTGGCAATAATGTTTATTGTGGTATTTCTACATTTAACTGCACAAATATTAAAGTTTTGTGGACTCGGCTCATTAATACTCAATAAGAGTATCAATATATAACTAAATACAGGAAGATCTTAGAAATTTTAGGTTTTCATTTTCATTTTTTGCTTTGTATTACTTATTTTGAAAATGAAAGTTACGATTACTGCTTTTTTAAACAGAATGGTCAATAACTTACATCCCATTTCTAGTTCTTTAAGTTGATCCTACCCTATTAGAACTATGATGATCTGGTAGTGACTGAGGCAGTGAATTTGATGTCTGAGGAATATTATCATCATGATGAGCTCATGCATTAAGAAGGTAGGTGATATTTACATAACACTTCTGTATTTGCTTGAAAGAATTCCTGGACAAGACTGGTAGTGTTAAAATATTTTTGGCCCATGGCATTCTCAGAACTGTGAAATTGAAACACCTACAGAGTTATTTTCATATTTCTAAGATGCTTTGATCAATTAAGAACTGGTCAGAAATAATCTAAATATATTCTAGCGGTATCTTGCAATGTTTTTAGTTAGAGAGAAAGAAGAAAAAAGAGAAAAAAGTGGCATTGTGCAGAAACTATAATAAACTTTAAGGACAAGTCCAAAACTGTTCTTGAAACTGTATAACATCTGTAGCTTTTTTCCAACCCAAAAATGCCATTTATACTGATAGTACTGATAGATCAAACTAACGTTCATGCTGTTTAGTTCTGTAACCAGGGTTCTGTAAAATGGGGAAGATTTAGGGTTGTTCCTCAGTTGCAAACTCTTTACAAAATATATCCCTTCTATGGCAAACAATTTCACTGAAACCATGTGAAGTTTAGTTTTGCCTTGAATAACCAACTGCTGCATGGGAGGGGGGTAAAGACTGACAAGAACTGATCTCCACATCAAGATGTAATAGGTATCAGCCTTCCAGATATTGGCACTTTTATTATGTTTGAACTATAATACAACTTCTTTCAAATATATCTAAACTTTAAAGCAAAAGAGTAGTAAATATTTATCCAAAAATCAAGTTGATTTGATGTGGAAGAAAACTGCCCCTGTGTCTGATTTTGATGTGGATACTGCAATTGTGCTATGTCCAATAAAGAAAACATCTACAGTACTTGCTCTAGCTCTTATTTCATAGCAGTCCTCCAATCTCCTGTCAAAGGGATCTCAAGAAGTAGAGCTGAGCAAGAATATTGGCACAAAGTCTTGCTCATAAGGTACTGTTCTGGCCTGGATGAATCAAAGGTGTAATGTATTGGGATTTGTACTTTAACTGATTCATGTGTCTGTTTGAATGCTGCTTAAGGTTGCTCCATGGAGTGTCTATGTAACGGTCACTGACTAAGCCAGACTTCTTGTCTCCAAGAAGATCATTGGATGATTTGGGGCAGGAATGGGTTCCTTTAAACCTATTGGCTGCCGCCTAGTGGCCAACCATATAAGTAGCTGCGCAGCAGCCTCTGATTCAGTTCTGTTCCTGTTTATCTAAATAAAGCATGTTCCTGTTTGCAACCTTCCATCTCACTTATTGTCTGCTAAGAATCGGCTACACAACACTGGCGACGAAAGTGGGATGCTGCTTCTTTGCAAGAGCCTGAGTCACTAGGGGGTGAGGCCAGCACAGCACCTGGCAGGGACTGCATTCCCCCCCCCCAGCCTGCCTAGCAAGCCATGCTAGAGACCACCCACCCTGAGGACCAGTCCCAGGACCTTCAAAGAAGCAAGCAGCATGAGGCATAGTGAGACACGAGCCATGAAGACTTCTCACCATGTTGAAGGTCGTAAAGCTCAAAGAATTCGATGTCACGCACCTGGAGAGATAGTCGTCCTACATTTCAAGAGTGGAGAACTACCTGCAAGCAAACCAAGTCACTGAAGATGGCCTGAAGGCCGCAACACTTCTTTGTGTCTGTGGGCCTGCAACGTTCGATATTGCAGAGAACTTAGTCGCACTGGCACACCTGGAGTCCGTTATTTATACGGACCTGAAGAAACGGCTCAGCAACCATTTCCAACTGAAGCTGTCAGTCATAGCATGGAGGCATGCTTTTGAACTGCGAGTACAACAACCCGGCGAGATGACCACAGAATTCATCGCGGCATTGAGACAAGCTTCGTGCCTGTGCCAGTTCTTGGACTTGGAAGAAAGGCTTTGAGATCGTCTCGTCTGTGGACTAAGGAGCAGAGAGCTCCAACAAAAACTTTTTGTGAAGGAGACTCTCTTGTTCCAAGAAGCATTAAAAGAAATTATGGTGGAAGAAGCCACTGGCGGGGCTTTGAAGGTATTGCGGCCCACCAAAAGCACTCCACACGAAGAAGCTGTCCACCATGAGGACGCCGAGCAATGAGAAGATGTCACCTCCAACCACGAAGTCGATAAGATTCAGTGGCACAAAGATGAAGAACAGAAACCTCTTTACAAGGCAGTTCCCTTCCTTTGATGTTTGGGATGTGGTGGCTGCTAGCAATGAGTGGACTGCCGATTCTGGTCAGCCATGTGTTGGGCCTGTGGAAAATCCAGCCACATAGCAGCCATCTGTAGGAGTTTCCAGAAGGACCGTCAAACAGATGAGCCATACAGGAGAGGTACCAGGGTCCTGGGGCATCATAGAGTAGGGTTCTGCTCCAGCCACAGGAGTGTCTTTTGCACGGGAGCTCAATGTCCCCTTAAACAAAAACTTTGGCTTCAAGTCGAGCTGCAAGGCATTCTTTGCAGGATGGAACTGGACACTGGCTCAACTGTATCCGTTATTTCACTTGAGACTTTCCAGTTTGTGTGCAACCGCAGCAAGAGATGGGCCAAGCTTAGGCCATCCGACATCATTCTAACTGACTTCCAGAATTCCCGAGTGGCCGTCAAGGGCAAGGCCACTGTGGCCATAAAATTCAAGGGGTTTTTGGGGCCCCTAGATGTAATTGTGTTGGAGGGCCAGAGAATGAGCTTAATAGGGCATGATTGGTTTGATGCATTGGGCATTCAAGTAACCGGAATCCACCGGACACAAGTGGCGAACTTGGCATCAGTATGCGAGGAATTCACAGATGTTTTTGACAGAGGCCTGGGAGAGTACAAGAGCCCTCTGATAGCCTTTAAGCTTGATCCTTCCATAATGTCCATTAGGATTAAGCCCCATCGAGTGCCATTTGCACTAAAACAAAAAAGTGATGCAGAGCTGGACAAGCTAGTCAGCCAGGGGGTACTACAGCCCATAGATGGGGGTGAATGGAAAACTCCCATTGTCATGCCACTTAAGGCCAATGGGGAAATCAGGATTTGTGCTGATTACAAGTGCACCATTAACCAGGCACTGCAGTCCTTCAATGGTTCTGCACAGCGGGACTTAAGCTGAAATGTAAAATTGGGGTCCCTTCCATGGAATTCCTGGGTTTTGCATTGATGCTGAAGGCATCCATCCTGCAGACTTTAAGCTGAAGGCAATTCAGCTGGCACTAAGTCCCAGATCCAAAGGAGAGCTCCAGGCATTCCTGGGTCTCCTGATTTTTTACCATGCATTCCTTCCTAACAAGACTGCAGTGGCAGAGCCACTACAAAAACACTCTGTGGAAGAGGACCAAGGTTCACAAAAATAGCTTTAAGGCAGTAAAGTCACTACTGCCCTCAAATTCAGTGCTTATGCACTTTAATGAAAACTTCCCTGTATGGATTTTGTGTGACACATCCCCTTATGGGGTGGGGGCTGTACTAAGCCATTTGTCAAATGATGGGACTCAAGTCCCCATTGCCTATTATTCACAGCTGAGCGAAATTATGCTCAGATTGACAAAGAGGCTCTGGCCATCATGGCCGGGGTGAAAAAATTCCATAATTATTTGTATGGCCGAGAATTCACGGTCTTCACTGACCACAAGCCATTGTTAGGGTTATTTACCACAGACAGGCAGACGCCTCAAATACTTTCCCCTAGAATGTTAAGGTGGTCCATTTTTATGTCAGCCTACAGCTACAGGCTGGTTCACAAACCCGGCAAAGACATGGGCCACACAGACGGCCTTAGCAGGTTGCCATTGCCACACATGGAGCCAGACCCAGTTCCAGCAGCACACATCTTGTCAATTCAAGATTTGCCAGAACTTCCCCTCCATGCTGGGGATGTTGCTACGGAAACTGCTGCAGACAGAATTCTCAGTAGAGATTGTCATGGGTTCACACTGGGTGGCTGAAAAATAGCCCAGGACCAGAGTTCCAGAGCTACTTCACACAGAGACATGAGCTTTCAGCTCACAAAGGTTGCATCTTATGGGGGAGTAGGGTTATTTTCCCCAGTTCATTAAGGCACCGTGTGCTTCAGTCTCTTCATAAGTGCCATCCGGGCATAGTCCAGGTGGAAGCACTGGCACAGAGCTATCTTTGGTGACCAGGGTTAGATAAGGCTATCGAGGCCCAAGTACACAGGTGTTACATGTGTCAACAGTCCAGACCAGAGATGCCACAGGCCCCTGTCCACCGATGGGAGGAGACTCGTACACCGTGGTCAAGGATTCACATTGACCTCACTGGGCCCTTTCAGGGTCAGCTGTTTTTGATAGTGATCAACAGCCACTCTAAATGGTTGGAAGTAATTCCTATATCTACTATGACTACTGCTAGGACCATCCAGCTGCTTAGAAAGCTTTTTGCCACACATGGACTGCCGGACGTCTTAGTCTCGGACAACGGAGCTCAAGTCACAGCGGCAGAATTTCAGGCCTTCTTGAGGGCTAACCTCATAAGGCATAAAACATCAGCTCCTTTTCACTCCTTGACTAATGGGCAGGCTGAACATATGGTGTGTATGATGAAATAGTCACTCAAGCACATTGTTTCACGGGATTGGCACCATAGGCTGGCTGATTTCTTGCTTTGCCAGCACACTACGCCTTGCACATGTACACCAAACCTGCTGTAATTTTGAGTAAACATTTTAAGACTGAGTTAACAAGTAAATGAAGGCAATAACTTAACATAAATAGTCTCTAAGATAACATGTTGAAAAACAGGACAGTTAACAGCAAAGCAAAGCAACCTGTTATCAAAACAGAAAGTGATTTGCAATATGTCTTGAATAGACAAATCTCTGACTTATAAGAGCTATTTGGCTTTTTTAAAATCTTACTTTTAAGTCCACTAAGCAAACCGGGGACATGGAGATGGAGGGTTTGTTGTCATTGTGAGTTGTAGGGGGGGGGCACAAAAGGAGGCTCAGCCAATCTCAATGTATACATGATTGTACTTTGACAATAAAGGTTCATTCATATGGCTAAAATAGGTCAGATAATTCTGAATATATCTCCAGAAACAAAATCCTCTACAGGATTTCTCTTTGAGGTTTATACTTTAGCAGTCTATCATGAAATACGATAAATCTTTTAGTTTTTATTATAATTAGGCTATTGGAACTAATATAGTTTTTTTTATTTTCTATAAATTGCCATAAATTTTTCTGCCATAAAAATTCTAATCTACTGTCATCTTGGCTGTCTTGTACTCTTTTGTTTAATATCACCTTCCATAGTTGAATAACACTCTTTTAGCTGTTAATAGACATATTAGTGACACTGGACATTTTAAAAATATTGCTCTAAATTTACTATTATAGTTTACATTAAATATACAAATATATGTTGAAGTGATCATATTAAGTACCAATAATTTTATCCCTGAATATATTATTTCTTCAATGTTACCACACTTTTTGCATATATATTTTGCATGCATGGTATCTACAACCTGATTAACTTCCCAAAGCTCAAAACAGCTTCCAAATTGTTATTCTTTTATTCTTAACTTAGTGAAGCTATGATAAACTAAAAGTCAAGAACCAATTGTGCTTGCCATCAGAAGTTTACTTTCACAATGAAAAAATATTTGTTTTGAAAATTGTGCTTTAAAAGTTTCAAGTTTGTACTTATCTAAGAAAAATTCAGCAGGAAGGATTCATAATAGCTTCTTGGCCTTAAAAAGAGGCTGTCATGACAGTTTCTTTGGGAGATATTTATCATTTATCAAAGTTCAATAGACTTTTGAGTTCATCTAGATACAAAAGCCAAAGCCTATTAAATTGACTGGATTTATTTGAATTAGAGCAGGGCTTTTCAACCTTTTCACCCATTGTACCACTTTTAGGATATGGCAACATATGAGTACCATCAGTCGCCTAGCAAGGTGTCGAAAACTTGATGACCCCTCCAAAAGGAAAAGTGATGAAGTACAGGTAGTCCTCAACTTACAACAGTTTGCTTAGTGACTCTTCGAACTTACAAGGGCACTGAAAAAGTACCCCCAAGCCACAGCTGAGCAAGACACCTGCCTGCCCGCCTGGCAGCGCTCTTCCTCCTGTCCGAGGTTTTCACTGTTGTGAGCATTTCTATTGAGGATTGGCAGCAGGGGTGTTGGGGAGTGTTTGGTTTTTATCCCCCCCCCAATCTGCTGGGTGGTTGCAGAAGGTTTTGGTCACTTCACATGAACCTGGGACACTGTGGCCGTCATAAATATGAATTAGTTGCCAAGCATCTAAATGCAAGTCACAAGACCCTGGAGATGCTCAACATTCCAACTGATCCGTGTTTCTTCTGGGCTCAGAAGCCCCAGGATCAGTGTCGAGCTCCAGCTGGAGCCTGGCGCTGATCCTGGTGCTTCCACCGAGTCCTGACAGCCCTGAAGAAGCGCTGATCCTGGCGCTTCCAGTGAGCCCTGACAGCCCTGCAGCTCCAGCCATCTCTCTGTACCACTGATTGAAAAACCCTGAATTAGAGAATTTGTAAGGTAGTGCTAAGACATACTAAATGCTAACTTTGAGTATAAATTTCATTACATGCCTTGCATATGTATGAAATTATAGACATTCCTTTGTTAACAACTACCTCAATGATTATTTGCAAATACAACTGTAATAAATAGTGATTAAAAATTTATTTCCCCACAAATGAATTTGTACTTTTATTACAACAAAAGCCTTCAGTATGAGACTGGTCAATTTCAAATGGTCACCATGTGTTGCAGAAAAAAAGTAGCTCACGAAAAATTGATTGTTTTTTCAGGGTGGTGGTGGTGGTGAAGAATGCAAAAAAAAAAATGTGTCAGGCACAGCCCTCTATAGGTGAATTTTATCTGAACAAAACAGTAGCAGGTACTGATCTTCTCAGTATCCCTCTCTGTCTCTTTCACTTAGTGACCATTTTGGTTAACAATCAAGTTATTGGAATAGGACATGGTTGCTAAACAAGAAAAGGTCTATTGAACATGTTGCTGAAAGAAACTTTATATGGAGGAAAACAAATAATAAATGATAATGGTTGAATATAATTCCAACAAGCAAACTATAATACAAGATAAGAATGAATTACCTAGGATAATTTAATTTATTCTGGTTAGCCCACAAAGAGAGGGCTGGGAGTATTCTTTTCAAGAAGGAGGTATGCAAGCAAATAATTTAATTGCTAAAATGGGGGAAGAGTATTGATCTAGGCTAGGGCATCAGAGAAGGAATTTTGCATAGCTGTGTCCCTTTTTCCTCTTCTCTATTTTTCTCCTTTTTTAGTCTTCCTCATCTTCCTCTCCCAGTTTATATGCACAATTACTGATTACATATGTTTTTGCATTTCTTTATATGTTTCATGAGATTAGTTCCTTCTTTATTTGTTCCTTTGTCTGTTCTTCTTGACTATTTTTATGATTATGAATACTAGATCTTTGTCCCAAGCCTGCCTTCCTCACACATTTTAGCCTGTATCATTTATTTAAATGACCAAATCAATAAACAAGGTAACTGTTTTGCATAAATATTTATTCACTTGCATGTAGCTACATACGAAAACTATGTACAGTATAATAGTTTTTTATTTATAATAATATTTTGTAACTAATTTAGAATCCAGTCTAAATTCTTATGTTCAGTATTCTCCATTTGGTTGTAAAGGCATTTCTCAAATCACAGCCCAGCTATATTTGCATGGAAGCCCATATGAAACTCAGTCAATTGAAACAGTGATTGAAAGTAACATCTGGAAGCAAGCCTCTGGCATGGCTTATCTAGTGAGCCTCTGGCATGGCTTATCTAATATACTTCTTCTTGGAAGAAGTGAATAGCTTCTGATTTAACTGATAGTGAATGTTCTTATATATATTTCTTACACTGGCCCATAAAATAACCACATTGGAAGTCAGACAGAGAACTTTTGATTTAATTGATCAAAAATGTCATCATTACTGCCAAGGAAACTCCAGCTGTTCTTTAAAAACTATCCAATGGTGTGTCCATAAAGTATGGATTAGAAATGGAAAGATCCAAATCTTCAATCATGAAAGCTCATTAGGAAACTGCATATGGTTTCTATTGTGACAAATGGGAGGAAAGAGAGCATGTGCATGTCACATTGAGCCCTATACAAAGATGAAACATAAATCTAATTATGTATGCATCCTGAAACACTTTTATAACATTCCCTTTGCATAACACACAAACACACCAAATGAGATTTATCTCTGAGTCTTTATGGCTTAACACCAAACAAAATGGAGGATTGATTCAACAATATCAAGAAAGCCTATGGATGTTCTTGGATGGAGAGCACAAGTAGTTGTGTGCATCCTTTATAATAGGCACTCAAAACTAATCTAATCCCTGCTCCCAGAGTTTGTTTGTGTGTGTCATTAAAAAGATGGATTCAATATAATTTATTTAAATTCCCTACAAATTTTGTGGCAGGTGCTTGTCTGAATTCTAAAGTCCCTGAGTGTTTTAGCTTCTTCATTTTCTATTATTTTTGTCTGTTTTGTTGTCCCACTAGTTCTTGCTTATAGGAAAAAGATATTTCTTGCAGATATTTCAATGCACCATTGTTGCTACTTTGTCATGCCATTGTCTATAGTTGATCTGTGTGATCTTGCAGCAACTAATGAAATGGTTCATTATTTCTTTAGCTTCTTTGCAGAAATGACATTTGCTGCCTTCTAAATTCTGACTTTATAGGCATTTATTCTTAAGACTTGATCTTGTGTAGTCAGAAATAGCTCCTCTGTTTCTTCAACTTTCCTGCTCTTAGCCATTACCAGGTCTTATTGTTATCTGCTCATTTTTTAATATATTGATCATGTAATAAGTTGTCTTGCCATGTCTATTTGCTAGACTTTATTTGGTCTTGTAGGCCAGTTTGGTCTCTTTAGTATTCAGTAAGTCTTCATGGTGTTCTAGCTTCAATGCATCTTCACTGTTCTTTGGATATTCTTTCAATATCTTTTTTTTCCCTTCATCATCTAATTGTCTGGCATACTTGCACCATTCCACACCTACCCAAAATAATTTTTGGAGGCACTAGTATAAGAAGGTGGTAAGACAAAAATTTGTTGATGGGCTAAGGTAAAGGTAAAGGTTGCCCCGCACATGCGTGCTAGTCATTTCCAACTCTAGGGGCCAGTGCTCATCTCTGTTTCAAAGCCGAAGAGCCAGTGCTTGTCCGAGGATGACTCCGTGGTCACGTGGGCGGCATGACTAGACACCAAAGGCGCACGGAACGCTGATGGGCTAGATCAGGGCTTTTGAACCCATGGTACCCATACTACTTGTGGTACATTAATGAGTGACAGGTAGTACGCAGCCCTGCCTAACCAAGTGTAGTGGGGGAGGGAAAGAGCCAGCTCAGGCAAGGACTTACTGTGAGAGAGTCCTCTGGAGCTGCAGAGTGGCTGGGGTGAGGCAAAGGCCCCAGGCTCACTTCTGACTCACCCTCCCCCATGAGAAAGGAGGCGGAGGGGGGGCAGAGACAGGAGAGGCTATAAAAGAGGCAGTTTGGGCAGAAGAGGGAAAGAGAAAAAAGAAGCAGCCTTGGAAGGAGGTGGAGTCAGCTCTAGCTGCACCCAAGAGGGTGGGGGTGGGGGTCAGGGTGGGGGGAGGAGAGAAGAGGAGGCCAAGCAGGCCAGCAATGAGCTGATCTACAACTTCTGTGGTAGCCACCTGTGCTGGCAGCAACAAAGAGGCAAGAAATGCAGCAGAGGAGGGGTTGCCCTCCAGGAGGAATGAAGAAAGGTAGCATCAGCTGGAGATAAAACACAGAGGGAGGGAGAATGAGAGTGGAAGGATTCTTAGTGCTTTTGTGACTTTGAAGTTCTGGTTTGTGCAATGTGGGCTTTGTGTTCTTAAGGAGTATTTGGCAATTTCTATTTGGCTGATGGCTGATGTCTGGTGTTAGCTTCTATTGCTCTGCTATTGTTAGCTGTAAGTTTTGCTGCAAGGGATTTTGAAGTATTTTTCTCCTGAATGGATTTTGCCTGTAACATTCCTTTAGTTATGAATGAAGCTATTTGGGGAGGTTGCCCTAGCCGACAGCCAATACTTAACTAGATTTTTTTTTCTTCCTTAAGTGCTGGCTGCACTCCTTAACTTTCCTTTCTAGCCAGTAGCTAATTCTTAAAGGGGAATGTGCCCTTTTAAGTTAGTTCACTCAGCAGCTTGTCTTTTCTGTCTCTGGAGGCTTTTCCTTGTTTGATGAATATATGGAAGAGAGAAAATATGGGGGGGCTGTTTTTGTTCAAATTCTTCCTTCAGAAGGAAGTGGGCATGAGAAAGAGGGAGGGAGGGAGGGAGGGAAGGAAGTTCCACATTAGCGCGTGGCCACCAGCAGCCCTGTCATTGACTTTGCTTGTCAAAAGGTTGCAAAAGGAATCACATGACCTGGGACACTGTGACCATCATAAATATAAATCAGTTGCCAAGCATCCAAATATAAATCACATGACCCTGACCATGCTACAATGGTCATAAGTGTGGAAAATGGTCATATCATTTCAGTGCAATTGGAACTTTGAACAGGTTTTTTTTTTTTTGGTCAAATTTTTAACATCTTGCTAGGTGGTACTCGAATATTGCCATATTCTAAAAGTGGTACAATCGGTGAAAAGGTTGAAAAGCCCTGGGCTAGATAAGGCAAGATGTGAAATATCAAGAGATTCGTAGCTGGCTGACAGGCCGTACTCAGCGTGTGGTCCTCAATGGAACCGCATCTACATGGAAGGAAGTGTGTAGTGGGGTGCCCCAGGGCTCTATTCTGGGCCCAGTGCTCTTCAATATCTTCATTAATGATTTGGATGAGGAGATAGATGGGGAACTCATCAAATTTGCAGATGACACCAAGCTGGCAGGAATAGCCAATACTCCAGAAGATAGGCTTAAGATACAGAAGGATCTGGACAGACTCAAACACTGGGCACTATCTAACAAAATGAAATTCAATGGTGAAAAAAGTAAAGGTTCTACATTTAGAGAGGAAAAATCAAATGCATAGGTATAGTATAGGTGGTACCTTGCTCAATAGTAGTAACTGTGAGAGGGATCTCAGAGTCTTAGTAGACAATCACTTCAATATGAGCCAGCAGTGTGCTGCAGCTTCCAAAAAAGCCAACACAGTGCTAGGCTGCATTAACAGAGGGATAGAATCAAGATCAAGTGAATTCCTCTACCACTTTACAATGCTTTGGTAAGGCCACACCTGGAATACTGCATCCAGTTTTGGTCACCACGATGTAAAAAGATGTCGAGACTCTAGAAAGGGTACAGAGAAGAGCAACAAAGATGATTAGGGGGCTGGAGGTCAAAACATATAGGGAACGGTTGCTGGAATTGGGTATGTGTAGTTTAATGAAGAGAAGAGTGAGGGGTGACATAATAGCAGTGTTCCAATATCTCAGGGGCTGCCACAAAGAAGAGGGAGTCAAGCTATTCTCCAAAGCACCTGAAAGCAGGACAAGAAGCAACGGATGGAAACTAGTCAAGGAGAGAAGCAACCTAGAACTAAGGAGAAACTTCCTGACAGTTAGAACAATTAACCAGTGGAACAACCTGCCTCCAGAGGTGGTTAATGCTCCAACACTGGAAGCTTTTAAGAAGAGACTGGACAGCCATTTGTCTGAAATGGTATAAGGTTTCCTGCCTGAGCAGGGGGTTGGAGTAGATGACCTCCAAGGTCCCTTCCAACTTTATTATTATTATTATTATTATTATTATTATTATTATTATTATTATT
>JAKJMR010017627.1:940261-959093 GCA_024449315.1 Daboia siamensis
TTATTATTATTATTATTATTATTATTATTATTATTATTATTATTATTATTATTATTATTATTATTATTGAGAGAAATTTTCTATAAATCTCAAGTGAGTTGATATATTAAGATAACCTAGCAATGATCAGTCAATGGTAGATTTTGCTCTTCTGTAAGTGCTAGTATTAATCCTAGGAAAATATTGTACTAGAGTCTACAAAATATTTAATTTACAATTTCATATTCTCTGTATGTACATGAATGCTCATTTCCAGGAGAACATGGGGACAGACGGGTTCTTATTTAACTTTGTACTACTCCTACTATTTGTTTATAGGAAAATGTTTATGGAGATTCTCAGTTATCCAGGTCATGGTTGTCCCAAATATGCTTCCCCCCCCTTTTTTTTTAATGTGGCCCAGATAAACCAAAAGGTTGGACATGCCTGTTCTAAACATTTCAAATAATTTTGCATTGGCAGAAAACATGACCATGTCTTCACTCACTTCCAGTTCTTCCAGATTGTACAAAAATAAATTAAAAAGTTCAGTGCAGAACTTTTAAGGACCAAATTATTTATAAATTGGATAGATGAGATCATCCACCACCATGGATTGCAATATCATCAATATCTGATGATACTCAGCTGGATGTCTCAGCCTGTGGTTGGTTAAGCCAGGGCTTTTCAACCAGTGGTATGGGTACCACCTGTGGTACGTTGGCACCTAGCAGTTGGTATGCAACCATCCTAGAAAAGTGCTAGAGGGGGAAGGGAATGAGCTAAACCGGTGGCAGCACCACACAAGCCTGAGCGACAGATGGCTGGAGCTGCAGGGCTGTCAGGGCTCAGCAGAAGTGCCAGGATCAGATGGAGCTCAGTGCTGATCCTGTCGCTTCTGCTGAGCCCAGAGGAAACACTGATCAGCTGGAATGTTGCAGCATCTCCGGGGTCTTGTGATTTACATTCAGATGCTTGGCAACTGATTCATATTTATGATGGTCACAGTGTCCCAGGGTCATGTGAAGTGACCAAAACCTGCTGCAACCACCTAGCAGATGGGGGGAATAAAAAGCAAACACTCCCCACCCCACCCCTACTGCCAATTCTCAACAGAAATGCTCACAACAATGAAAACCTCAGACAGGAAGAAAAGTGCCACCAGGCGGGCAGGCAGGTGTCTTGGAGGGCACTTGCCATTGTAACTTCGAACAGTCACTAAGCATACTGTTGTAAGTCGAGGACTACCTGTACTTCATCACTTTTTTCCTTTTTTTGGTCATCAAGTTTTTGACACCTTGCTAGGTGACTGGTGGTACTCAGGTGTTTCCATATCCTAAAAGTGGTACAATGGGTAAAAAGGTTGAAAAGCCCTGGGTTAAGCAATGCTATGCCCTCCCTCTTGCAGTACTTGGAGACTCTTAGAGGAGGGTGGGGAGTAATAGGCTGAAACTGAACCCTGGCAAGACTGAGTGGCTCTAGGTTTGGAGTTCTTTGGTCCATGGAGAATTGCCACCTTTGGTCTTGGATGGTATGGCACTGCCCCAAACAGACTCTGTGCATAATCTGGGGATTCTCCTGGACTCACTCACCACTCTTGCTTGAGGAACAGGTGTCATTGGTGGCCAGGAGGGCCTTTGTGCAACTGTGGTTTGTGCCTCAGTTATGCCCTTTCCTGGACCAACTATCCCTATTCAGTCACTTTTGTCTTAAAAGGTAAAGGTAAAGGTTCCCCTGCACATGCGTTCTAGTCGTTTCCAACTCTAGGGGCCGGTGCTCATCTCCGTTTCAAAGCCGAAGAGCCAGCGCTTGTCCAAGGACGTCTCCGTGGTCATGTGGCCGGCATGACTAGACGCCAAAGGTGCACGGAACGTTGTTACCTTCCCACCGGAGTGGTCCCTATTTTTCTACTTGCATTTTTACATGCTTTCGAACTGCTAGGTTGGCAGAAGCTGGGACGAGTAACAGGCGCTCACTCTGTTACGCGGCACTCGGGATTCGACCCGCCAAACTGCCGATCTTCTGATCGACAAGCTCAGCGTCCTAACCCACTGAGCCACCGTATCCTTTTTGTCTTAGTCACCTCCTATCTTGACTATTGCAATGTGCTCTACATGGGGCTGCCCTTGAAAAGCATCTGGAAGCTCCAGTTGGTTCAAAATGCAGTGGCCCACAGGTTTTGTTCAGATTTTGGTGTACATATGTTTACCTCTCCTGCGGGAGCTGCATTAGTGGTAGTTGCCTTCTTTAGAATATCATCCTTTCCTAAATTAGACTGACCTCCATTTTGACATTCTTTGGTAAGGCCCTGAAGACTTGGTTTTGCCAGTGGGCCTGGGGAACCCAGAATGGGATAGGGCCCATTAAATGGATCATTTGACTGCATATTGTCACCAGGGGGGATGCTATTGTTTTTTATTTTTTAAATTTTATTTTCTATACTGTGTTTTTATTGTTTTGTAAGACACCTAAAGTTGCTGTGAGCGAGTAGCTGGCCATATACATTTCCTAAATAAATTAACAAATACATATCTTTAAAAACTATAATGATAGTGATTCTTGAACACTTGCTGTAAATTTATCCTGTAGCAATGTTATGACCATTTGTAAGCAGAGTAGAACAAAGTCTATCTACTGGGATGAATATGTAAGCTGCCAAAAGTATAGAGTACATTCTGTTACTGTAGTCAGAGTTAATTTTATATTGTGAATATGAAATTCAAAATTGTGCTTCTAGGTATCAGGCTACACAGTTCATTGCTTGTCAGTTGTCTGCAGTGAGCTTCTGCAATATGTAAGTTTGATCCTTACAAAGGACAAATAGAAGATACTGCAGTCTGTTACTTGCCCCAGTCTAATATTTAGTTATTTATGTGCTGCCCATCTTAAAGCACAGGGCAGCTCACAAACAATAGCTCACAAACAAATGTAAAAATAAAAATTCAGCACTTCAATTATCCTCAATTATTCCAACAATTGTCTACAGACACCATGACCCTTTGATATAAGAAAGCCTTTGAGTGAATTTATTTATTTGTTTCACTTTCATGCAATTAAGGGCATTTTTCCCCTCTTATGTGAATTACACATTCCCACTCACAATGTACATATAGTCGGTAGTGAAATAGTAGAGGGTAAAGCAAAGTTGGTGATAGTGATTAGATTATTTATAAATATTTAGAATATTTGATGATGTGCTTTAGAACCCAGATCAACTGCTGGTCTTCCATTGAGTGTAGTCCAGGTGTTCTCCTTTATGAAATCCATTTTTTGCAGATAAGTTGCTTTTGTGTATTATAGTGTTTATGGTGTTTGAGCTGTCATTACTGCTAAGCATTAAACCCATGGACACTGCTTGGGATATTATTGCTGATATATGACATACATTTTCACATTATCTTCTCATTGTCATACACAATTCAGACTCACACAATACATATAATACATTAAAAAGATTCCACAAGAGTAACTATTCCTCTCTCAGCAATTCATAAACTATTCTCATTTTTTTTCCACCCAATTGCAACATTTAAGACTTTTGAGTGTCTGTTTCTATTCCTCAGTATGGAAATACACACTTCACAAAAGTATCACAAGTACACTAAAGGTAAAGGTAAAGGTTCCCCCGCACATGTGTGCTAGTCGTTTCCAACTCTAGGGGCTGGTGCTCATCTCCGTTTCAAAGCCCAAGAGCCAGCATTTGTCCAAGGACATCTCCGTGGTCATGTGGCCGGCATGAATAGACACCAAAGGCGCATGGAAAGCTGTTACTTTCCCACTGTAGTGGTCCCTATTTTTCTACTTGCATTTTTACGTGTTTTCAAACTGCTAGGTTGGCAGAAGCTGGGATGAGTAACAGGCGCTCAATCTGCTACGCGGCACTCGGGATTCGACCAGCCAAACTGCCGATCTTCTGATCGACAAGCTCAGCGTCCTAACCCACTGAGCCACTATGTCTACTGCACTAGTCACTATCTGTTTGGGTTTTTGTAATAAGTTTTACATGAGGCTTCATTCCAAATGTTGAAAAACATTTGGAAGCTAGAGTTAGTGCAACATGCTGAAGGCTGAGCAGTGAATTGTTTGTCCCAATATTCTTGGGTGAGTTCACTACTTTGGGAGCTGTACTAGTTCTCAGGTGTGGCTTCTGGGCTCAATTTAAGATATCGGTTATACTTTTGGGGCCTTTTTAGGTTCTGCATTGAGGAATTTGTTCTTCTACTCATTTGCTATTTATCATATAAAATAGGATGAACTCCTTCCAGGTCCCATCCCTCCCAACACTGTCACCTTTCTGGATTTTACAAGTTGGTATTTTCAATACCTCCCCCATACCCTTTGGAACTTCCTTCTAGTGGAAATTCAGTCAGTTTCATTCTTCTTGAGCTTTTACCTGGCACAGAAGGACTGCTATAACTAAACATGGGATTTGTGTGTTCATGTTTGTTTGTATTTTTCATTTTTTTAAAAAAAATTGGATATTTTTTATGTCTAAGTGGAGTTGTTGTCTTAAACCTGTTAGTCATACTGTGGAATGGAATAGTTTATAATTAAAGCCTAAAATATTTGTTCCCTCCAATTAAGAAAGGCTGCCAAATCTGCAGTTCTCATAAGTGTTGTCTTCCACATGAAACATTATTTTACTCAAGCTTATTTTGGCTGCCAAAAATGTTAATAAAATGCAACATGTGTGTTTTATTAAACAACAGGACAAAAAAGTTAGTGCTGTAAACCACAAGTCTGAGAAAGCACCAAGTATGTGTGTCCCACACAGCAGGTCTGCAGGTTGAAGCATTATGATTGACATGTTGGGAGTGGTCTGCTGTTTCACCTCAGGGATGCTGTTTATAGATATATAGACCACTTATAGCAGATTAGAACTAAATTCTAGAGAAATATTTGCCATCTTAGTTTCTCAGCGTGCAGTGCATATGACACAGGACATCACTCACAAAATCAGGTAAGATTCTATCACAGATGAAAGGATTTCCACTTTATTTAAAGCAAATTAGTATAAATATTCACAATGTGTTTTCTGAATTAGATTTTATGAAGCTTAATTTAAACAATGTTATACATAGACATATTAGTTGTAATAAAGTACACAAAAGTTATATGAGGACTGTTTTGGTAAGGGTCTATATTTTTGTATGTAACCCTGAGATAAAAGTAAATGTTTTTAATATATAATAAAGGAATTGATGAAGAATAGCTCTCTAATTGAGGAAAGTAGAGTATGTCATATTAGAAAAGAAGGAAGTGACCTGATAGAATAAGGCCATTTTTTTCTGTTGATGGGAAAAAAATAGACTTCTCAATGGGAGTTTGGAGAGTCTATTGTTCAGTAAAGGCTGGTTTTCAACAAGCCCCAGGTTACACAGCTCTTTTAAGTCTGGATCACCAGCTTATTTCTCCCACTATTGAGCAATTACTCACCAGACTTGCAGTCTCATTGTCTCAGGTGATCAGCTCTCTTCCTTTGTTCCTTAGAAGGTCACAATATGCCCCTTGATGCCTGTATGAATTTCTCTTTTGTGTAGAGAGCCATCATCATCATAAAAAAATGAAGGAAGGAAGAAAACACAATGCATTCAACACCTTTACAATTTCATAGATAAATTGAAAATTTTACTTTCTTTAGTTGGTGTTACAGTGTGCATATTAAAACATTTTAGATCAAATGTGTAGAGATAGTTATTGAAATTCTGCCTTCTAAACCTTAATTTTAAAAAAATATTTTTAAAATGGAGAAGGGCTTCTATGGTCTCTGACACATTAAAACAAATAAGAGTTTTAGAAGCAACTGCCTATTTTTGCTTAGTTCTATTTATGAGGCTTTCTTGTACTGGTAGATTGGCTGTATATGTGTGTGTTTTCCTCAATGAAAAGTGAACAATCTGTCCTACCTCCAGTTTGATGTACTGTAAAAAGAAATAGAAAGCAAGCACTACTTAAAAACCCAAAATATCCCATTTAATTAAATGAGACTTTGGGGATTTCATTTCGTTTGCATTACAGAAGGAATGTAGACTTCTGCTGCTACCACCTGCTGCCAAGCTGAGCCTGGAGCATTGTCACTGTGTCTTTACAGATGCAGGTGAACTTAGTGCTCAACCACTTTCACAGTCCAGAAAGCATGACATTCCTTGTTACCAGTGGGAGGAAAGGCTAATTGAGAAGTGTGTATAAAAGCTGTAATGAGTAGCATTTACATGTATTGATTAGAAGTAGGGCCACCGTCTCTCATTTATCACTACCAGCAGCTGTGGATTTTTTCCCCATGTCGATTGGCACAGCTCATATTCTTGCTCCCTTAGTTCTTTATTGCTTTTTCCTTCTCTCTCCCTTCGCTCTCTCCTCATTACTCCCTCCCCTTCCTTTCTGAACCATAAGGCTGATCCACTGGCTGGAATGGGCTGGTAATTACTACAGGGACTCCACCAGCTGCCACAATTGCTAGACTGCTGAAGTGAAAAATTCCATCCTACATTTCCGATTTTTTACATTACCATTGCATAATCATATTTGACGAATAATTAACCTGAGTTAATACTTCAGAGAGCCATCTGCAAGTAAATTGATAAGCCAAGTGCTATAAACAGGCTTCTATGGTGGACTAGAGGGTTTAGGTAACTACCTGCAGCAGCTAGCGAGTAAGCTCTCCTAATGTATGCACACTTCTGACCATCTTAACTAACAGTGGCATGCATCTACCTCTTGTTGTCTTACAAGTTGCCTAAGGCAGTAAAACTGTAAATCAAGCACAGCACTGAATGTTATGGTGCCTTCCTTGAAAGAAGAAATGGATTCCATCTCTTTTCTTGTTTTTTGATATGCTTTTCACTCTTGCGTAGATTAAATTATACTGACTGTTGCTACTAATGTCAGTGGAGAGAAAATGTGTCAGACTCAGTTATTTATCTGTTGTGAAGATCACTGTACAGGCAAAAATATATAAAAAAATATTACTGTAGCTCAGCATTCAAATCATGATATGAAACTCCTTTATAATGAGGCGGATTCATCTACCCCATTATTTACTCCAACTGACAGGGCCTGTCCATTTTTTGCAGCCCAATATTTTTTGCAACCCGATATTTTGCCTGAAATTATTTTAACTATTTTAATTATTTTAATCAAACATGTATGATTCCAGTTGCATATGATACTAACAGCTCCTCTCCACCCCCCCATGCTAGAACACTGTTGTACTATACCCCAAGTTATAGCTAGTTCCTAGTGTTGAAGAAAAAGTCGTCATCATGGTTCAGTCCAAGCCTGGAATAAACAACATGGCAACTGCTTTAGAAAGAAGTTTGCAGTTTATTGAAGAGGAGAGCCAGACAGAAAGATGGCTCTGGAAGAAAAGAGAGACAGAGACACATGTAGGGGGTGGGTTTTTAGTGTGGGCTGACTTCCCATACTAGTGATTCCAAACTGTTTTGTTTCATATTGCTTTATGAATTTTTCCTTTTTGCCTTTCTGTGGCTTCCAGTACTCTATCTAACCAATTCATGTTTTGTTGTCCTCTTCTGTTACCATCCATCTTGCCCAGCATTATTGTTTTTTTTGGTAGATGCATAGCCTTCATAAGTTGTCCAATATAGAATATCTATTTCATATACCTTGCTTCCAGTGAGCATTCTGACTTTATTTTCTCTAGTCCAGACTGCTTGGCACTAGGCTTCTAGACTCAGGATATAACAAGTAAAGCTTACCAATATCAGATCTGACAGTTTGATCTATTTGATATCAGAATCTTACAAGTCTTTTTAAAAATAAATGTTATTAAAGGTTCCACAAAGAACATAAAAATTAACACTAATAAAGGATAAAAGATTTCTGGCTCACAAAAATAACTTATCACAGAAATTGTCTGTTTTTGCAATATATATGTAGCTTTGAGTTATGATCATGAACCACTAGGATGGCATCTCTATTGATTCATCAGTGCTACTCCTCAAAACTGTCTTGTACAACTTTCAGTAACTGCTGACTATGCTGCACACATGAAAGAAACATATGAAAACATTGAACTGGTGTTGAAGCACATCAGTGGTGGGATTCAAATATGTGAACAATCAGTTCTCTATTGGATGCTGCATCTGGAAGTCCATTCTGGGCCTGGGCAACAAAAAATTAGCTACCAGTTCTGCTGAAGTGTTGCGAACTGGTTGAATCCCACCACTGAAACAACCACTTCATAAATGCATGACACAACATAGGAGAACAAACCCATTAGGACAGGGGTGTCAAACTCAATTTTATTGAGGGCCGCATCAGCATTGTGGTTGCCCTCAGGGGGCCTGGTGGGTATGGCTAGGGTGCGCATGGCCTACTGGGTGGGCGTGGCTAGACTGCATATGGCCTACTGGGTGGGCGTGGCCAGCTCTACATCGTTCACATCAAGGGTGCCTATGGGGGGGCCCGGGCAGGAGTGGGACAGATCTGAAGGTCTCTGGCAGAAGGAGGGTCTCTGGGCCAGGGCCAAGGCAGTGGGGGCCGTTCCCTCACTGTTTCCAGGATGGCTTCGCGGGCCGCATGAAACCACTTCGCGGGCCGGATCTGGCCCCCGGGCCTTGTGTTTGACATGTCTGCATTAGGACAAGATTCAGCAGCCCATCTGCATTTAAAAGATAAAGGCCACTCTTTTGAAGATAGCAAAGTCCACATTTTGGACAGAGAGGACTGCTGGTTTGAAAGAAGGATCAAAGAGGCCATCTATATCAAAACTGAACAGCCCGCACTCAACAGAGGGGAAGGGATACAACATCATCTATGTCCAGTCTACAAGATAGTCCTTTCAACAGTTCCAAGAAGGCTCCTCACCTATTTTTACTACTCAGGTGACCCTGACAATACAGATAAGCCTCCAGGTGGCCTCAACGACTCTCTAAAAATACAAATGATCAGCCGTCTGCAAGGAGTATAGATTCTTCCATTTCCCACTATCCAGTCAGAACTGAAGAAGTTTCTTGGATGAGAAGCGAAACATCTTCAAAGAAAAACAAAGAAGTTCAATTGCCTCATGAAAAAGCATCTTTGGGATCTGATGCCAAGATTAAAGGTGGCATTTTTGTTGATTTACAGATCAGATATGTCATCAGTGATAAGCAGTTGAAAGATCTGTTAGTGAGGCCAGAGAAAATCACCTGAAAAGCATTTAAGGTTGTCATTAAGAATTTTCTTGGCAACTACAGAACACCAAAATACATTCAGTTAGTTGACAAACTTATAACAGCTTGCAGGACCATGAAATGCAACATTTCATATAAAATCTGTTAATAAATATCTTTCTCTTCTAGTTTTTATATCATTGTCTTTCCTTCTTCTTTTTGTAGATTATCTGCAAATCATTTTCTTGGTTTATTTGCAAACTCAAAATTTCTTTACTGTAGATAATTCAATTCTATCTTCTTTTATTGATAATATGGATAATTGTTGCTGTAAAATTATAATATCTTTTTTTTCTTTTAATCTCACCCAGAATATTTTATTTATTTTGTCTTGATCTTCTTCTTGAATTGTATCAAGTATTCTTTAACAAAGGCTTTGCTTGCATCCCAAGCTATTCTCATGCCAGGCCGTTTATTTGAATTAAAAACTTAATTTATTTTAAAAATCATCAACAATTTTGTCTTTCTTTAACAACACTTCATTTAATATCCATCTAAAACCAAAATAATAGAATTATGGTCTGAAAACATTTTTGGTAAAATCACTTTCTTTGAAATTTTAGTAGCAAAGTCCAGATCTTATATGTTTTTGAAAAGGATCTGTATGTTTCTGAAAAATAACTATATTCTCTTGAATTATCATATTCCTGCCTCCATTATTAATTAACTTTAAGCTGTTCATCAAATAAAAAAAGGTTGGTAATTTGCCTTGAATAATTTAAGTATTTTAACTATTTTCCTCAGAATTATTCTCCTTGAGCTTAAATGGACTCCAGAAGATGGTAGAGGACAGGAAGGCCTGGAGGAACATTGTCCATAAGGTCGCGATGGGTCGGACACGACTTCACAACTAACAACGACAAATTCTCCTTTTATCTGTATCTTCCATCAAGCAGTAAAAGACAATAATCCATTAGTCTCTCTCTGTAAATAGTTTATAAAAAGTTACTTTAATTTCATTTGGGGCATAAACTCCCAAAATCATATTTTAAGCCCATATAGTGTAACTCCTACTTCAACAAATATAACATGTTCATCAGTTAAAACAAGTTTTGAGTTTAGTTGAGGATAAATACAACATATTAATTAATAATTAATTAATATTAATATATAAACCTCTATTTCTCTTCAGTATCTGCTCTGAATTTTTCACCCAAAGTTTTATAACTCAAATGTTTTACATTTTGTTTCCTGATAGCAGTCTATTGTAGGCAAATAATATCTTATTTTAATTTTTTTTTAAATAATGAAATTCTTTTTTTCTCTTCTGAGGAGCATTTGCTCCATTTATATTCCATGTTAAATATTTGTAATCCATATTCAGGCCATGAATATAGAAAAATCCATACCTATAGTTCCTAATTTAGTATCATCCTTCAATTCCTGTTGCATCTGTTGTGATAACTATATAAATTCCATCAATCATATAGACTCTTCAAGGAACATTCTCATGCCAGGCATCTCTCTTTGTCTGGATTAATAAAAAAAATCATAGAAAGCACTTCCGCTAAAAGTAAAAAAAAATAGAAATAGAAAAATAGGTATGTTTGGGTGGGGGAGATTGTTCCCTTTGTCTGTTTTTTTAGTATATCTGCTCTAGTTGAGAAGATAGTTTGCAAATAATTTTTAAATCTTTAGTTCAAAGTCTCTTATGTGTTATTTTTATATTCTCAAGAGAAGGTTTAATAAAATGCAAGGAATCTTTGTTACAGAATAATTTTTCTTCATCTATAATTAATTACTTCTCAAAGTGATTAAGGGAGGGGAGAGACACCAAACTGTATTGTACATTTGATTCTTCCACAGTTAAGCACACATGTCAAACTCAATTGCGTCGCATGATGTATCATGATATATTGTGACATTTTTTGCAGAGCCAGGGTGGATGTCACCTGGGCATGATCCAGTCCTCAGACCACCAGTTTGACACCCCTGATTGAGAGCATAACTCAATGGGGAGGATTTTGTAAAGGCATGTGCATGAGAATGGGGAGGATTTTGGAGATGTGTGCATGAGAATGTGGAGGATTTTGGAGGGACGTGCATAAGAATGGGGAGGATTTTGTAGAGACGTGTGTGAGAATGGGGAGGATTTTGGAGGGACGTGTGCATGAGAATGGGGAAGATTTTGGATAGATGTGTGAATGAGAATGGGGGGATTTTGGAGGAACATGTGCATGAGAATGGGGAGGATTTTGGAGAGATGTATAAATGAGAAAGAGAGAAAAAGCTTTTTGTGAGAGAAAGGAAGAAGAGAAGAGAAGATGCCAATGAGAAAGAGGGAGGGAGGGAGGGAAGGAGCCTAACTCTAAGCCCCTTCACCAGAGACCCCCAGATCCCCCCACAGGTGCCCCGTGACCTGAGTGATGTAGATCAGGCTACCAAGCCCCACTCCCCCTCCGACAGTAACCACAATGATGATGTGGACCTCAATGAAATCAAGTTCAACACCCCTGATATAAAAGGATGAGGGAGGGAGATGGGAGGATATAAAAGAAGGGGGAGAGAAGAGAGGATATAAAAGGAGAAGGAGTGAGAAATTTGTTAAATGAGATTTGCCCCATTTTACAACTTTCCTTGCCACATTTGTTAAGTGAACCACTGCAGTTGTTGAATTAGTAATACGGTTGTTAACTGAATCTGGTTTCTGAATTGACTTTGCTTGACAAAAGGTTTCAAAAAGGGATCACATGACCTGGGACACTGCAACTGTCATAAATATGAATCAGTTGCCAAGCATGCAAATGTAAATCACATGACCCTGGGGATGCTGCAAGAGTCATAAATGTGAAAAATGGTCATAAGTCCCTTTTCTCGGTGCCATTGTAACTGTGAACAGTCACTAAGTGCACTGTTGTAAGTCGAGGACTACCTATACTTTATCACTTTTTTCCTTTTTTTGTGGGGGGGTGTCATCAAGTTTTTGAAACCTTGCTAGGCAACAATGGTACTCAAATATTGTTGTTGTTGTTGTTAGCTGCGAAGTCGTGTCCGACCCATCGCGACCCTATGGACAACATTCCTCCAGGCCTTCCTGTCCTCCACCATTCTCTGGAGTCCATCCAAGCTCACGCTTACTGCTTCAGTGACTCCATCCAGCCACCTCATTCTCTGTCGTCCCCTTCTTCTATTGCCCTCGATCTTTCCCACCATTAGGCTCTTCTCCAGTGAGTCCTTCTTTCTCATTAGGTGGCCAAAGTATTTGAGTTTTAGCTTCAGGATCTGGCCTTCTAAAGAGCAGTCAGGATTGATCTCCTCTAGGACTGACCGGTTTGATCGCCTTGCAGTCCAAGGGACTTGCAGGAGTCTTCTCCAGCACCATAGTTCAAAGGCCTCAATTCTTTGGCGCTCAGCCTTTTTTATGGTCCAACTTTCACTGCCATACATTGCAACTGGGAAGACCATAGCCTTGACTATACGTACTTTTGTTGACAGGGTGATGTCTCTGCTTTTTAGTGTGCTGTCTAGATTTGCCATGGCTTTCCTCCCGAGGAGCAAGCGTCTTTTAATTTCTTGGCTACAGTCCCCATCTGCAGTGATCTTGGAGCCCAGGAAAATAAAATCTGTCACTACCTCCATTTCTTCCCCATCTATTTGCCAGGAACTGAGAGGGCCAGATGCCATGATCTTGGTTTTCTTAATGTTAAGTTTCAACCCAACTTTTGCACTCTCCTTCTTCACCCGCAACAAGAGGCTCTTATTGCCGTATCCTAAAAGTGGTACAATTGGTGAAACGATTGAAAAGCCCTGCTCTAGAGCACATATGATTTCTTTCTAGATCTTATTTTCATTTAGAGCATTGTGCTGGCCAGAATGCACCCCACTCCTCAACTGGCATTTACTCAGCTGCTGTAGCTGTCTATGCCTAAACAGCATCAGCCTGCCAATTTTCCTCATGGAAGCTCAATAAGAGAATCATGCAAGTCTGAACATGCTTCCCACTTTCCCTTTTTATCTTCATGAGAATTGTGTTGGTAATGGTGGTATCTGGATGTTTTTGTAAATCACTTTTTTTTTGCCGGAGTTCAAGCTTCTTTTACCTGATCATTGTTTAAGTAATGGATCATCTTTCTGTCCTTCAAGGGGATTCTATGTATTCTCTACAACATTTTATGAAGTTCACTTTCTTCTTCTGAGCTTCTTAAAAAAATATTGCTATTTATATATGTTTTAAAGCTTTTTAAACTCTTGTAAATATTATAACAATACTAAATATTGTAAACACATTAAAAATGAGAAATACTACATTTTCAATTATATTTTGCTATCCTTTAAAATTATGTGAAAGATTTATATGGATGTACTTAAAAATCAAATTAGCTCTTCATTAAAAGTAACTGTAATGTGTGTGTGTGTGTGTGTGTGTGTGTGTGTATACTTTTTTGAACTTCAAATTTTGTGAAATTTGTAAAAGAAATGCAGATCTTGGCACAGAAGTTTGTTTCAACTGATGTCTAGTTTTGAATAAACTGAGAACTATTGTGTACCAACTGAATTCATTTCTTTTCCTATCTTACATTGATATTTCTTACTTATTATTCAAGTACTTAACCTTTTGAATTGTTACCCAATAAATTTATGCTAGTGCTCTACTCATATCACCTACTCCATGATATAAACAGAATAGCTTCTTCTAAATCCACTGTGGGTTCATCTTCATGTGGTTCAAAAGCACTTGGTTAAATGTGGGGAGCAGTTCATGGTGAAAATAAATAATAGTAAGCCAAAGGAATATATAGCTAAATTATTTTCATCTATGTAATATGCATTATGGACTGCCCATTGACCATAGTAATCATTCATTATAAAATGGAGGGATAAGCTAGTAGGGGAAAATGGCTCAAAAATGAATTATATACAGGTAGTCCTCAATTAATGACCACTTGTTTGGCAACTGTTCAAAGTTGTGATGGCATTAAATGACTGGTCCTTCCTGATCCTTGAAGTTCTGGCTATCTCAGCACCCCTGCAGTCACAAGAGTGCCATTTCAACTTTATTTGCTGGCTTCCCATAATTAAAGTCAATGTGGAAAGCCACCAGGGAAGGTTGCAAGTCACTCCAGTAAATTACTCCAATCCCACTGCATTCTTTTTCCCAAAGAGCCAAGCTATGGAGTACACGAGTACTCATAACTCTGTAACACATACCCGCCAACCTATGTTTGTGTGGTATCACAGCAGCTGCCAGTAGAATCTCCCACATTCTATAGCTGACATCCCTGGTTCAGCTATGCTCACATGGTGCTCAGTAACTGCCTACCTGCCAATATACCTGCTTGCAATCCATCTGGGGATTGCAACTTTCTGCTGGCTTTCCTACTGACTTCTTGAAAGTGAGCAGGAAGTAGTAAGGAGATCTTCACTTAATGACACATTCTTAACAGTGACAATTAAGACTGCCTGAGTTGGTATTGCTAAGCAATGTGATTGGGTTTAGGTTTAAATCTGTAATTGCACCACTTGGCAAAAACAAATTTCAGAAATTTTATAGTTAGGTTATTGTAGAATGACTATCAGAGCCAGAGTAAGGGGTGAAAAGGGGGATTAGCATAGAATCATTACATAGATGATTACACAAACTAAATTCAACTCCCCTAGACCAGAGTTCATCAACCTTTGGGGGTTGGCAGCCCAGAGCAGGGGGAGGGGGGAAGGGATGATTTTGGGAGAGGTTAATGCATACAATGGGTGTGCACAAACACCCATTGCTCATGCAAGTGTTGCTGCAAGTGCCTGGAACACTTGTGGCAACACTTGAGGAAGTGGAGCCACAAATGCCCATGATGCTCATGGTGATGCTCGCATGAATGAGGCCACAAATGCCTGCTATGCTGGTGGCAATGCTCACATGTGTGGAGCCACAAACACCTGCAACACTCGCAGCAATGCTCATGCAAGTGGGGCTGCAAACGCCCATGATGATGCTCGCACGAGTGGGCTGTGGGCACATTCACACACATAGGCACATGGGCCAGCCACTCACACAGCTGGTGGCCAATAGGCTGCGGCCTGATAATGGGTTTTGGCCCATAGGTTGGGGACCCCTGCCCTAGATTGCTGTTGACCCTTATTTAACTCTAACCAAGTGCTGACTATTATCTGAAAAGATTCCTATATATAGCTTGTCAGGATAATAATTTAATAGCTGAACAGCTTATGTAATGATGTAATGCAATGTAAGATGGATGATGCAATAATAGGAAGTATAAAAGGGAAGACTTTGTTGGAGTCTGTCTCTCCCTTGTCTGTTTCCTGCTGTAATTGCTGTGTATTAGAATTTGCTGAATTATCAGTATGTGTATGTATTTTGTTTCTAGTAAATTTGTACATATTGTAATATAAACCACCATTTAATACAAAACACTGTTTATTGTATTTACTCCTGGGTTACCTCAGTGCAGTAAAACTGTGCATGCTCTGACAGGTTATGGGCCCAGAGTGAGGAGAAACTCAGAGTTTGAACCAAAGCCAGATGAGTTGAGGCTTGTGATTTGTTGTGGTTTGTGGTGATAGCAGACAAAATGGCTTCCATCAGTGTAATGGGAGGAGGTTTTGCAGTATCTTCGCTGAATGAGAAAAACTACCTCTCCTGGAGTCTGAAAATGGAGATGTACCTGCGAAGGGAGGAGTTGTGGATGATAGTTGCTGATCCAACTGCAGTTCTGGATGATGGGGACCAGAGAAAGAATGAGAAAGCATTGGCCAGTATAATCCTGAGTTTGGAGGATAGCCAGCTGATACACGTGAGGGGTCTCCAGTCTGCTAAGGAGTGCTGGGAGGTTTTGTGCAGTGTGTACATGAGACAGATTGTGAGCAGCAAGGTAATACTGACAAAGCTATATAAAACACAGCTGAAGCCAGGAGAGAGCATGTTTGTGCATTTGCAGTCCATGAGAAAGACATTCCTAGAATTAGTAGAAAAACAGATGATTTTCACTAAGTCACATAAGGTGTGTTTGGTGCTCAGTTCATTGGACAATTCATAGGACGTCATAATGATCAGTTTAGAGTCCATGCAGAAGGACTTAACCATGAATGGTGGAGCAGTGGGCTAACGCCTCCTTAAGTAACACCAGCTGCCTGCAATTAGTGCAGGTTCGCATCCCACCAGGCTCAAGGTTGACTCAGCCTTCCATCCTTCCGAGGTAGGTAAAATGAGGACCCAGATTGTTGGGGGCAATAAGCTGACTTTGTAATAATGCCGCTTGGGGTGTGTGTGAAAGCCCTAACAAGCAGGCATATACATAGAATGAAGGCTACTGCTAAGCTTGTAAGCCGCCCTGAGTCTTTGGAGAAGGGCGGGATATAAATGGAATTAAAATAAATAAAAATAAATAAATAAAAAATGAATTATTTGACTGGCCAGTTGCTGGAGGAGGAACAGAAATGTCTGGAAAGGCAGCAGAGAGAGGGTGGCGACAATGCACAGCCCAAGCCTAGAGCTGCTACAACCCAAGATGCCAGCAGAGTAGCTGAGAAAGTTTGCTTGGTGAAATGCTGTTACACATGTGGTTCTACAGAGCATCTCCAGAGATGGTGCCCTGAGAGGAGAAACAGAGAAGCAGTGAGACAAGGTCATAAAGCTACACAACCAACATTTTCCCTGGCAGTGACATTAACTGAGAAAAACACTTGGTTGTTGGACAATGGGGCCAGTCAGCATATTGCAAATGACCCACAAATGTTTTCCAATTTGAGACCAGCTAAACAAGCATTTGTTCGCTTGGCTAAAAGACAACAGTCTGCTGTAAAAGGGGAAGATAAAATTTATGTAACTGGTATAAGGAGAAATGGATAATGTATTATATGTACCAGAGTTAGACCATAATTTACTCAGTATTTCAAGCTTGGATAAACTGGGATATGAAGTAATGTTTGCAAAGGGTCAATACACCATTAAGAAAGGTGGGAGGAAATGTGCACAAAGTGTTAAACAGGATAATTTGTATCTACTAAGGAAGCAGCAGGAAGGTTGTGCATGAACACTCACAAATACTCCCAAGCATAACTGTGTACTGTGTACATCTGTTACACAGAAGGTTAGGACATGCAAGTTTTAAAGTGCTGCAGAGGATGCCAGATCTAGCTGAGGAACTTAGAATTAAAAGATGCAATACATATTTAGATTGTGCTATTTGCAGGGAGTGAAAGTCTAGTGTGTATCTTGTAAGTCAGGGCTTTTCAACCTTTTCACCCATTGTACCACTTTTAGGATAAGGCAATATTTGAGTACCAGCAGTCGCCCAACAAGGTGTCAAAAACTTGACCAAAAAAAAAGGAAAAAAATGATAAAGTACAGGTAGTCCTCGACTTACAACAATTTGCTTAGTGACTGAAGTTACGATGGCACTGAAAAAAGTGACTTATGACCCTTTTTCACACTTATAACTGTTTCAGCATCCCCAGAGTCATGTTATTTACATTCGGATGCTTGGCAACTGATTCATACTTATGATGGTCACAGGTTCATGTGATCACTTTTTGCAACTTTTGACAAGCATTTAATGGGTGGGGGGGAGTCATCACTCAAGATTGCAGGTTGCCTGTGTGTGTGGGGGAATCCATGGGTCTCTGGTGGAGGGGTGGGTGAGACTGGAGTGGGTGCCCTCCTTCCTCCCTCTCTCCCATTGTCCCTTCATTCCTTCCTTCTTTCCTTCCTTTCTTTCCTCTTTCTTTGTCTCTTCCCTCTCTCTCTTCCATTGTCCATTGCTATGCCGCCCAGACCACAGCCTGTAAAAAAATCACGGACTCTGCATCTGGCTGCAGCTTCTCCTCCAATTGGTTTCCCTGCTTTCCCTGCGCAGACCAAATGGGAGATCTGCTTCAGGTTTTCCAGCCAGCCCACCCAATTCCCAAATCAATGTGTCCTTAGGCCTAAGCTAAGGGGCTGCTCCGGCTGCTGCATTCCCCGCCTGCCTTTCAAGTTGGGATAGACTGCAGCTGCTCTTCAACTTTAGAAGGAAATACACTCAGACCCCAGCCTGTAAAAAATCACAGACTCTGCCTCCGGCTGCAGCTTTTCCTCCAATTGGTCCCGCTTTCCCTGCACAGACCAAATGGGAGATCCACTTCAGGTTTTCTAGCCAGCCAGCCCGCCCGCCCAGTTCTCAAGTCAAATGTGTCCTTAGAGCTAAGGGGCTGCTCTGGCTGCATCGTTCCCCACCTGCCTTTCAAATTGGGATAGACGGCAGCTGCTCTTCAGCTTTGGAAGGAAAGTTGCTGGAGATGCCTTTGGGAGAGGCTGGAGAGACGGCCGTGCCAACTCAAGGTCCCTCTTGCTGGGCACAGTGCCGGCTGTCTCTCCTGCCTGCTCTCTCTGGCCAGGAATCCTCCTGACAGGCCACTGGGAATACACATGGCAGAGGTGCTGCTCGCAGTGGGAGGGCGATCGCACACACAAGCTGGACAGCCACACATGGCAGAGATGCTGCTCAGGCTGGAGAGGAGGCCAGGCAGCTTGCAGGCACTGGCGTCGGTGCCAGTGTGGAGGGCGCTCGTGTGTGCAATCACCCTCCAGCCCTGAGCATCACCTCTGCCATGCGCATCTGTCCTGCTCATGTATGCGTTTGCCCTCTGCATCAGGACCACTGCCAGTGCCCACAATCTGCACAGCCTCCCTTCCATTTCCTTCCTTCCTTCCTTCCTTCCTTCCTTCCTTCCTTCCTTCCTTCCTTCCT
>JAKJMR010017627.1:959606-971779 GCA_024449315.1 Daboia siamensis
CCTGGCATCCCCGAAGAAGCGCCGATCAGCTGCAAAGCAGCACTGATTCTGGTGTTGAGCCCTGGCAGCCACAGTGCCAGGCCGCCACTTCCCTCCCAGCCTCCTCACCAGCCCGGGATGCTTTCAGGAAGCCATCAACCTGCTGGGAGCTCTCTGTGGACTGGAGCCCATTGGAGGTCTCAGACAGTTGTATGCGCCAATCAGCTGGCAACTTTGTACGGCTGGCCCTGGGGAGGGCGGGGCCTCGCTCTCCCCCTGCACTCTTCATGTGGTCTAGGGTTCCTGCAGGCCATCACCAAACAGCATTTTTTCTGCAACCAAATGAGCTGGGAAGGAGTGGAATGGAGGGGGGGAGTGGAGGGTGGAGGGGGAGGAAGGCAACACTGCATACCACCAGCCCGGCGCTCGCGTACCACCAGTTGAAAAGCCCTGTTGTAAGTAAAAGGATGAGGCAAACTAACAGGGTTTTGCAGTTAGTGCACACTGATTTAATTGGTCCTATGATGCCCTCTCTTGGAGGAGCTAGGTATGTACTAGTCTTAGCAGATGACTACACCAGGTATGGGTTCTGCTATTTATTAAAGTATTCCAGCTGACAGTATTCCAGCTGAGCTATTCAAAATCTTAAAGACGATGCAGTAAAAGTGCTACACAAAATTTGCCAGCAAATTTGGAAAACTCAATAGTGGCCACAGGATTGGAAAAGATTTACATTCCAATTCCAAAAAAAGGCAGTGCCGAAGAATGTTCAAACTATCGCACCATTGCACTCATTTCTCATGCTAGTAAAGTTATGCTTAAAATCCTGCAAGCTAGACTCCAGCAGTATGTGGATTGAGAACTACCAGAAGTACAGTGGCGGTAGTTATGAGGGAGACCTTGTGTCCTCAGGAGGCCACCGTTCTTCAGATAGTTGGGTGTGAGTCTCTCCTCCTGACATGTGGTCCTAGGGCACAGTTGGGCTTGCTCCTGGTGTATCTTTCACCTAGTCGCACAGCAGCAGCCCTGCCTGAGCTTCTTGATATGCCCCTGTCATGGACCGATCATCATCTCCTGCGGCTGGTCTTCCATTTTGGTGCTCCTTACCGTGGGTGTGTTGAACCAACTAGATGGTTCCGCCCCAGGTGCTTAATGGATCCTGAGAGGTTCCAGGCAGCGCTGGGGTCCCCACCTGCCTCCTCTTCTCACAGCTCGGTGGATGCCTTAGTGGAAGCCTGGGAAAGGACGGCCATGGAGGCATTTGACCGAGTTGTACCCTTGCGGCCCCTGACCCGGTGCAGATCCCAGTGGGCTCCGTGGTTTCAGCGGAGGTCCGGGAGATGAAGTGTCAGAAGCGGGGCCTAAAGAGCTGTTGGAGATCCAGCCGATCTGAATCCAACTGATTGCGACTAAGAACCTATATTAGGTCTTATCTCGCGGCGATAAGGGTGGCAAGGTCTAATCCCTTCGCTACCCTTATCGCATCCGCAGATAATCGCCCGGCCGCCCGGCCGCCCTGTGACCCGCTCCCTCCTTAATCAGGAGGTGAGGGAGGAACTCTTGCAGGGACGTGCCGAGGAATTTAGTCAATATCTGTCGGACAAAATCGCTCGGATTCGGACCGGTTTGGACTCCGACTGGGGAGAGTCTGACGATCAGGACATGGGTGGTCTTGTCAATGTTATCTGGGAGGAGTTCGATCCTGTGACTCCAGAGGAAGTGGACAGGATTATGGGGAGGCTGAGCTCCACCATGTGTTTATTGGACCTGTGCCCTTCCTGGCTGGTTTATGCGGCCCGGGATGGGACACGAGGCTGGTTCCAGGCAGTTATATCTGCTTCTCTGAGTGAGGGTAGTTTCCCCGCCGTCTTGAAGGAGGCGGTGGTGAGACCTCTCCTCAAGAAGCCTGCCTTGGACCCAGCTGTGTTAAATAACTTTCGTCCGGTCTCCAGCCTTCGCTTTCTTGCAAAGGTTGTTGAGAGCTTGGTGGCACATCAGCTCCCTCTGGTTCTGGATGAAGCGGATTATCTAGACCTGTACCAATCGGGCTTCAGGCCCGGGTACAGCACGGAGACGGCATTGGTCGCTCTGGTGAATGATCTCTGGAGGGCTCGGGACTGGGGATATTCCTCTGTCCTAGTCCTATTAGACCTCTCAGCGGCTTTCGATACCATTGACCATGGTATCTTGCTGCGGCGTCTCAGGGGATTGGGAGTGGGAGGCATGGTTCTTCAGTGGTTCTCCTCCTATCTCCTGGGACACTCGCAGTCAGTGTTGGCAGGGGGACAGAGGTCAGCCTCGAGGCCTCTCGCTTGTGGAGTTCCTCAAGGGTCGGTCCTCTCGCCTCTCCTGTTCAACATCTATATAAAGCCGCTGGGTGAGATCATTCGTGGCTTTGGAGTTGGGTATCATCAGTATGCTGATGATACTCAGTTTTTCATTTCGACCCCAAACCACCCCAGTGATGCCCTCGACGTGATGTCCCGCTGCCTGGAGGCGGTTCGGGTCTGGATGGGGAGGAACAGGCTTCGACTCAACCCTGACAAGACTGAGTGGCTGTGCGTACCAGCATCTCGGGATATTCAGAATATTCCATCTTTTTCTATGGGGGTTGAGTTATTACCCCCCGTAGATAGGGCTCGCAACTTGGGAGTCCTCCTAGATTCACAGCTTTCTTTAGAAGACCATATAGTAAATGTAACTAGCGGGGCCTTCACCCAGGTTTGCCTGGTGCACCAGTTGCGGGCCTATCTAGACCGGGATGCCTTGCATACGGTCACTCATGCACTCATGACCTCTCGTTTGGACTACTGCAACGCTCTCTACATGGGACTGCCCTTGAGGACTACTCGGAGGCTCCAACTGGTACAGAATGCAGCTGCGAGAGTTGTGTTGGGAGTTTCCCGATACTCCCATGTTACACCCCTGCTCTGCGAGCTGCATTGGCTCCCAGTTGTCTTCCGGGTGAGATTCAAGGTGCTGGTAATGACTTACAAAGCCCTTCATGGCATGGGTCCGGTATACCTCAGGGAGCACCTGTGGCTGGCATCAATCTCCCTCCGCCCAGTGCACTCCCTTCATGGCCCTTCATGGCATGAGTCCAGAATACCTCAGGGAGCACCTGTGGCTGGCATCAATCTCCCTCCACCCAGTGCGCTCCCGCAGAGAGGGCCTCCTCAGGGTGCCACCAGTCAAAGAATGTCGACTGGTGGCCCCCAGAGAGAGGGTGTTCTCTGTGGGCGTGCCGGATTTATGGAACCATCTTCCGGTTGAGTTCCGGATGGCTCCCGACCTTCGCTCCTTCCAGTGCGATCTAAAGATCTACCTTGTTTGAACAAGCTGGCCTGGCCTGATGGGTGATGGGTTTGGGTTTTATAGCTTTTTATGTATTTTAACTTATTGTTATAGTTTTGGGACATCTTGTTTAATCTCTTTTAATTTTTGTATTCTTGTTTTTTAACATGTATTGCCCTGTTCACCACCCTGAGTCCTTCGGGAGAAGGGCGGTATACAAATAAAATTATTATTATTATTATTATTATTATTGTTGTTGTTGTTGTTGTTGTTGTTGTTGTTGTTATTGTTGTTATTATTATTATTATTATTATTATTATTATTATTATTATTATTATTATTATTATTATTATTATTATTATTATTATTTCAAAGAGGCAGAGGAACTAGAGATCAAATTGCCAACATACTCTGGATCATGGAGAAAGCTAGAGAGTTCCAGAAAAACATCTACTTCTGCTTCATTGACTACGCTAAAGCCTTTGATTGTGTGGATCACAAGAAATTGTGGCAAGTTCTTAAAGAGATGGGAGTACCAGACCATCTTATTTATCTCTTGAGAAACTTATATGTGGGCCAAGAAGCAACAGCGAGAAGTGGACACGGAATCATTGATTAGTTCAAAATTGGGAAAGGAGTCCGGCAAGGCTGTATACTGTCGCCCTGCCTATTTAACTTATATGCAGAGCATATCATGAGAAAGGCAGGGCTAGATGAATCAAAAGTTGGAATTAAGATTGCCGGAAGAAATATCAACAACCTAAGATATGCAGATGATACCACTGTAATGGCAGAAAGTGAAGAAGACCTAAAGAGCCTCTTGTTGCAGGTGAAGAAGGAGAGTGCAAAACTTGGGTTGAAACTTAACATTAAGAAAACCAAGATCATGGCATCCGGCCCTCTCAATTCCTGGCAAATAGATGGGGAAGAAATGGAGGTAGTGACAGATTTTATTTTCCTGGGCTCCAAGATCACTGCAGATGGGGACTGTAGCCAAGAATTTAAAAGACACTTGCTCCTCATATAAAGAGAATTTATAATGCTTTAACAGAATTGGATTCGGAAATGGAATTGGTGAAAGATTGTATGGTAAAGTGGGTTCAAAATATTCAAGAACCGATTCCATTGGATGTGTGGGAGGCAATTTGGATTAGAAATGTAAAATTTACTCAAGCCCAAAATTTAAGAGAAATGTTTTATAGATGGTATTTGGATCCTAAAAAGTTGTCTTGTATGTATTCTAATTTACAGACCAAATGTTGGAGATGTGGTAGTCTGGATGCTACTTATTTTCATATTTGGTGGACTTGTAAAAATGTAAAAGCATTTTGGATTAAAATTTGGTGGAACATTCAAAAGATTTTTAAGAGAAAGAAAGTTTACTCCACAATTATTTTTATTGGGTGTTATCACAGATTGTGATACTAAAGAAATTAACTTTATGTTGAATTTGATAACAGCTGCGAGGTTATTGGTAGGGCAATATTGGAAGAAGGACTGTCTGCCTACTATAGAGGAGTGGACGCTTAAAGTGTCAAATCTAGCAGAAATGGCTATGATTTCTGCTTACTTGAAGGATCATTCACAGGAAAGATACATTTCGGTTTGGAGAAGATGGATAGATTATATTCAGAAAAAATATGGGACTAAAAAGTTCCATTTAGCTTATGAGTAAATTTTAGATTGTTATTCTTATAATTTAAATTTCTTTTAAGAAGTTGGATATCTTAGAGTGTTTGTAATTATGTTAAAGGCAGGTTAAAGTGTATTATGTATCTGGTATTTTATATAGTTAATTAATGTTAGTTAGATTATGATTACTATATATTTTTACCCTGTAATCAGCTTTGGGAAGTGGGGGAGGGCAGTTTAGGGGGGCATTGGGGATGGGATAACATTGTAATCTTTTATAAAACTTTTCAATAAAAAATAAATAAATAAAAAGACACTTGCTCCTGGGGAGGAAAGCCATGGCAAATCTAGAAGCACACTAAAAAGCAGAGACATCATCCTGTCAACAAAAGTGCATATAGTCAAGGCTATGGTCTTCCCAGTTGCAATGTATGGCAGTGAAAGTTGGACCATAAAAAAGGCTGAGCGCCAAGGAATTGAGGCCTTTGAACTCTGGTGCTGGAGAAGACTCCTGCGAGTCCCTTGGACTGCAAGGCGATCAAACTGCTCAGTCCTAGAGGAGATCAACCCTGACTGCTCTTTAGAAGGCCAGATCCTGAAGCTAAAACTCAAATACTTTGGCCACCTAATGAGAAGGAAGGACTCACTGAAGAAGAGCCTAATGCTGGGAAAGATTGAGGGCAATAGAAGAAGGGGATGACAGAAAATGAGGTGGTTGGATGGAGTCACTGAAGCAGTAGGCGTGAGCTTAAATGGACTCCATAAGATGGTAGAGGACAGGAAGGCCTGGAGGAATGTTGTCCGTAGGGTTGTGATGGGTCGGACACGACTTCGCAGCTAACAAGAACAAAAAGTAACTCCAGAAAAACAATAAGAGGTTAAATAGAATTACAGAGCAACAAGCCTTATTGAACCTAGTGCCAGCTTTTCTTTTTTATTGATAAATTCATCATTATTGTTTGAATATATTGGATAGAGGCTTGTGTCCTTGAAAAAGCATTACTTGAAATAGCATGACATTATCATACAACATCATACAAATATAAAATATTTCTAAAGGAAAAAAAACATAACTTAATGTATTACATGCTTTTCCTGCCCAAACTGTTTAGAGTTACAAATACATTTGTAAATTACACTTAAAATTTTAATCTTCTGGTTCGTAATCAAAATGTAGTCTTACTGAAGTTTTTGAAAACATTTCACATTTGTCACAAGCAGGATAGGTAATCTCAATGCTAAATTCATGTCACAAAAAAATTCAAAACAAATTAATTTTTTTCTGTCTGAGAATAAATGGAATTTGATTTTAAATATTTGTGACCAATTATACAATACAAAATTTGACTCTAACCCTAAATAAATAAAGCTAAGCCTAGGGTTTGTTATATTTATCTCTCTTTTAGATAATTGACTCAAAATAGCAACACTCAAATTAAATATTGCATCTATTTCCATTTTAAAATAGCTGAAGTGTTTTCCTATCCAACTAGAAAAAGCTCAAGGAGGACCATAGATAGGATTTTTTTTCAAGATTCATATGATAATGGCATACAACAACCTGATGATTTCAGAAATGCATTGACTTTGAATTGCATCTCTCAGATATACATATTAATACCTAAGAAATTATTGCATATCACATGTGCTAGTGCAATAAAAGCCTGTTCAAGCATCTGTCACCAGGTCAGGTAATATAAGGGGTGGTAGCTCCTTTTCAGAATCAAAGGCAGCACTAAGTGAAATCAATAACCAAACAATCTAACACAATTGGTCACATATTGATAGAATTAAACACTGCTGTTAACGTGACGTGTCATTGATTTGACAAAAGCGAAGTATTGGGGTAAGAGTTGCCTGAAGCTTTTAGTCTGTGCATTTCTGCAGGAAATGCTGGAAAAGTCTTACCCCTGAACTGAACATATGTTAAACATAAATAAATAGTAGAAAGAGTATTTCTTTCTGGAAAAAAGGCAGAAATTTGTCAGAGTCAGTAGGGTTAAGAAACATTTAATTTTACCTAATAGTCAGCACATTAGAAGAAACTTACAGCAGAAAAGCCAATTTTTTGTGACAAAAGTTTTAGTAAAATGATACTATAATATAATGTAAATTAAAAATACCATCACAAGAATAATACAATGTAATACCATAATGAGCTTCATTTAATTGATTTCAGTGGAATAGATATATACTGAATAACAAATGAGTAAATAAAAGGGGGGAAAAACAGCAAAATGAATGGGGAAAAATGCAGTATGATGATTCCAGAATGAAATATTACTTTCATTGTCAATTACAATATATAGGGCAATACTCTGTGTTAGTAATGATGTGAGAATCTAATTTAACAATAAGCAGAGAATGTCTTGTTAAAGAAAATGTGGTTGAAAGCTGCAACTCAGCAAGTTCAGCATAACCAATATTGGCTGGGATTTGTAATTCAACTTTAATCTCTCTGTCTCGTTGTCTTAATTTCTCTATCTAGTTATCAAGCTATCTACCACACAAACCCATGGGCACGCTCACATATATTTTAAAGAAATCTTGTAGTTCTCAATAATAATCTAATATTCCTATATACAACATGGTATGAATATGTTTTAAAACCCCACCAAGCTTTGTTAAATTTGCATATGATTCTCCAGCCTCACCAGTTTCAATCTAGAATATATGACTAATTCATAATAATTAACTGATACCATAATGTTATTATGTAGTGCAATTAGAGGCCACCCTATAGCCCCCTTTCTTAGGGCCCCAGAAATCACTTTGGTTGTAGTGGTCCTTCTCCTCCTCCTCCTCCTCCTCCTCCTCCTCCTCCTCCTCCTCTCTCCAAAATATCAGCCAAGGGAAAACTGGAGAATCACACCCCTGTGGAACATGACCCTCACCCATTTCACATAGAACATGGAACATAAAATAATAGAGTTGGAAGATACCTCAGAGGTCTTCTAGTCCAGGGCTTTTCAACTGGTGGTACACATACCACCTGTGCTTCATTGGCACATGGCAGGTGGTATGCAATGCAGTCCAGCCCAGGTTAGCGGGGGAAGGAATGAGCAAAGCGGTGCAGCACAGGATGTGCCTTGAGAGAGTCCTTGGGAGCTGCAGAGCTGCTGGGGTGAGACAAAGGCCCCAAGCTCAGCACTTCCGGCATACCCAGCAGAGAAAGGAGGAGGAGGGGGTGGAGACAGGAGAGGCTATAAAAGGAGATAGTTTGGGCGGGAGAGGGATAGAAAAAAAAGATGCAGTCTTGGGAGAAGAAGGAAGAGTCAGCTGGAGCTGCACTGAAGGTAAAAGAAGGAGGAGGAGGAGGAGGAGTAAGACAGGAGAGGACAAAAAGCAGGCCAGTTGCACACATGGATGGAGTGACAAACAAGTAAGAAATGCAGCTGAGGAAGGGTAGCAGCATGAGAGTGCTTCCTTCCATCCCTCTCATTGTCCCTTCCCCCCTCCCTCCATGCCCAGGAAGGGACAAGGTGCAGCTGGTGGCCATGGCTTGAAAGGCTACTGTAAATTGCTGGACAAGAGCCGCACAATGTTAAGAGCAGACTAGCGGGAAGATAATCGTAATGAGGGAGGGAGAAAAACAGGCATCCCCTGAAGGAGATCAGGAAATGGCCCTTGCCCTCTTCACACACCCATGGACACCAGAGGATGGGACTCTGCAAGCAGCATGAGAGTCCATGTTACTTGTGCTACGGCACCCAGACCCCATTCTCCTCACTGTGCAGAGTGGCCAGGCAAGGTACAATGGGTGAAAAGGTTGAAAAGTCCTGTTCTAGTCCACCCTTCTGCTCAAGCAGGAGACCCTATACCATTTCAGACAAATGGCTATCCAATCCCTTCTTAAAAATCTCCAATGATGGAGCACCTACAAATTCTGGAGGCAAGTTATTCCACTAGTTAATTGTTCTCACAGGTAGAAAAATTCTCCTTAGTTTTAGGTTGCATCTTTCCTTGTTTAGTTTCCAACCATTGTTTCTTCTTTGGCCTTCTGGTGCTTTGAAAAATAGATTGCCCTTTTCTTTGTGGCAGCCACTCAAATATTGGAATGCTATCATGTCACCCCTAATCCTTCTTTTTTAGACCATTCATATCCAATTCATGCAATCGTTGTTCATGTTTTAGCATCCATCCCTAATCATTTTTACTGCTCTTCTCTACACTCTTTCCAGAGTCTCAACATCTTTTTTATTTTGTGATGACCAGAATTGAATGTGGCTTTGTAAAGCAGTCCCCTTCATGGATTACTGCCTTGTCGTGGCAAAGGGGCTTGCATAATTCAATGAAGCTATGAGCTATGCCGTGCAGGGCCACCCAAGATGGACAGGTCATAGCAGAGAGTTCTGACAAAACGTGATCCACTGGAGAAGGAAATGGCAACCCACTCCAGTATCTTTGCCATGAAAACCCCATGGACTTTACAAAAAGGACCTCCTGAAGGAACGTTGTCCATGGGACTACAATGGGTTGGACACGACTTTGCAACTAACAAATTGTAAAGCAGTAGAACTTTAGTGATCATGATACTATCCCTCTAGTCATGCATTGGCTTTTTTGGTTGCTGCCACACTATTTGCTCATATTTAAGTGATTGTCCACTGGGACTCAAAGATCCCTCTCATAATTACTGACATTAAGCCAAGTTTCATAAAGTTTATACCTACACAGTTGTTTTTCTTGTCTACGTGTAAAACCTTATCTACAACAAATTTCATTTCATTAGATAGGCCCTTTGTTCAAGTTTGTCAAGATCTTTTTGGATCTTGAGCTTGGGATGTTGGCTATTCCTGCAAGCTTAGTGTCATCTACAAATTTGATGAATTTCCCTTTAATTCCTTCAGGATCAAATGAAGATTTTGAAGAGTACTTGGAATAAAATGGAACCTTGGGGTACCCTCCTGCTTACTTTCCTCCATGTGGATGTAGTTCTGTTGAGGACTACACGTGAAGTACAATTTCTCAGCCACTTACAAACCCTTTCTGGTGGGGGTGCTGTCTATCCCACTTTTTACTAGCTTACTAAGAAGTAGGTTATGATCTACTTTATCAAAGGCTTTACTGAAATTTAAGCATACCATTTCTGAAGTGGCTCGGGTATAAGGATCACGCGGAGACAGCAGGCTTGGGTTGAATGTTTATTGAGGTACCCCCGATGACAACTCTGCCGGCTTCTGCTCTTTTTATAGCTAGCTGGTGATTGGCTGAGCCAATCAGACGTTCGGCTTTCTCCCGCCTGAAAGCTGGACCAATCGGCTGCGTCTGGATTTGACAGCTAAGGAATCCTCGTGACGGTTGCGCCTGCGCAGTCGGCAGTTAGGCTGACAGCTGAGAGCTGTCAGCTCCTGCGCCTGCGCCTGCGCATTAGCCAGCGGCAGTTTGACAGCTGTCAAACTGCTGCGTGTGTTCCTGTCAGCCGTTATTTACCTCACGCAACAGTTGTTAACTTGAACTAACATAACCATAACATAACATATATATATATAACATACATATATATCAATTTCTACAGTATTTCACTGATCTTCTAATTTTGTCATTTGTTGAAGAATGAAATAAGATTTGTTTGGCATGATCTGTTTTTGATGAACTAATGTTGGCTTCTGGATGTAACCTTATTTGCTTCTAGTGTTCTCAGTTTTTTTGCTTGATTATCTTTTCCAAGATCATCCCAGGTATTGATATCAGGCTGATGGGTCTGTAATTTTCCTGGATCTGGTCCCCCCCCTTTTTTGAAGATCAAAAGATCAACATCAGCTCTTTTCTAGTCCTTACGTAGTTCCCTGGTGCTCCAAGAACTTTGAAAGATATCTTATGATTATTCTGAAATCATGTCTGCTAGTTCCTTTAGAACTCTGGGATGTAGTTGGCCAGGATCCAGTGATTTGAATCCATCTATAGCTGACAGGATTTCTCTTACTTTATTTTTGTATATTTTAATTTGCATTCCTCACCTGTCATATATGTTTCTATTTTTGATATGTTGAGTAGTGTTTTTTTTTCTTTTTGCATGAAGACAGATGCAAAGTATGAATTTCTCTCTACTGCCCATTACTTCATTTCTCTATACACCGCAGTTCTCACAGACATATCCTCCCCAACTTCTTACCAACTACTTTGACTCTTAGGCTTCTGTCTCACTAGCCTGGAAGAGGGCAAGGCAAGCATTCATTGATACTTTAATAATTATGTCTATTGTAGAAATGCTAATGATCCCACTAAAAAAAAAAATCCAGCATGTGCTAGGTAGCACTTTCAAGCTCTATTTATAGTGAAATCAATGTCTAAATTCTTGTGTAATTTTCTCCTGTCTTTGTGATGTAAGGAACTAGAAGTTATTCGCTTCTCAATCCCTGTCTCTTGTAATTGTAATGGAATAGTCTGATTTCAGGCTGTTTTCTTTTGATTTTGTGAGAAATGATATCTGTATTGATCTTGTAGTTGCTTTACAAAGATAATTTTAAAATATGGAAATTCTGTGTTAATTACCTTTTTGTTATTTTGACTTCTAAGGCCCTTACTTCAATTCATTAATTTTTCTTTAAAAAAGGCTTGTAAAACAGTCTAGAGATGGTTAAAGATTGTGATTAGTTTGTTATCTTACTAGTATCATGCCAGAAGGGATGTTTGATCCCAGTTTAGAACAAATAATGCTTATGAGGAAGACATTGGTAGTTAGTCTATTGTTGGAAACATAACACGCATAAGGTAGCATGAGATCATATAGTAATATTTATGTGCTAGGGTTGTCCTTTTTTGGAATGCAAATTATATATTAATGTTCTCATTTTGAATCGGTTTCGAAATCACTAGAATATATGAGAACAATGGAAAAGGGAATCGTATGTTTTGGGGGAGTACAAAAACTATAAGACCAGAAAATATCTATTTCCCTCTGATGCTAAAGTGGCTTGAAAAACTCCTTTTGCAGCTAAATAAGCATGTCACCATAAGAAATCCAACTGATTCCTTGGTGCTCCCTGAGTTTGGTTATTTGCTTGCAAGTATTTCATTACCCAATTAGATAATTTCATCAGTGTGAATGAACGTGGGGTGCTCCATTATAGAGAACAGCTTACCCTACAGGTATTAGTGGGGTGGTGGTGGTTTTCTCCTCGGTATTCCTTGATTTGGATATTGTTTTTTGGCTTGACTGCCTGATGTTAAATCCCTGATTACCTTGGATGTTGGCTGTTGGAAAAGATATGTTCTGTTCTTTTTGTTTTCTTCTTGGGTACTATTAATAGACATGTAAAAAAAAA
>JAKJMR010017627.1:974418-993373 GCA_024449315.1 Daboia siamensis
TATGTATATATATATATATATATGTATATGTATATGTATATGTATATGTATATGTATATGTATATGTATATGTATATGTATATGTATATGTATATGTATATGCCCCTTCATGGATTACTGCCTTGTCGTGGCGAAGGGGCTTGCGTAATTCAATGAAGCTATGAGCTATGCCGTGCAGGGCCACCCAAGACGGACAGGTCATAGCCGAGAGTTCTGACAAAATGTGATCCACTGGCGAAGGAAATGGCAACCCACTCCAGTATCTTTGCCATGAAAACCCTATGGACAGTACCAAAAGGCAAAACGATATGACGCTGGAAGATGAGCCCCTCAGGTCGGAAGGCGTCCAATATGCTACTGGGGAAGAGCAGAGGGCTAGTACTAGTAGCGCCAGAAAGAGTGAAGCGACTGGGCCAAAGCCGAAAGGACGCTCAGTTGTGGATGTGTCTGGTGGTGAAAGGAAAGTCCGATGCTGTAAAGATGTTCTCTCCATAGGAACCTGGAATGTAAGATCCATGAATCAAGGAAAGCTGGACGTGGTCAAACAAGAGATGACAAGACTAAACATCGACATCTTAGGTATCAGCGAACTAAAATGGACAGGAATGGGTGAATTTAATTCAGATGACCATCAGGTATACTACTGCGGGCAAGAATCCCTCAGAAGAAATGGAGTAGCCTTCATAGTCAATAAAAGAGTAGGAAAAGCAATACTGGGATACAATCCTCAAAATGACAGAATGATCTCAGTTCGAATCCAAGGCAAACCATTCAATATCAGAGTAGTCCAAGTCTATGCCCCAACCACCAGTGCTGAAGAGGATGAAATTGACCGGTTCTATGAAGCCCTACAGCACCTTATAGAACTAACACCAAAAAATGATGTTCTTATCATCATGGGGGATTGGAATGCTAAAGTAGGAAGCCAAAAGATAACCGGAATAACAGGCAAGTTTGGCCTTGGAGTGCAAAATGAAGCAGGGCACAGGCTGATAGAATTCTGTCAAGAGAATACGATGGTGATAGCAAACACTCTTTTCCAACAACCCAAGAAACGGCTCTACACATGGACATCACCAGATGGTCAACACAGAAATCAGATTGACTATGTGCTCTGCAGCCAAAGATGGAGAAGCTCTATACAGTCAGTAAAAACAAGACCAGGAGCTGACTGTGGCTCAGACCATGAGCTTCTCCTTGCAAAGTTTAGGCTTAAACTGAAGAAAGTAGGGAAAAGCACTAGGCCGCTCAGGTATGAATTAAATCATATCCCTGTTGAATATACAGTAGAGGTGAAAATAGATTTAAGGAATTAGATCTGATAGACAGAGTGCCTGAAGATCTATGGACAGAGGTTCGCGACATTGTACAAGAGGTAGCAACCAAAACCATCCCAAAGAAAAAGAAATGCAAGAAAGCAAAATGGCTGTCTGAGGAAGCTTTGCAAATAGCTGAGGAAAGGAGGGAAGCGAAAGGCAAGGGAGAAAAAGAAAGATACGCCCAATTGAATGCAGAATTCCAGAGAATAGCTAGAAGAGATAAGAATGCCTTCTTAAATGAACAGTGCAAAGAAATAGAAGAAAACAATAGAATAGGGAGGACCAGAGATCTTTTCAAGAAAATTAGAGAAATGAAGGGAACGTTTCATGCAAAACTGGGCATGATAAAGGACCAAAATGGCAGGGACCTAACAGAGGCAGAAGAGATCAAGAAGAGGTGGCAAAATTACACAGAAGATCTATACAAGAATGAGCTTAACGTCCCTGATAATCACAGTGAGGTGGTCACTGACCTCGAGCCAGACATCCTAGAATGTGAAGTGAAGTGGGCCTTAGAAAAACTGAGCAACAACAAAGCTAGTGGAGGTGACAGTATCCCAGCCGAGCTATTCAAAATCTTAAAAGACAATGCAGTAAAAGTGCTACACTCAATTTGCCAGCAAATTTGGAAAACTCAACAGTGGCCACAGGATTGGAAAAGATCAGTTTACATTCCAATTCCAAAGAAAGGCAGTGCCAAAGAATGTTCAAACTATCGCACCATTGCACTCATTTCTCATGCTAGTAAAGTCATGCTTAAAATCCTACAAGCTAGACTTCAGCAGTATGTGGATCGAGAACTACCAGAAGTACAGGCAGGATTTCGAAGAGGCAGAGGAACTAGAGATCAAATTGCCAACATACGCTGGATCATGGAGAAAGCTAGGGAGTTCCAGAAAAACATCTACTTCTGCTTCATTGACTATGCTAAAGCCTTTGATTGTGTGGATCATAACAAACTGTGGCAAGTTCTTAAAGAGATGGGAGTACCAGACCATCTTATTTGCCTCTTGAGTAACCTATATGCGGGTCAAGAAGCAACAGTGAGAACTGGACATGGAACCACTGATTGGTTCAAAATTGGGAAAGGAGTCCAGCAAGGCTGTATACTGTCGCCCTGCCTATTTAACTTATATGCAGAGCACATCATGAGAAAGGCTGGGCTAGATGAATCAAAAGCAGGAATTAAGATTGCCGGAAGAAATATCAACAACCTTAGATACGCAGATGATACCACTCTAATGGCAGAAAGTGAAGAAGAACTAAAGAGCCTCTTGTTGCAGGTGAAGAAGGAGAGTGCAAAACTTGGGTTGAAACTTAACATTAAGAAAACCAAGATCATGGCATCTGGCCCTCTCAATTCCTGGCAAATAGATGGGGAAGAAATGGAGGTAGTGACAGATTTTATTTTCCTGGGCTCCAAGATCACTGCAGATGGGGACTGTAGCCAAGAAATTAAAAGACGCTTGCTCCTCGGGAGGAAAGCCATGGCAAATCTAGACAGCACACTAAAAAGCAGAGACATCACCCTGTCAACAAAAGTGCGTATAGTCAAGGCTATGGTCTTCCCAGTTGCAATGTATGGCAGTGAAAGTTGGACCATAAAAAAGGCTGAGCGCCAAAGAATTGAGGCCTTTGAACTCTGGTGCTGGAGAAGACTCCTGCGAGTCCCTTGGACTGCAAGGCGATCAAACCGGTCAGTCCTAGAGGAGATCAATCCTGACTGCTGTTTAGAAGGCCAGATCCTGAAGCTAAAACTCAAATACTTTGGCCACCTAATGAGAAAGAAGGACTCACTGGAGAAGAGCCTAATGGTGGGAAAGATCGAGGGCAATAGAAGAAGGGGACGACAGAGAATGAGGTGGCTGGATGGAGTCACTGAAGCAGTAGGCGTGAGCTTGGATGGACTCCAGAGGATGGTGGAGGACAGGAAGGCCTGGAGGAATGTTGTCCATAGGGTCGCGATGGGTCGGACACGACTTCGCAGCTAACAACAACAATATGTATATGTATATGTATATGTATATGTATATGTATATGTATATGTATATGTATATGTATATGTATATATGTGTATATATTATTGTATATTGTATATGTATATAATTGTATATTTTCTCCATTTGGGGATTCCTTAGCTAACTTTTTCCTTTTTTAGATGATTCTCTGATTGAGGACATTAGTCTTATAAATGAACCCTCACATAAATTATTCCAAGTTTCATTCTTAAAATTCAAAGAAATCCTTAGATCATTAGGGAAAAAAATATAGTCGTCGAGAATGGAAATAAAAGTGTAGAGAACTGAAAATCACACAAAAGATCATATTTTCAATTACAGGTATGAATATAGCTCTGTTTATTGAATATACAATATCTATATCCCATTTCATGTTCTTATCAACGCAGCTAATTATACATCACAAGTACAAAAGAAAAAGAATAAATTAAAACAGTACAGCATTCAAAAGTAATCGCTAACTAGATTGAAGTAAAATGGAACAATTGCAGTACTTCTTATGATCTGGATATTGTGCTCCTGTTAATATATTCCATGTTATTATATTCCATACTGACAGAATGCATCCACGAATACCAACTAGCCATTAAAAGGCATAATGAAAATTCTTTAATTTCACAACATATAGACAGATTTAACTATGGTTTCAGTTGAGAAAATGTGACAATCCTAGACCAGGCCAAATCAAAAAACGACAGGGAATTTCTAGAAGCCTGGCACTCTGAAAAATCAACCATCAATAGACACATAGACATTAACAGTATCTATAGCAGGGGTGTCAAACTCAATTTCATTGAGGGCCACATCAGCATTGCGGTTGCCCTCAGGGGGCTGGGGTGGGTGTGGCCTACTGGGTGGGTGTGGCCTACTGGGTGGGTGTGGCCTACTGGGTGGGCGTGGCCAGCTCTACATCGTTGGCATCAAGGGTGCCTATGGGGGCCTGGGCAGGAGTGGGACAGATCTGAGGGTCTCTGGCAGAAGGAGGGTCTCTGGGCCAGGGCCAAGGCAGCGAGGGTCGTTCCCTCACTGTTTCCAGGATGGCTTCGCGGGCCGCATGAAACCACTTCGCGGGCCAGATCCGGCCCCCGGGCCTTGTGTTTGACATGTCTGATCTATAGACTATGCAAAAGAGACAATCAACAGCCCCAAAGAGAAAAAGACTCCAGCACCTCTCCACCAGTAATCAGCACTCAGATCGGCATATATTAACTCCAAGGGCACCTTCAGACCAACAATCAAATAAGCAATACCTCAATCAAGAAACAGCCAAACAGCCATTAGTAAACAGCTCAACCAAAGAATCCCTAAGACCTCCCCCACCCACACAGACAGGCAAGACAGAATATAAACTGGCAATAAACAGCACTCCTTACTAGCACTGATGATGTTACCTAGTTAGGGCAATGAAACATCTACAAGAAAACAAACTACAGAGAGCACCATGGACCCCCCCATTTTAACTCTGATCTACAAATATTCTCCTTCATTGGTACCATATGGGTGTCAAGTGCTTCAGAGAGCACGCAAATGGGAAAAATTTGCCTGCAGTCACCGTTCCACCAAAGAACAACTTTTCTTCCTGCATGAATGCTATGATAGCATGCCCTACCTATCAGTGTCAGGTACAAACCTCCAATCAACTGCCCAGCTGGATGGAAAATAGCCCAAAAAAAGTGAACAAAAAATGATATGGCTCATAATTACAGACACACAGCTCAGATTAAAAAAAATATCTGCAAACTATAGCAAACCTCAAAGAACAGTTGAAACAGACCATTACACCAGAGCACATGGAGACACTGGCCACTATCATCATGAATACATCCCAGAGACATGAGGGGAAAAGAAAAACCAAACTTGAAAGCAAACTCCAGAAGCTCAATTCTAGCACCAAAGAAACATCAGAACCTGAATGGGTGGTCAACATGTCCACCTGCCCACTATCCACGGCAGAACACAGGATTCTACAAAAAGGACTCTACTATAATATAGGTGATGCCAATCACCTAGAATTTTTTTGCAGCCACAAACTCTCCACAGAGGTACAAGAAAACATCATTGCACAGATCCGAAGACAACAGGAACAAAATCAACTTACATCACAAGATAAAACAGCCCTCACAAACCTAAAAAAAGGACCAGATCATCATCATCCTACCTGCAGACAAAGGCCAAACCACAGGGATTATGGACAGAGCACAATACCAACAAAAAGCAAAAGAAATACTGAAGGACAAAGAAACCTACATCCCTGTGAACACCAATAGAATACAGAAACTAGACAAGCAGATCAAGAGAACGCTCAGTGACCTCACTAAGAATTTGATAGCTAACTAGCCCCCAAAAGAAAAAGACTCCAGCACCTCTCCACCAGTAATCAACATTCAGATAAGCATAGATTAACTCCAAGGTCACCTTCAGGCTAAGAATCTAGTAAGCAATACCCACTCAAGTAACTGCCAGAGAGCCAGGAGTGAACAGCCCAACCCATACAGACAGGCAAGACACCAGAATATAAATTGACAGCAAACAGCATCCTTCCTTGCACTGATGATGTTACCTAGTTATGGCAATGAAACATCTCCAAGAAAACAAGCAAGCTCAGAGAGCACCATGGACCTGTATTATATGTAAACAGTTATGTTATAAATATTGGTTGTGAGGTAAAACACTCTGACAGCGGAACACGCGGGAGTTTTGACAGCTGTCAAAACTCCCCCGGCAAAGCACAGGCGCAAGCCGCTGACAGCTCGCGGCTGTCAAATCAACACAGAGCCGCTAGCCACGAGGCAGCAGAGCTGTCAAGAAGACGCGAAGGTGATTGGTGCAGGAATCGCGGCGGGAGAAGACTGGTTGCTGATTGGGCCAGCCGACCGGCGGCCAGCTATAAAAGACCAAGCCTTCTGTACCCTTTTGTCTGACTCTAAATAAAGCTGTTAATGGTTAGCCAGCTGTCTCTGAGTGGTCCTTCAGCCACTTCACTGGCGACGAAGGTGGGATCCGCTCCTCCGAGCTGAAATCACGGCCAGGGAAGAGAGTTCCCGGCCAGCTGAACAAGTTATAACATTCACAGCGGAGCGGACCACCGAACCCTGACAGCATGGCCAATTTCGGACGCGTCAGAGAATTCGACACCTGCCACCCAGAGCGTTGGGAGTCGCATCTGGGGCAAGTCGAGGGCTTTCTCTTAGTCAGTAAAATTACTGACGACAGAGCAAAGGCAGCCGTGCTCCTCTACATAAGTGGGCCCCCGGTCTACGATGCCGCCGTGGGACTGTTCAGCCCAACGCCAATCGCTGAGGTGCCGTATGCTGAGCTCACCGACCAACTCAACAAGCACTACATGCCGGCCCGTTCGGAACTATACTGGCGGGTACAATTCGCCCAGCGACGACAGCGGCCGGATGAGGCTGCGAACGACTTCATCGCAGGGGTCCGGCACACCGCACGAAGCTGCAGCTTCCCGGATTTGGAAGATCGAATCCGGGACCAAATAGTCATTGGGCTGAGGGATGAACGTCTCCAGAAAAAGATCATCGCCAAGCCGAAGATGAACCTAGCCGAGGTCTCCCGGGAGATCTTGGCTTACGAAGACAGCCACCGGAAAGACCCAACACATTCCATGTCAGAAAACCACGGGAGCGTGCATCAAGACGAAGCGACCCTCAGCGACGACGATGACAATGGAACCATTGACCTAACAGACATCGATGCCCTCCAACGGCGGAACGAGAGGCGTCAAAACCAACGAAGCGACACCTTTGACAAACAAAAATCGAGGAATCTCATGCCACCGCAAAGGGACCAATGCACCAACTGTGCTAGCTGCGGAGGCAACCACGGCCGGGCCAGCTGCCGATTCCGCAACGCGAAGTGCCACAATTGCGGGAAGACAGGGCATATCAAAACCGTCTGCCGGAGCCCTCCCTGTGACAATTTACACGAAGTGGAGGCCAACCCCCCAGGTACGAGCACTACCCGAGCCAAGAGGAGGAAGACCCCGGGGAGTTTAGTGCAGGCAGTAGAGAAGGTTCCAGTTTTAAGCCCTAAGGTTAAAATTAAGACTAGAATTCAGGGAGTCGCCTGCGACATGGAGGTTGACTCCGGGTCGGCGGTATCCCTGATTTCCTTAAAGACTTACAGGGAAATCTGCCGGCAGCGTAAAAGGACAATTCCTTTAGAACCCCCACACGTTCAATTAGCGGATTACCAAAAAAACCCCATACATCTAAAGGGTAAAGCCCAAGTATGGGTGGAGTATAAACAATTTAAGTCTTAGTAACACTAGGGAATCGCACCAATTTAATAGGGCTAAACTGGTTAAGCCCCCTGGGCATTGCAATCACGGGCATCAATGCCATACAGGCCTCAAGCCTCGAAGCTGTCTGCAACAAATATGCAGACGTCTTCGACGGCTCGTTGGGAAAATATACAGGCCCACCCATCTCCCTAAACCTAAACCCCACCATACAACCTATTACGATAAGAGCCAGGAGGGTTCCTTTCGCCCTCAAAAAGAAAATTGGGGACAAATTGGAACGGCTCGTTAAATTAGGGGTATTAGAACCTACAGAAGGGGGAAGCTGGGAGACCCCCATAGTGACCCCCATTAAACCTAATGGGCAGATAAGACTCTGCGCTGACTATAAAGCCACATTAAACTTAGCGCTGAGTGCCCACACTTACCCAGTTCCAGCAGTGAGAGACGTCCTCGCCTCCATCCGCTCCGGCGCCATCTTCGTGAAACTGGATCTCACGCAGGCGTACTTGCAATTGCCTGTAACCAATGAAACCGTGGACGCGCAGACGATCGTCACGCACCGCGGGGCATTCAAAGTAAAAAGACTTCAATTTGGCATTTCGGCAGCCCTGGGAATATTCCAAGGCATAATGGAAAAAACATTGAAAGGAATTCCCGGGGTCTGCCCCTATTTCGATGATGTGCTCATCGCAGGAGAAAACGAAGCCAATTTACCTGACAGGCTGTCAGCTGTCCTAGACCGGCTCAGAACAGCTGGTCTAAAGTTGAAAAAAGAGAAATGCTCCATAGGAGTTCCCTCGACAGAATTCCTGGGATACAGAATAGATGCCCAGGGCATCCACCCCACTAACGAAAAGCTCAAAGCTATCAAGACAGCACCCAGCCCCAGGAACAAACAAGAACTCCAAGCGTTCTTGGGATTATTAAATTTTTATCATGCTTTCCTCCCCCACAAGGTGACAATTGCAGAGCCTCTCCATAGATTATTGGATAAGGGCACACCGTGGTCCTGGACTAGGACACACAAAAACAGTTTCCAGTCACTTAAAAACATCATTTGCAATAGCTCCACAGTCACTCTATTTCAGGAGGACGTTCCCATCTGCATCGCGTGTGATGCTTCCCCGTACGGAATAGGAGCCGTCTTAAGCCACCTAGATGAAGAGGACACTCAAACACCCATAGCTTTTTATTCCCGTACACTTTCCAAAGCCGAAAGAAACTATGCACAAATTGACAGGGAGGCTCTAGCTATTGTTGCAGGTGTGAAAAAGTTTCACGACTACCTATATGGTAGACCCTTTACAATCTTAACCGACCATAGACCCTTATTAGGCATATTTACGTGGAACAAAGCAACTCCCCAAATACTGTCCCCAAGAATACTGCGCTTGTCGACCTTTTTATCAGCTTACTCCTACAAGCTGATCCACAAACCAGGCAAAGACTTAGGACACGCAGACTGCCTTAGCAGGCTGCCAGTACAATCTAAGGACGCAGCCCCAGCCCCAGCAGGGAATATACTGGCTATTTCAGAGCTGCCGGAATGCCCACTCTCAGCCAAAGTGATTGCCGCCAACACCGCTAAGGACAAAATCCTAAGCAGAGTTTTGCGATGGGTCACCGCAGGGTGGCCAGCAAAATGTCCAGAGACAGACTTTCACCCTTTTTTTACCAGACAACAGGAATTAACGTCCCATTTAGGCTGCCTCCTATGGGGTAACAGAGTGGTGATTCCAAGCAAAAATACGCAGCAAACTCTCAAAACACTGCACGAATGTCACCCGGGCATGGTGAAAATGAAGTCCCTCGCCAGAAGCTACGTATGGTGGCCGGGCATTGACAGGGACATTGAAACACATGTAGAGGGATGCTACCCCTGCCAGTTAACCAGAGGAGACCCTCCCCACGCACCAGTCCATAAATGGGAGACCACAAAAAATCCATGATCCAGCATTCACTTAGATTTTGCAGGACCAATCCGGGGACAGAGTTTCTTAATAATCGTAGACAGTTACTCAACGTGGCTCGAAGTCATCCCCCTCAATAAAACAATGTCAGCCTCCACCATACAAGCACTTAGGAGGGTCTTCGCAACACACAGCCTCCCAGACGTTATAGTTTCCGATAACGGGCCACAATTCACTTCTCGTGAATTTCAGATGTTCGCTTTGAGGAATTCTATTAGACTGGTAACATCAGCGCCATTCCGGCCAGCGACGAACGGAATGGCAGAAATTATGGTGCGGTCAACCAAGGAAGCATTGAAAAAGTTCATAAAAGGGAATTGGCACCATCGCCTCAGCCAATTCCTCCTGGCCCAGCACTCTACACCATGCACTACCACTGGCAAATTACCTGCAGAGCTCAGGTGGGGCAGGCGACTAATAACCAGATTAGATAGGCTGCACCCCGACAAAGCAGCCGCCGACCCAGAACTAGCCACCCCTCCACGAACCTTCACACAAGGACAAACTGTTTGGGCCAGGAGCTATGTCAGCAACCAGAAATGGATTCAGGGGGTCATAATATAACAAACCGGGCCCCTTTCATACTTAGTGCATACAAGCTCCGAGGGCCATCTACGACGACATGTAGATCAGCTCAGAACCGGGAAACCAGAAAATACGCCCCTACACCATCGGAACAACAAGTCCACGCACCATCTAACCCCATTCGAGACGTCCAAAACCCACCCCATGAGGATATAATGCACCTCTACCACAGGAGGAAGGGGAGCCAGAAAATGAGACACCCCCACGATGTTCCAACCGAACCAGGAGAGCTCCTGCCTACCTCCAGGAATACGAATGGGCAGGCAACCAAAAACGGGGGGGGGGGAAACAATCAGAGGGAGTATTATATGTAAACAGTTTTGTTATCAATGTTGGTTGTGAGGTAAAACACTCTGACAGCGGAACACGCGGGAGTTTTGACAGCTGTCAAAACTCCCCCGGCAAAGCACAGGCGCAAGCCGCTGACAGCTCGCGGCTGTCAAAACAACACAGAGCCGCTAGCCACAAGGCAGCAGAGCTGTCAAGAAGACATGAAGGTGATTGGTGCAGGAATCGCGGCGGGAGAAGACTGGCTGCTGATTGGGCCAGCCGACCGGCGGCCAGCTATAAAAGACCAAGCCTTCTGTACCCTTTCATCCGACTCTAAATAAAGCTGTTAATGGTTAGCCAGCTGTCTCTGAGTGGTCCTTCAGCCACTTCAGGACCCCTTATATTTCCTACTATATTTACTTACAACCTGTGATTAATGAAACCCAGTTGTTTTTCACAATCCATATTTTATCCATCCTATACTTGAGTTTTTTGAGGTCGAGGAATATATAGTTCTGTCATCCAAGAAATTATCATGTTTTCCACTGCTCACAGATAAACAATATAAAACCCTATATGTCAAGTTGGAATGTGGGGATATTGCTTGTGGTGCCAACTTCTATGCTGGATACTAACTTTCCTATCTGAGATGCTTAAGCCTATGTCCAAATTAGCAGTAGAATTCTCTAGACTTGAGATTTACTCTGAGTTTTCTGAATGTGGTTTAAAGGGTGACTCAGGAGTTCATGATCATTATGGTAACTTGGTTCAGATTATCAGTATTACCCATAGTAAGAGTCACAAATTACATTTGGGTTTTGCCTCAGGATAGTGGCAACCTGATATGGAATTGGTGGAATCAGTCACCCAGTTCAAACTATAATTTATAGTTGTGGTGGTCAGATTGATCCTTGGAGTTCTGCCCATTCTACTCATCAGATTTGCAGACAACACTCAGCTGGAGAGAATAGCCAACACATTAGAAGACAGGCTCAAGATACAGAAGAATCTTGTCAGCTTTGGACAATGGGTCCTATCCAACAAAATGCAATTCAGTGGTGAAAAAAGTAAGCTTTTATACTTAGGAAAGAGAAACCAAATGAACATGATGGTACCTGGCTCAACAGTAGTAACAATGAGAGGGATTAAGGAGTCCTAGTGGGGAACCCACTTAGGTACGAGCAGCAGGGTGCTGCAGCTGGCAAAAAAGCTAACACAATTTGTATTAATAAAGAAATAGAATCAATATCATATCAAGTGTTGTTGTTGTTGATTGCGAAGTTTTGTCCAACCCATTGCAACCCCATGGACAATGTTCCTCCAGGCCTTCTTTCCTCTACCATCTTCTGGAGTCCATTTAGGCTCATGCCTACTGCTTCAGTGACTCCATCCAGCCACCTCATTCTCTGTCGTCCACTTCTTCTCTTTCCCTCAATCTTTCCCAGCATTAGGCTCTTCTTCAGTGAGTCCTTCCTTCTCATTAGGTGGCCAAAGTATTTGAGTTTTAGCTTCAGGATCTGGCCTTCTAAAGAGCAATCAGGGTTGATCTCCTCTAGGCCTGACCGGTTTGATCTCCTTGCAGTCCAAGGGACTCGCAGGAGTCTTCTCCAGCACCATAGTTCAAAGGTCTCAATTCTTTGACACTCAGCCTTTCTTATGGTTCAACTTTCACAGCCATACATTGGAACTGGGAAAACCATGGCCTTGACTATATGCACTTTTGTTGGCAGGGTGATGTCTCTGCTTTTTAGTATGCTGTCTAAATTTGTCATAGCTTTCCTCCCCAGGAGCAAGTGTCTTTTAATTTCTTGGCTGCAGTCCCCATCTGCGGTGATCTTGGAAAATAAAATTTGTCACTATATCCATTTCTTCCCCATCTATTTGCCAGGAATTGAGAGGGCCGGATGCCATGATCTTGGTTTTCTTAATGTTAAGTTTCAAGCCCCCTTTTGCACTCCTTCTTCACCCGCATCAAGAGGTTGTTTAGTTCCTCTTCACTTCCTGCCATTAGAGTGGTATCATCTGCATATCTTAGATTGTTGATATTTCTCCCAGCAAGGTTATTTCCAACTTTTGATTCATATAGCCCTGCCTTTCTCATGATATGCTCTGCATATAAGTTAAATAGGCAGGGCGACAGTATACAGCCTTGCCAAACTCCTTTCCCAATTTTGAACCAATCAGTGGTTTCGTGTCCACTTCTCACTGTTGCTTCTTGACCCGCATATGAGTTTCTCAAGAGACAAATAAGATGGTCTGGTACTCCCATCTCTTTAAGAACTTGCCACAATTTCTTGTGATCCACACAATCAAAGGCTTTAGCGTAGTCAATGAAGCAGAAGTAGATGTTTTTCTGGAACTCTCTAGCTTTCTCCATGATCCAGAGTATGTTGGCAATTTGATCTCTAGTTCCCCTGCCTCTTTGAAATCCTGCCTGTACTTTTGGTAGTTCTCGATCCACATACTACTGGAGTCTAGCTTATAGGATTTTAATCATAATTTTACTAGCATGTGAAATGAATGCAATGGTGCGATAGTTTGAACATTCTTTGGCAGTGCCTTTCTTTGGAATTGGAATGTAAACTGATCTTTTCCAATCCTGTGGCTACTGTTGAGTTTTCCAAATTTGCTGGCAAATTGAGTGTAACACTTTTACTGCATTGTCTTTTAAGATTTTGAATAGCTCAGCTGGAATACTGTCACCTCCACTAGCTTTGTTGTCACTCAGCTTTCCTAAGGTCCATTTCACTTCACATTCTAGGATGTCTGGCTCGGGGTCAGTGACCACCTAATCATGGTTATCTGGGAAGTTAAGCTCGTTCTTGTATAGTTCTTCTGTGTAGTTTTGCCACCTCTTCTTAATCTCTTCAGCCTTTGTTAGGTCCCTGCCATTTTGGTCCTTTATCAAATCCATTTTTGCATGAAACGTTCCCTTCATATCTCCAATTTTCTTGAAGAGATCTTTGGTCCTCCCTATTCTATTGTTTTCTTCTATTTCTTTGCACTGTTCACTTAAGAAGGCATTCTTATGTCTTCTGGCTGATCTCTGGAATTCTGCATTCAATTGGGTGTATCTTTCTCTTTCTCCTTTGCCTTTTGCTTCCCTTCTTTCCTCAGTGTTTTGCAAAGCTTCCTCAGACAGCCATTTTGCTTTTTTGCGTTTCTTTTTCTTTGGGGTGGTTTTAGTTGCTACTTCTTGTACAATGTTGCAAATCTCCGTCCATAATTCTTCAGGCACTCTGTTATATCTAATTCCTTAAATGTATTTGTCACCTCTACTGTATATTCATCAGGGATATGATTTAGTTCATATCTGAGTGGCCTAATGCTTTTCTCTACTTTCTTCAATTTAAGCCTAAAGTTTGCAATGAGAAGCTCATGATCTGAGCCACAGTCAGCTCCTGGTCTTGTTTTTTACTGACTGTATAGAGTTTCTTCATTTTTGGCTGAAGAGCATATAGTCAATCTGATTTCTATGTTGACCTTCTGGTGATGTCCATGTGTAGAGCTATCTCTTGGGGTGTTGGAAAAGAGTGTTTGCTATAACCATTGTAATCTCTTGACAAAATTCTATCTGCTTGTGCCCTGTTTTATTTTGTACTCCAAGGCCAAACTTGCCTGTTATTCTGGTTATCTTTTGGCTTCCTACTTTAGCATTCCAATCTCCCATGATGCTTAAGGACATCATTTTTTGATGTTAATTCTATAAGATGCTTAGAGCTTCATAGAACCGGTCAATTTCATCCTCTTCAGCGTTGGGGGTTGGAGCATAGATGTGGACTACTGTGATATTGAACGGTTTGCCTTGAATTCACACTGAGTCCATTCTGTCATTTTGGGGATTGTATCCCAGTATTTCTTTTCCTACTCTTTTATTGATTATGGAGGCTACTCCATTTCTTCTGACGGATTCTTGCTGACAGTAGTATACCTGTTGGTCATCTGAATTAAATTCACACATTCTTGTCCATTTTAGTTCGCTGATACTTAAGATGTTGATGTTCAATCTTGTCATCTCTTGTTTGACCACGTCCAGCTTGCCTTGATTCATGGATCTTACATTCCAGGTTCCTATGGAGAATAAATCTTTACAGCATCGGACTTTCCTTTCACCACCAGACACATCCACAGCTGAGTGTCCTTTCGGCTTTGGCCTAGTCGCTTCATTCTTTCTGGCGCTACTCGTATTAGCCCTCTGCTCTTTCTCAGTAGCATATTGGACACCTTCCGACCTGAGGGGCTCATCTTCCACTGTCATATCTTTTTCCCTTTTGGTACTGTCCATATGGTTTTCATGGCAAAGATACTGGAGTGGGTTGCCATTTCCTTCTCCAGTGGATCACATTTTGTCAGAACTCTCTGCTATGACCTGTCCATCTTGGGTGGCCCTGCATGGCATAGCTCATAGCTTTATTGATTTTCACAAGTCCCTTTGCCATGACAAGGCAGTAATCCATAAAGGGGTATGAAGTGTTAGTATCCCTTTATAATGCCTTGGTAAGACCACACTTGGAATGTTGCATTCAGTTTTGGTCACCACAATAGAAAAAAGATGTTGAGAATCTAGAAAAAGTTCAGAGAAGAGCAACAAAGATTTCAGGACTGGAAACTAAACTGTACCACCACTGATCTACTTTAAATGACCTGGTTTTTTAAATTTATTTATAGCTTATGCTTAAAGTCAATAAGAATTAGGTAAGGGGTCTTCAAGTGAGTTTTTCTTACTTTTGATTAAACTTGTTGGGATAGATTCTACAAGCAAACTTATTAATACGTTTATTTAGATAGTGTTCTCAGCAGAGGCAGAGAATGAAATCCAACCTCTTTTAATAGTTTTTCTCAAGATTCCAGGATAAATTATAAGAAATTATTCTCCACAGATATAAAGCACCTGGGTTTTAACAAATAATATCATAATTAGAAAATATTCAGTACTATAGTTTGGTTAGTATATAACTTCTGTTTGTCGACTAAGGCTTGCATAGTTGAGCAGAAAATAACCAATTCTCTATCCAGGAGCCTCATACTCATTCACATTTCTGGAAGAGTCTGGTTTATTTCCATTTTATTAGGTATTGTCTTGCTTGTCCTAGTACCAATTGTGTTTGTGTTTTCAGAATGTCTCTTCCTTTATTTATTGTTATCTGTGAATATTGTATTTTACAGTCTGTAAATTAGATATGGAATTTAATGCAGTAACTGAACACAAGAGGTTTAGTAAATGTTTGGTTCCAGCAGGGAAGCCACAGGGATGTTTAGAGCTTGATGCATATAATGTTAATATTACATTACATGCTGTGCTATTGTACCAAATGCTTATAGTAAATGCCTATAGGGAGAATCAGTTCCAAAGATTTCATTTTCAATAAATAGATTATGCAGTTCCACCATATACAATTAAAGAGGTAGTAATGAAATGGTTATAAAATCCCCAGTTGCTCCCTTGTTGTTTTTTAATTTTGTAAATAGCATCAGGAGCAATCTGCTGGGAAGTGCTTATGTATTTATTTATTATTGATTTTTTTAAATAAAAAAATAACATTTAACATTACTTGTTATTGCAAATCCAGTCCTAGGGATGGCAAGACAATGAACTATTTCCACATTATTAAATGTTGGATGCTTGGGGAATTGAAGCAATATATTCCTTGGTAAGAATATATTAAATATTAATGACCAGTCATTACAGAAATTAATTTAAAGGTACAGTTAATTTGTAGGTGAAAAGTTTTCACAAGTTTGATCTTTTGTTGCCAAACAATGAATTTTTAATCCCCTGGCAAATCACTTGAATGACTGCTGAATTATTCTTTCAAATGTCTGGAATTCCACATGCCACATCCAAGGTAAAACAATAGATATTCAAAAGAAATGGCTGAACCCATGATAATAGAGAAGAACTGCAGGAGAACAAAGGATGCATCTGAATGAAAAAAAGAGACAGGACCAAGATCTTGCCAAAAGCTATGGGTAACTTAGGCTACAATCATACAAATATATATATGAAAATATGTGTTACTAAAATCATCTTGAGGGCTGCATTAAATGCAACTATACAGCCCTATACATATTTACCAGATAGTAAAGTTCCATTAAAGTTAAGTGTGGTAAGTTTCATATTCCATCCAATTGTTCTCAGTAGACTTTGGTTACCCTTGTCTTTGGGAAAATATGCAAAACATGCTTTGCTTTATCCATAGAAATTACACTTGTTATTTGGGGTTAAAAATTAAATGTATCTCTTCATCTATAGAAATTGAATTCTTATAAATGGTCAGAATTTCTCTGGAAAGACTCTTGGACACACTTGCTCACCTCATTTATTACATAACCAAGAACCTACTAATTCTCTAGAGAGAATGCTCTAGAGAGAAATAGAAACACTGACCTTTTAAATAAAGAAGAAAAATTATATTCTTGTTATAAGACATACTTATGTTCATAAACCCTGATTAGGTGGACAGTAAACTTGAAATATCTCAATCAGGTGGTAACTTTACTTTGATTCTGTGTAACCCATCATTAGCACCTCATCCCAGTAGTATGTGTTTGTTTTTGATCTTTTAACCATAGCAGTTCTTTGTTCAGACTGCAGCAGTCAAAAAGCTCAAAGAATCCTTAGCAAATTCAATTTGGGTTGAGACACTGCTCTTCCTTGATCTCTTCCATTATTCAGGGAAAATAATCTCTTCTTTGCCTCCATCTTCCATCCATCCAAAGCTTATGATTGCAGCAACCAACTATGGTGTAAGAAAAATGCCCCAATACAATTTTTTGAAGCAGAAAGAGGTCATGTTATAGCCATTCTGCCCCAGATGGATTAAAATTTACCAAGATTGCTCACATGATCTTGGACTGGGACTCATTAAAATCAATCCCATTTGATCTCCCTATCTTGTTATAGGTTAGCTCAGCAAATGAAGTTTTGATTAAATTGATGCTATTTTGCCTTATGATTTGCCTTGGTGTTTTGAAAGAATTTGTGTCATTTTATATTTATTGTAAATATAACTATTCTTTATTTCTGCTAATGAAATTTTGGTACAAGTTTTTACTTACTGGTAAGGATAAAAAATGAATGAAATGAATAAATAGTACTGTAGTTTTTCAGCTCCCAACCACAATTAAGCACTGCAAGTAAGTTGCTGAACAGTTCAAGAGATTCATTGTGTTTCCGAGCTACTTTTTAAAAATATTATTGAACTCTTAGTTCATATAATACCTAGTCAATAAGGCCAGTGAGAAGAAATATGAGAATTACATTACTTTAATATCTCCCTCTCTCCATATATTAAGAAAAAATATATTCTGAAGTAGAGGTTTTTTAAATTTCTTCTGGTGTAATTTTATAGATGGTATTTGTCAATTGCAGTCATCACATTAAGTAGGCTTTTCTGATAGTTAAATTTGTATGCAGATAAAACCAAGTAATGCAATTATGTACTATAAAGTACATGTGTCAAATCAAAATCTTTACTATGGTCATAAACCAACATCAGTGTCTTGGGAATAGTCAAAATTTGGGATGCTGTGTTTGCAAATTAAAATTGTTTCATTTTCCAGATAGAGAAACAAATATCATAAGATACTACTGTGATAAGTAGTTTTTCTTTTTAAAGAAATACCAAACAGTAGCAATGGTTCCACATAATAGAAATTTTTTTAGTATGCTCTGCCATTGGCATTTAGCAAGCTTGCAGAATAGAAGGAAAGGAAGTCTAATTTAGAGAATTGTCTGGTCTGTTTCATGAGGGATCAGCTGCCCAACATAAAATAATAATGCATTCAACTGCCCCTCTTCTAACAGGCAACCTTTATCGCCACTACATTCAGTGGTGCTAACAGCAAATGAAATATTGTATGAATTCACAGAAAATTGATAGGGTCTTTGTGACCTTAATGTGATTATATGTGTGCTAATGCATTCAGCAGAAAAGAAACCAGAACTTACAATGGAAAGGGTCCAGCTCATAAAAGATGCATGCACCATTACTAGAGGGATCTGTGCATTACTTGGGAGGGGCAAGTGGGGGTAGCCTATTTTTAATAAAGAGCATGCTTTTACAATATCGTTTTCACATAATTGCTTTGCTACCCAGCCCTCTCATTTACCTGGAAAAGACAAGAAAAAATAATAATGGCACACTACAGCTCCAAAGTGACATGTATCTGTTTTCTAAAATGGTAGAAGAATTATAACTAATTCAAATCTAAAAGAAAAAGAAGGAAAAATGTTGCTAAAATAGATTAGTCTGGATACAGACTTAATAGCCTTAACCTGAGTGCAGTAGAGATTAATGGAACTAACCTATTAGAATATTTTGGGGTATAAAATTTGGGATTACATGTATGTCCAGTGTATAAACTCTCAAGCAGCTTGGGTTGGAAGAAATTCAACCAAGCCAAGCTGCTTGACAGTTTATACATTACTAAGGGTTTTGTGAATGTTACAATACAGAAGTGACATAATTATGCAAATTGCCAGACTTTATTTATTTATTTATTTATTTTATTACATTTATATACCGCCCT
>JAKJMR010017632.1:0-34324 GCA_024449315.1 Daboia siamensis
ATGAGAAAATGGATAGTGCCAGAGAATTTGAACAAATGAATGCTAATATAAAGCTTCCCTGCACATACTTATGAGATCTAGAGGTAGCTTCATTATGCTTTCTTTCCTCCAGAACACGTACTGTAATGGAACTTTACATTACATTCAAGAGAAGCTGAGTTTTTCTCAAACACAACCCAAATAATTGCATCCTGGGTTGTTTTTTTATAGTGGTCTTCCCTGCTTCCTATTATCTTCAACCATTCTATTTCAAGAGACAGGGTGGGGACACAATGGGGGGGGGGGAAGCCCTATGGTGTTAAATTAATAAAAGAAATGTACTAGAGAAATATTTTCCCAATGTAGGTTGTGGAAAATATTATTCATAGGCACATAGAGATTTTGCTTTGCATAACCAATAATTTGTATTCACAGCACATTCCCCTGTTACTGGAATTTGCTTTTGAATACACAATAATAGAATTTGAAAGGACCTTGGGTGACTTCTAGTTTAAAGCCTGCTCAAGCAAGAGACCTATACCATGGCTGTTTAGCCATTAAAATTTCCAGTGATGTAGTACCCACAACTTCTGGAGGCAAGCCTTTCCACTGATTAGTTGTTCTCATTGCCAGAAAATTTCTCCTTAGTTCTAGCTTGGTTCTCTCCTGGTATAACCTTCCACCTGTTACTTCTTATCCTGCCCTCAAGTGCTTAAGATAATAGGTAGATCACCTCTTCTCTATGACAACCTCTCAAGTATTGGAAGACTGTTATCATATCACCCCTAATTTTTCTTTTTTGATAGACGAGACATACACAGTTCTCACAAGTGTTCATTGTCTGCTTTGACCTTCAGTCCCTTAATTATCTTTGTTGCTCTTTTCTGCACTCTTTCTAGAGTCTCAACATCTTTTTTGTATTGTGGTGACCAAAACTGGACACCATATTCCAAGTGTGATCTTACCAGTGCAGTATAAAATGGTACTAGCACTTCGTGTGATTTTGATACTACCCCTCTTTTGATGCAGCCTAGGACTGCATTGGCTTTTTTTGCCAGCTGCAGCCCACTGCTGGCTCATAGTTAAGTGTTGTCCACTAGGACAAGGGTCCCCAACCCCCAGGCCGTGGCATGCCAGTAACTGGGCTGCACAAACAAGCAAAGCCCCATCCACGGGATGTAGGCAGCATACAAAAACATGCCCCTTCTGGTCCACGGAAAAACCTCTCACCATGTAACTGGTCCCTGGTGCCCAAAGGGTTGGGGACCTCTGCACTAGGACACCAAAATCCCTCTCACTGTTACTGCTGTTGAACCGGCTGTGGCTTTAAAAATATGAAAAGATAAACATCATCAAAGTATATCAGAAGCTTACCACTCCTCCAATGAAAGTTAGATTTTTATATAGAGTCTTTCAAAACTGTCAATGGGATTGGTGAATGACAATTCCAGACATTATTAGATTATACTAGACCTCTGATGAGATTATTAGAACATCCTAGATCTTACTGCATCCTTCCCAACATGTAGTGGTCACTTAACCATTACCAATAAGAGAATATTTGTACTCAGGGTTGGATTTTGGAGTACTTGGTGCTCTCTGAGTTTGGTTGGTTGTTTGCTTTCATTACCCAACTAGATAACATAATCAGTGCCTTACTTAAATATAACCATCAAACCAGGGCTATGTTGGTAACTTACACATGACTAAAATCTACATATTGTAACATTTACATGGAGATGCACATAATTTGATTGGAAATTACAAAATATAGTGGGAGAAGCCTGTGACCACTATATCTATATACCTCCTCAACTTTGCTGCTAATTATTGATGGGCTTTACAGCTACAGCTTTCTAGTTTTCTTAGTATTTAGCAGTAAAGCTCACCTGTATTAGATAGCTTTTCAATTAGAAGTTGCTCTTGGAAGAGTGTTCTGAAGATAGGGTGCAGAGTCATTGCTAGTAGTATAACGCAGCAAATGGATGAGCTATCAGTATCAAGACATAAAACATTATTCTTCTTTAGCTCAAAAGATTTCATTACTATCAGCATAAGGACTTTATCACATATGAGTTTGTGGAGGGTTTTTTTTTTTTCAAATACTATTTAAAAACCCTGAACTTGCCAGTAAGTTAATTTTAGACAATTAACTTGAGTTCAGAAGGAGGGTTCTTTAGATGGAAACAAGTCAAATCCAGATGGAAACTGGAGCTGTTGAAATCAATGGTATTTAAGTTAAACGTGTGTTACTAAGTCCCATTGACTTCTAGTGTTTTGACTCTAGATTTTAATAGGTCTCAGTACAATCAAGTTGTGCTATCTGGCATGCTTCAATTGTGATCATACAGCCATGTTGCATTTCAGGAGACATCTCCTTTTCTGTTTGTAGTCTTATAGCCTCTGCCCATAAATCATCTCCTAATGACACCCTACTAGAGTTTACCCATCACGATCAGCCACTCATTACGATCAGCCATATGTTTTCTGTTTTTTTTATTTTTCAGGATAATGATGAATGTTGTATTAAAAAGAAAAGCTCTTTAAAGAGAACTAGAATACTTTATAGACATGTTTGGCATTTCATCACCAGCAACATGAACTCAACACACTTCAGCATCCATGTTCATGACCAATAATATTTTGTATTTCTGTCATCAGTAAGTAGACTACCATCATCACAGCAGCAGTTGCCTTGGTTAACATGGTACATCTAAATGGCCATGATTTACTTAACTGCCCTAAAGTCAGCCTCATGTAGGGTCACTACAGATAGATAGGTATATGATATGCCTGGACAGAAGCTAGATTTTGCATCTACGGCCTATTAATAAGCATTTTAATTATTGCCATATTACCATATTTATTCCTTTATCAAAGAAAACGTCTCCATCTCATGCTCCTAATTGGTTGTTGTCATTGTGGGTTTGTTTACTGCAAACATGAATTCATTCCTTACAGTGTCTTTGGATTGCTGTGTAACAAAACAGTCCAACATAATTAGAAAGACTGTATTTTTGTATAATGTCCTAATAATTGAATGCAATTGGAAGGGAAAAATACAATCTTGGCTTAGAAACCAAAAACAAGGTCCAACTCAAAAATGTTAGAATACTTGTATACAACTTGTATATATTTACTATATATAATGGTATATACTATGTGAAAGACACAGTAAAATACTGGTTCCTGTGTACTGTTCTTGTAACATTAGATCTTTTTAATAAAATATTCTCTTTTTATTGACTTTTATCTTATGTCCTGTCAGATGCTAAATCATGTGGTTTCATTTCCCCATGTCCAGAACAAAGGCAAATGGACATTATTTGGGAGAAAATGTTTGAGAGGGTAATCATTCAAGGTGGCTATAAATCTCTGCTACATGTGAATTTTTTATCTGTTTAGGGTGACAACTGATCCAATCATAAGATATCTAGCAACATTTCCTGAAAACCTGAACAAATAATTTCACATCAGTAGGATCCACTTGGCCCCAAAGATATCTGAACCATTCTTTTCCAAATTGCATCAAGCTTTTAAAAAAAGGGGCCATTCCCATTTTTAATTAAAATAACCATTTTTTTTAGATATGGGGAGTGGGATTGAAGATGCACGTAATTCCCAACTCTTCCCCAGCTTCAAAAAAAAAAAAAGCAAGTAATTACATCTTTTTTGAACAACATGGGATGTAGGGAAGATAGTTCAGACTTATGCAAGTTTGAAGACAGAGAATGAAACTCAATGATCATGTCAGAAATGGCCAAGAAAACTATGGTCTTCTTATTCCTCCAAGCAGTTACAAGATGCATACACTGTAATCCCAGGAAAAGATTCAGCTGCAGAGTAATGCTACACAAATTCCCCCATGTCATCCAGGTTGGCAGAAGCTGGGACAAGTAACAGATGCTCACTCTGTTACGCTGCACTTGGGATTCGACCCGCCAAACTGCCAACCTTCTGATCAACAAGCTCAGCATCCTAACCCACTGAGCCACCATGTCCCTCTTCTAGGAAGTAGACAAGGGCAAATCACGTTGGAAAAACATTGCCAAGAAAACTGCAGGGTCTAATCCTGGCAGTTGCTAGGAATCAAAAACTGACTCAAAGACACACAAACACATACACACACACACACACACACACACACACACACACACAGAGGAATCACTGAGTGATCAAGTATTTGAACTGAACTTCTGCCAATTTTCAATGGCTAGGAACGTGCAAAGGTTACACTAAGCAACCTCAACAACAAAAAGCAAGACATTGGGCTTGACAAGTACTCTGGTGTACGTTGTCATATTAGGAATGCAACTAGAGAAGCTCTCTAGAGTACCTATCCAGTGCTTTGCTCAATAGAGCAAGAAATTCATTCAGTTCCTGCAGTGGCACGCAATGTTATCTATGGCAATGTTTGACTTTGAATGAGGTGCCAGAGGCAGTGATTGTCAATAAATTCTATTCATTTCATTAAATTTAATTAAAGTTGGTTGATATGATTACTCTCCCATCATATATTTAATCATTTTCCTCTCTTGTTACATTAAAAATTACAATTGGTAGCATTGGACAGAGCAGCCAACTAGTAACGCAGTCACAGTTTCAAAACCCTCTGTTCTTGGTTACAGGATTTCTATAGCCAGAGAACAAGTGATGCTGCTCTTCCAGATGCCTGGATATTCTGACACAAATGTTGAGGTAGTCTCTTCAACTGGTTGAGATCTTCCAGTTAATTTACTGAGGGTCTATATTTAACAGAACAGGTGTTTGTGAATAAAATTGAAGGATATCTAAACTAAATCCAAATATTTAAGGTCCAACAGAACAAATAAAATGAGTGAAGTTTTGTGCTCCGATATACGTCTTGCATCTTCTGTCCTTATTACACCTCTGCTCCATGAATCTCACTGGCTACTACTCTGCTTCTAAGTGTAGTTCAAGGTGTTGGTTATGACCTTTAAAGCTTTAATGGCATAGTTCCAGACTACCTGATGAACTGCCTGGTTCCACTAAGAAAAGCCTGTCCTAGTCATGCTGGCAGAGAGGGTCTACATCAGATCTTGTCGGTCAAAGAATTCTGTCAAGATCCAGAAGAAGAGCCTTCACTGCTACAGTGCCGTCCCTTTGGAACATCTTACCTCCTAAAGTAAGACCTGCCCCACCCTCTCATCCTTCCACTTAAGATCCTGAAGACTTGGCTCTGCCAGCTGGTCTGCGGATCAAATAGTTCCAGTTCCATGCTGGAGGTGGCTGCTGGATTGATGGCAGACTCCATCTCTCTCGCTCCACCCCTTGCTCTCTGTTCTCCATCATCCATCTTTTTGGTTATCATATTGGTTTATTCTCATTGTCTTCTTTTTCATTGTTTATTTTATTGTTCTATTATGTTCTATCTGTTTACACTCTTCATTTTTTTCCTTTTTATTCTTGTAAACTGCCTAGAGCAGCCCCAATGGCAAGACAGGCAGCAAATAAATTTAACAAATAATTCAAAAATAAATAAAGAGAAGAGGAAACCCTTTATTCTTTCAGCAGAAGGCAGGCTAAAGAGTCTCAATCTTACAATTATGAGGGAAGGGAAGGATGGTCCCTCTAGCTAATCTTGAAGTCACGTTTCTGACGTATGGGCTTTTCAAGTGACTCTGAGGCATTGTTTACCTTAAAAGTCCTTTATAAGCCTAAAACGCCGGCAAATGCATGCTCGAAGGAAGCTGGAATCTGAAATCTCCGCTCCTTGCACAATATATTAAAACTACTAATGTCACTAGTAGTCAATAGGATAAAAGATGAAAAAGAATGAATGTTTATTTATATTGCATATCCAAAAAAATAATGTGTTGTTCTAAAGAGATCCTTCCTTCTTCAAACTGGGGCATTTGGCCTGTATGATAGTAGATGACAAGCATCTGATCAGAAATAGATGGTCAGATGTTATCAGGTAAAAATATTGCTGTCCTCACCTTGTGAAACAAGGATGAAAGGGCTTTCTCTTTCATTTATTAATTGATTACATGCCTTCATTTGAGATTCCCAATGATCACATAGATACAGTAGATTTGCTCCATGACAATCTTTCCTTAACCTGGTCTTTCAAATCTCCCAAAGGTGTGTTCATTGCCACTTGCTGCTAAGTTATCCTCTTCTCTTTTCTTCCACCTTTCCCAGCATTAAAGTTGTACAGCATGGAGACGGCATTGGTCGCTCTGGTGAATGATCTCTGGAGGGCTCGGGACAGGGGACATTCCTCTGTCCTAGTCCTATTAGACCTCTCAGCGGCGTTCAATACCATCGACCATGGTATCCTGCTGCGGCGTCTCAGGGGATTGGGAGTGGGAGGCACAGTTTTGCAGTGGTTCTCCTCCTATCTCCTGGGACGTTCGCAGTCGGTGTTGGCAGGGGGACAGAGGTCGGTCCTCTCGCCTCTCCTGTTCAACATCTATATGAAACCGCTGGGTGAGATCATTCGTGGTTTTGGAGTTGGGTATCATCAGTATGCTGATGATACCCAGCTTTTTCTTTCTACCCCAAACCACCCCAGTGATGCCCTCGACGTGATGTCCCGTTGCCTGGAGGCGGTTCGGGTCTGGATGGGGAGTAACAGACTTCAACTCAACCCCGACAAGACTGAGTGGCTGTGCATACCGGCATACCGGGATATTCAGAACATTCCATCTCTTTCTATGGGGGGTGAACTATTACCCCCCGTAGATAGGGCCCGCAACTTGGGAGTCCTCCTAGATTCATGGCTTACTTTGGAAGACCATATAGTGGCTGTGACTAGGGGGGCCTTCGCCCAGGTTCACCTGGTGCGCCAGTTGTGGCCCTATCTAGACCGGGATGCCTTATGTACGGTCACTCATGCGCTCGTGACCTCTCGCCTTGACTACTGCAATGCTCTCTACATGGGGCTGCCCTTGAAGACCACTTGGAGGCTCCAACTGGTACAGAATGCAGCCGCGAGAGTTGTGTTGGGAGTCTCCCGATACTCCCATATTACACCTCTTCTCTGTGAGCTGCATTGGTTACCAGTTGTCTTCCGAGTGAGGTTCAAGGTATTAGTTATGGTGTTTAAGGCCCTACATGGCATGGGTCCAGAGTACCTTAGGGATCACCTGCTGCCGGCATCAACTTCCCTCCGCCCTGTGCGTTCCCACAGAGAGGGTCTCCTCAGGGTGCCACCGATCAGAGAATGTCGATTGGTGGCCCCCAGGGGGAGATCCTTCTCTGTGGGCGCCCCGGAGCTATGGAATCAGTTGCCGGCTGAGCTCCGGATTGCGCCCGACCTTCGCTCCTTCCGTCGCGATCTGAAGACATTCTTATTTGTACAATCCGGCCTGGCCTGATGAGGGATGGGTGGTTATTTTAATATCTGTATTTATTGTTTTTAGTTGGGCATATGTTTAATTCTTTTTTAACTTTAGTATTTTTGTATTGCTATATATTTGCCCTGTACACCGCCCTGAGTCCTTCGGGAGAAGGGCGGTATATAAATAAAATTATTATTATTATTATTATTCTAGAGAGCTAGGTTCTAAGTTCAAACAGACCAATACAATTCTTATCCTGCTTCTTTAAAGTCCAATTTTCGCTTCCATAGAGAGTCACAAGTCCTCTTACGGTTTCGAGATTCTGCACTTGAATACCTTTCATTTAACATGGTGTGAAAACCCAACCCAGGACTGGCTCCACTGTGGAAAGGCATCCTCGTTGGCTAGGGTTTCAGCACTATCTTCTTAAGTTTGTTACATACCCAGGAAATCCAGTATCGCAATAAGGCATATTTTAATAAAATCTCTAATGCCTGAACCTTTGGTTCAGAAACTCTCAAGAGTCTCTGTCCAATATGAAGCACCCAGTCAAGCAATATGAGTGGTCTTGGGATATGAAATGCTGGCAATTGTTTGCTTGCTTTCTGGAAGTTTTCTTTTCCTCACCTGCCTCTCTTTCTGTCGTAGCCTGGAGTCACTTGAACACATGGACCATAGCTCTTCAAAAAGATGAATTTGTGACTCTGAACAAAGGATTTTATTCTTAGGGAATCTTTTATTTAAGACATTTGCACGTGACATGCAAAACGTTTACACCAGACACGTCAAACACAAGGCCCGGGGGCCGGATCCCGCCCGCGAAGTGGTTTCATGTGGCCCGTGAAGTCATCCTGGAAACCGTGGGGGAATGGCCCTCACTGCCTTGGCCCTGGCCCAGAGATCCTCCTTCTGCCAGAGACCCTCAGATCTGTCCCACTCCTGCCCAGGCCCCCATAGGCACCCTTGATGCGAACAATAGAGCTGGCCATGCCCACCCAGAAGGCCATATGCACTCTAGCCACGCCCACCCAAAGGCCATGCCCACCCTAGCCATACCCACCTGGCCCCTTGAGGGCAACCGCAATGCTGATGAGGCCCTCAATGAAATTGAGTTTGACACCCCTGGTTTACACTGATGCTATAGATCTCAAGCACCGTCTATGGCTTTGAATTAAAGGGTTTTATTTTTAGGGAATCTTTTTTTAAAAGGCACTTGCACATTATGCAAAAGCTCTACAGTGCTGCTATAGACCGCAAGCACTTTCTGACTCTCTTTTGGCTTCCAATCATTTAACCTAACTACAATTTTTCATAGCTTGTCATAGTTTTACAATATTTATATTGATGAGGACTTGACTTTGCCATAGCACAACAACTTTTTTTTAATGTTTGAGAAATGGTTAGTGGCGGCATGCATTTCTTCCAACTGAGATTTCAGTTACAAAATGGCTGCTATTTAAATAGTTTAATGTAAGAAACCTCATAGTAAATTAGAATTCACGTCACAGAAACCAACCAAGAATCATTCATGTTGTCTTTTGGCTGTTCCTAAAATTACTAACTTACCTATGGAATCATAAAGCTTATAGGTCATTTGGTTCATTAATTCCAACATCCATTTCAATGCAGAAATCCTCTTGAATACATCTAAATTAAGAGCAGTTCACCATTTCTCTGATAACTGATCACACAGTTGAAGTGTTCTGTTAGGCCATTTACTTTTTCTGATATTCCATCTTAATCTGCCTTTCCATAACCTAAATCCAGTATCCTATTTCTAGCACTCTGAAATAGGTCTTGATCTTTTTTTACGAGCTCACAAGTATTTGAAGAATACCGTCATATCCCAATGCTGTCTTTTCTCATGGCTAAATAAACTGAACTCCTTTAATTCCTCTTTATCTACTGTATATTAGTTCTGGTCCCTTGATCATTCTTGCTATTCTTTAGACCCATTCCTTCTTCAAGTAAAATTCCATCTGTTTTTTGAAGCCACATATGCTGAGTCATTGTTTGCAATCAACTACAATTCCAAGATGTTGTTCACAAGTGGTATTACCAAGCAGGTATCCCCCATCCTATACTTCATGATCTGACTTTTGTTTTCTAAAGCCACTAGCTTTAAATATCGATGGCTTCAACTTATCATTCTACATATGCTCGCTAACATAACTCAGGTTTTACTAACTTCTGGAAAGCCGTCATGGTAGGTACTATTTGATCTTCAGGGAGAGGTATTTGTAGAGTATGGAGATCACAAAACTTGACTTCAAGCCCAGGCCACTTCTGTAGTTGGGAACCATTAATAGAATTTGATAGAGAATATGTACCAGATGGTACATATTTCTGAGTAGAATGCAAGGAGGCTGTCCTGAAGATATCTAGAAGCCAAGCTATATTGGTGTTATGAATTAAAATCAGTGCTTGAAATTGCACCCATAAACCTACTGGCAGCCAATTCAAAGTTAGCAGCACAGATAAAAAATATCAGTGCCAGTTAACAGACAGGCCAAATTGGGCCAATTTTAGTTTCTGAGAGGTCTTCAAAGGCAGCCCTGTGAAGAATATGTGACAATACCTGTGAGAGGTAGCAGTGGTAGGAATATAGTATTTCTATTTATATTGTTAGGGCTGTGCAGGTTTTTAAAATGCTTCAGAAAACTACTTTGGACCTTACATAGGCATAAAGTATCTGCTATTCATGAAAGCAATTAAAAGAGTTTTACATGGAAGTGTGAAAAAGAGGGGCTGTTTTAATATTTACCAGAAGGTGCTGTAGTTACAGGAGGTTCAGAACACTTCCCAATTATTTTAGAATTGAACACAGACACACACAGAATAATAAGGCAAAAGCCAAATGCATGATTGACACTTATTCAAAGACAGCGGGTAGTCACTTGTCATTTAGGCAGTGATGATACTTGGCATATTTTGAGTTCCTTATGTTGTTTGTGTTTAAAAAATTGCATCTTCCCCCCCCCCCCAACAGAAACAATCTGGCTTTTTAAAAGAATGACACTGAAAGCTTTGGGAAGCATGTCCGTGTCAAACCTTCGGCAAGTGGCATGCTATTTTGTTAACCTCATGCCTGGCTGAGCAAGCGCTTTCTAATGATATGGCATCTTATCTGTAACACACAGTAAACATTTTGTGATGGAGAAAACCAGTAGCCCCTTCTGGTGTCCCTTTTTACTTTTTCAACACCGCAACCTCTGAGTGCCAACCAACCTATCATCGTTGGTAAACATTCTTCTAAGTCTGTCAATATATCAAAAATCCACCAAGAGATGTGGCTGGTATTCTTCTGGTTGCCTTCTGAAATAAAAAGGTTTTGCAATATCTGTGGCTCGGGTGTGAACGGTAGAATTTTTGGTGCTCTCCGAGCTTGGTTGTTTGCTTGCAGATGTTTCATTACTCAACTAAGTAACATCATCAGTGAAATATTTTTTTCAACTTGGCACGTTATAATCATGGCTCTGAGAACTATGTTAAAAAAAAGGACAAGGAAGACTTTTGATCCTCAGGGTTTCACAATTACTTGACATAGGACTGAGGAACCATCCTTGGACATTCTTCATGCAAGTGATAATTGCACTGATTTAAATATTATCTTGTGATAGCAGCAGTCAGTTTCCCCTCTTCTTTTCTCGAAGAAAATGAGTCCAAAGCACACTGTAAAGCAAGCAGTAATCCATCAAGGGGTTAATTTTCAAACCAGATATTCCCAACTCTAAAAAACTGTAATCTCTTCCTGTTCCGAGATTTTACGATCAAACATTTCAATTCCTCCCTTCCTTTTGCAAAGAATAATCAAAAATAAAGAAGAAAAGAGAACAAGATGGCCTCTTCCCTCACTATTGCCATGGGTTTTTATAGTTGGTATTCTGCTCTTCCAGACAGTTAAGTTTGGCTTACATACAGTATATTGTTTTTATACATAAGCCATCTGTCAAAACATGATTAAATAAATACATATTGTGTAGTTAAAGCTTCCTTTTTCCATAGGGCCTGTTTCTGACAAAGCAAAACCAGTAAGCCAGATTTGCCCTCCCACACACACATATATACCCTATGTACACACACACACACATACACAAACCAACAGGCCTTTATGCTGAAGTCACTAAACAGATTGATTTTGGCCTAATATCAGAAGAGTGCCAGATTGATATAGGTTACAATTAAGGTATACAATATACCTTAAATTTTCAGCCTGCAAGTATTACGATATTTCCCAATTAACTTGAACAGCAGCTTGTAAGACTGGTTTTGACTCTGCCCACTTAATGAGTAAAATCCAATCAACCACCCTGTTAGCATAAATGAAAAATACATCTCTGTAGGAATGAAAAAATAACTGATTGCGTTGGTGAGTAGCTTCGTGTCTCTTTGGATAATTTGTTTGGCATTCAGCCCTCCATCACGTCTTTAAAGAAGGGCTACACTGCTATCATCTTAAGAAGAAATTGCTTCCTGGTTATCCTACATTTTCATCCCAAAGAGCAGGAGCATGTTGGCTGGAGAGGTTGGAATGCTGGGCAGGAAGTTAGCAAGCTCACATTTGACACCCGAGAACTGCTGTGGGGTGGGGTGGGGTTGAGCAAAAGTAGAACTGACAACCTCAGAGGAACCACTGAATGATTTGGCTCCCTGAACTCCTCTCCAGATTAAGGAGAAGACTTGGGATTGCCCCTAGAGTTTCATACAGAGACATTCTCCATAAAAAGTAAAGGTAGAGGTTCCCCCACATCAAAAGAAAAATTTTGTTATTTACAAAGAAGCAGGGAAAGGATGATCAGAGTGTTGATTTGGGAAAGTTTCTAAGCAGACTAAGAGGCTAGATTGACTGGAAATATGGTTATGAACTAATTATAAGAATATTTCCTATAGTTTGATTAAAGGTAAAGGTTCCCCCGCACGTGCGTGCTAGTAGTTTCCGACTCTAGGGGCCGGTGCTCATCTCCATTTCAAAGCCGAAGAGCCAGCGCTTGTCCGAGGACGTCTCCGTGGTCATGTGGCCGGCATGACTAGACGCCAAAGGCGCACGGAACGCTGTTACCTTCCCACTGGAGTAGTCCCTATTTTTCTACTTGCATTTTTACGTGCTTTCGAACTGCTAGGTTGGCAGAAGCTGGAACAAGTAAAAGGCGCTCACTCTATTATGCGGCACTTGGGATTTCACCTGCCAAACTGCCGACCTTCAGATCGAGAAGCTCAGTGTCCTAACCCACTGAGCCAAAAGTATGAAGATTTTTTTAATCTATATGTAAAAAAAAAAAAAAAAACTTTCCCTGGGAAAATATTGTGGATTAGAGGAAAAACAGGAAAAAAAGACACCTTGAGGACTGGTTATTAAACCCAACCAGAAAAAAATTAATAATTATAATTAAATGAGAAGATCTACAAATACAGAATGAAGAAAAGTATTTTAAATCTGGAGGAACTCAATCAATCAATCAGAATAGAGCTGGAAGGGACCTTTGAGGTCTTCTAGTCCAACCCCCTGCTCAAGCAGGAGACCCTGTATCTTTTCAGGCAAGTGACTGTCCAGTATCTTTTTAAAAACTTCCAATGATGAAGCACCTACAATGTCTGAAGGCAAGCTGCTCCATTGGTTAATTGTTCTCACTGTTAGGAAGCTTCTGCTTAATTCCAGGTTGCTTCTCTCCTTGATTAGTTTCCAACCATTGTTTCTTGTCCTGTCCTCTGATGCTTTGAGTTGTCTCCCTCCCCTTTGTGGCAACTGGAATACTGGAATACTGTTATCATGTCCCCCCAGTCCTTCTTTTCTCTAGACTGGCCATTCCCAAATCCTGCAACCTTTCTTCATGTTTTTGTCTCCAGGCCTTTAATCATCTCAGTTGCTCTTCTTTGCACTTTTTCCAAAGTTTCAACATCTTTTTTGTGATGTAGTGACCGAAACTGGATGCAGTATTCCAGGTGTGGCCTTATTAAGGCTTTATAAAATGGTACTAATACTTCACGTGATTTTGATACTCAAGGATAAGTGGCAATAATATACCCAGATTATTTGATGGAATTAAATTTCAATTTATTTTATTTATTAATTCAATTTATTGGTTGCCCATCTTACCACAATATTTTGTGGTTGCTGGTAGCTCCAAATGGAATCTTTTCTGATTAACTATGAATGGCAAGGCTTTAAAGATTTGTTTATAGATATGATATAAGACATACAAAGAAGAGGGGTGTTTTTTTATTTTTAGAGGAAATTATAATTTAAAGCAAATGAAAGGAATATGAAATTGATGTACTTGATTTAAGATTAAAGTATATGTGTCATGGTTCTGACAGATGAAGCTCTTCAAAAGAACTTTGAGGCACTGTTTACCTTAAAGAATCTTTTATTCGAGAAACAAAGTATCAGCACTACATAGTTGAAATCAGAAACTAAATTCCCCTCCCCTGGATACAAAGTAACAAAGTGCAATTCCCTCCTCCAATAAACAGTCATAAATCACATTCCCCAATTAGCTTGAAGCGCGGGCTTTTTCCCCAGCTCTCCAGTCCGCCAAAACACTATCAGCTCTGGGCCCAATGTCCTTGGGTTCCCACAGCTGAGTTATTATTGTTATGTCTAGCTGGACTCTCATCCGTATTCCCCCTCACAGCAGCATCTAGTTCTAAAAGCAATAGAGAAAATGGCTGCATTTCCATCTGTTGTCAAAGCAAGAACATCTGATATTAGCAGTGTTGACATCATACTTTTATTTCTGGTATCTCTTAATGAACTTTTGCTGATTAAATGTTGAGACTTTCTTATTTGCTAATAGATAAAAGAGGAACTATGGGATGAAGAGATTCTAGGCTGAAATGTTAGAGATGGTGACAAGTTTCTGAAATACTTTTCTTGATGAAGGAGAAAGTCATTTTTATAGTTTTCCTTTTTTCCTTTTACTTTAACTCTACCCTTTTTTCTTCTGTTTTGTGTTTTTCTTAATCTGCATTTTTTAATCTTTGTGGATTTTTTCTCTCTATTTTTTTCTCTTTACAATTCTGTAGTCCCCTAGTTTGAGGTAGAATTAGGGTGACTGGATGGAGATGAGCGTTTACTGGCCGGATGTCCTTCCTGATGCCTATATAGAGTTCATAATATCCTTCTAAATTTTTTTTTAATGGAAATAGAAAGAGGCATTCTCTGAAAAATGTGTGAAGTCCAATCTTGCCAAACTGTAATTTTTTTCCTGCATCTGACCTCACTGATTCCTGTATGTTAGAGACAACTAAGTGCTTCCATCTTCACAATTTTTTTTACTGAAGGTTTTTTTTTTATCTTTCTATTTTTAAACTTCAGTAAAATTATGAAGATGGAAGCACTCGATCGTCTCTTGATACACAGGAATCGATGGGATAGACTACAGACATTTTTACAATTTGGCAAGATGGGGGAGGCACTTTCCCTCATCCTTCAGAGAATGCCTCTCTCTGCAGTGTTGTAAAGCCATTTACCATTCTGCTCTCCCAGTTCAAATAATTCCCTTCCCAAGTGAATCACTTAACAATCGCTAAAGCAGGTTTTGCTAATGGCTTCCATTTTGGGGGTTAAATTATCTCCTAGAGACTTGGAGTAATGAAATGGAGATATAAACTACTGCCTTTTAAAAGAAATCATTGGCTAAATGAGATGGGCTGGGACAGCCAGGGGAGGTGAGTCTGGCAGTTTCTTTTAATGGTTACAAGGGGACTCCTCAAAGCTGATAGTTCAATTAAAACAATCAGCTTGCAAAGGGTCAAATGAGTAGACTCAAGGGATGCTTCATCAAAAGAACTAATCAAATGGCACTTAAAAAAAAGGTAATTCCTGTGAACCATGGACAGCCTACCTAGGTCACCTGTAAGCACTTTTTAATTGATGCTCACTGCCTGCTCTCCTCCACAGATCTTTAGTTTCTGTTCTATTGCTGTCAGGTTTTAACTAACTAACATGCCCAGGGGTCTCAATGAATTTCAAATTCACCATCCCAAAGGTGTTAACTGGGGAAGCAATAAGGAAAGAGTACGGTGCTAGACTCCCTGTTTCCTATCACCTTTCCCCCCACCCCTAAAGATTATTTTAAAGGACAGCATTAAACTGGAGAAATATTGGCATTTTAACCAAGGGTGGAATTTCTGCTTTGGAGGTGAGAGGGTTTTTTTGGGGAGGGCATATATTAAATATGATTATTTGCTCTTCTTTTTAATAACTGGAAATTATGCTAAGAGGTACTCAATTGTGTGTTCTAATTAAGATGAAGGTTTTGTAGAATCATAATAATAAAAAAATCAAATTAATTATTTTGCCAGTTAATACTGACGGAATGCCTTTGGTTATGAATTTGGAATTTATTCCAACCTTTCAGCTTCATCTGCAAAGGAGCCTGAAATGAGTTAAAAGCTGCTGTGTGGAGTTTGCCCTGTATGGAGTTCAGAAACAGCACCCATTTATTTAAAGGAAAAAAAACCATTAAGATGAATTAGGTTTATTTCTAGGAAGGTATTGAGAGGATTGGAGCAAAGGAGAGAGACCGAAAAGGAAAAATGCATGGTGTTTTTGAGTGGAACAGCCCTGAATCTTTCTTTTTTAAGAGATTTAAGGTTTAAAGAAAGCAGTTGGGTCTGGACTGCAAAGATTTAGAAAACCACTAGATTGTAGCAAAGGGACAGGGAAAAAAAATCCAAACACTGGTGCTATCTACTGGTCACCCTAATAAAGTTTAGTTTCAGACAAGCAATGAAATCCTAATAAAAGTTTAGTTTTAAACATCAAACAATCAAGCAGAAAATAAATACCCCAGTCAAGGAATTACCAAGGAGAAAACTACATCCCTACAAACATTGGCAGGGCAAGCTGTGGTATGGAAATACTGATACTTAAGCTTTCTTAAAACCTGAAACTATATTTCGATATTTATTGCCCTGTACACCGCCCTGAATCCTTTGGGAGAAGGGCGGTATAAAAATTAAATAAATAAATGAATGAATGAATGAATGAATGAATGAATGAATGAATGAATGAATGAATAAATAAATATTACTATTAATACTCATCCATCCATCCATGCATTCATTTCCGCAATAATTGTGAAGCTGTTGAGAATTTATGAGAAACAACAAAAGTATTTAAATAAAATGTCCACAGTAGGAATCAAAGGAGCTGCAGTGGCTCATGTGGTTTGAAGATGGAGTTAGAAGACCACTGAGAGATCGACAGCTCAACAGGTCAAAACACAAGAGTGAGCCTTATGATGAAATGAGCTCCTGTCAATTTGTCCCACTTCCTGCCCATGTAGCAGTTTGAAAGCATGCAAACGCAATTAGATAAATGGGTACCACTTCAGTGGGAAAATACCAAGGACATGAAAAGAGCCTCCTTGTGTATCTCCTGGGCAATGGTGATGTCACCAACTAATCCTTTCAACAGGAAACCGCCTTGGAAAAAGATGCTTTTCACACAAACGGAGGAGGAGAAATCCAAATAGTCAACATCAGTTGGACCACTAGACTCTCCAGAATTTCCAGACTATCAGGACATTTTGAATGAGGAGGCTGTTTCATAAAATAGATGCTGCCACTAAGAAGCATCATCTCTGAGCTTCCACCACACCAAACATCACAGAAATGGGTACAATAAGCATCTTATGCCAAGTTTCAAAAGTAAAATGGGTTAGTTGAAAAAGGGAGTTCTACAAAGATCCCTCTGACAAGCTATGCAACCATCGAATACTCCAATTCTCTATATTTTTGCAAATTATTTTTCTAAAAACAAATTTATTGCTGATATTATTGGACTGGAAGGTTACCCTCTATAAAATGTAATCCAATTCATACAAAACTGCCAGAGTTTCAGAGGCTGGTAATTCATTTGGATCAAACCAGGAATGTAACAGATGTTTTTCACTGCCGTTTGGGATAAATCATATTCCTTTGTAATCTTTCAGAAGTAAGCTTTTACTGAAACTCTGGTGTTGGTTTTTCTCATGCAAATAATGTTGGGACAAACAGGGCTGACTCAAAAATGCATTAAGCTTAGGGTGACAGACATTCGTTTTCTAGCTGAACTACATATACATAATCAAACAATGAAGTCATCTGCATATCAAATAGACTTGTTTTGAGAAGCTTTCAATGCAAATCATAGAAAGGTGGGTTTAAGATTACTTGGAAGTCCTGTTGCAGTAAAACAAACATGGATAAACACAAGTCTTGTTTTCTCTACAAAATTAATGAGTTTTGCTTATTTTATTAAACTGAGGTTTCTTAGCCCCTCCTTTCCACTCTACAGCTGCCTGCTTGGAAAACGGAAAGGTATATAAGCAGAGATTCAATGAAGTAAATATTTGATTAGCTCTTCAAATGCCAACTCAAAATCTGCTTCTTATTAGGAACTAATCCACAATATCACATTTGAGTACCTGCAGATATTTTTTTAATTTGCTTAAATTTAATTTTGAAGATTGCAGAGGAAGTAAATGATAAACTCCAATAGAAGTACAGTATGTCTTAAACGTAGGTGGTAAAGGTAAAGGTAAAGGTAAAGGTTCCCCCGCACATGCGTGCTAGTCGTTTCCGACTCTAGGGGCCGGTGCTTATCTCCGTTTCAAAGCCGTTTGTCTGAGGACATCTCTGTGGTCATGTGGCCGGCATGACTAGATGCCAAAGGCGCACAGAATGCTGTTACCTTCCCACCGTAGTGGTCCCTATTTTTCTACTTGCATTTTTACTTGCTTTCGAACTGCTAGGTTGGCAGAAGCTGGGACGAGTAACAGGCGCTCACTCTGTTACGCGGCACTCGGGATTCGACCCGCCAAACTGCTGATCTTCTGATCAACAAGCTCAGCATCCTAACCCACTGAGCCACTGCATCCCTTAAACATGGGTGAAGGAGTTGCAAAAAACAAATTATGCTTGACCTGCTTGTATCTTCCTTAAAGCCCTTGATAGGACATTTGGGAAGAACAATATACGGTCACTGGTCTCATCCAGCACGATTCTTTTAACATTAGTTTTTCTACTTAGGAGTAAACAGCATCAGAGGAGGAATAAACAAAGTAGTAAAAAAAAAAACAACACCAGAAGGCAGGACAAAAAGCAATGGATGAAAACTAATCAAGGAGAGAAGCAATCTAGAACTAAGGAGAAATTTCCTGATAGTGAAAACAATCAACCAGTGGAACAGTTTGTCTTCAGGGGTTGTGGGTGCTCTTAAGAAGGCTTTTAAGAAGAGACTAGATATCCATTTGTCTAGAATTGTATATGGTAGGCATGTCAAACTCATGACATCACTCAGGTTGTGTGACGTATTGGGACTTTTTCCCCATTGCCAGCAATGGGTTGGGCACGATTTCGTCATGATGCATCCGGCCTGCGGGCCAGCAGTTTGACATGCCTGGTATACGGTCTCCTGCTTGAGCAGGGAGTTAGACTAGAAGACCTCCAAAGTCCCTTCCAACTCTGTTATTCTGTTTTGTTGTTGTTGTTAGCTGCGAAGTCGTGTCCGACCCATCGCGACCCTATGGACAACATTCCTCCAGGCCTTCCTGTCCTCTACCATCTTCTGGAGTCCATCTAAGCTCACGCCTACTGCTTCAGTGACTCCATCCAGCCACCTCATTCTCTGTCGTCCCCTTCTACTATTGCCCTCGATCTTTCCCAGCATTAGGCTTTTCTCCAGTGAGTTCTTCTTTCTCATTAGGTGGCCAAAGTATTTGAGTTATTCTGTTAAACATTCCCTTATTTTTTACTCGGAAGCCAAGCCACCTCTCTAAAACCTTGTCAGTCAGTATGCAAGAATTGCAACCCCTCCATTACAGTGCACATTTTTTAACTTCAAAGACTGAGTTCAGTGGAGCTCACTCCCAAATAGGTATGTGTAAGAATGCCATTTTAACATGGATTTAAATATATACGTTAATGAAAATGGTAGAATCCAGCAGAGACAGTCTAAGCTGGATGCCATTTTGAAAGCTATTTGATGGAAAAGGCCAGCGTATAGCAGAATTTAATATGTGGCTAAAGGAGTGGTGTAAAGGAGAAGGCTTTGGTTATATTAGTCATGATGTCTGTAGCTGGTCCAATGAAAAAATGTATAAAAGAGATGGTCTGCATCCATCCAAGAAAGGGACTGAGATGCTTAGCAATGAAATCACAGCTTTTTTGGAGGAACATTTAAACTAAATAATGGGGACAGTGAGTTAATTGATACAGAACATCACTGTCCCCAGCAATCTAAGAAAATAGGGGAAGCCAGGCACCACACAAGTTATGCAGCAAGTAAACACAGGGTCAGTCATAAAGGACTCAAATGTCTATACACTAATGCACAGAGTATGAACAGTAAACAGGGTGAACTAGAAATTCAGGTAAATGAGGGCAGATATGACATTGTTGCCATTACGGAAACATGGTGGGACGAAACCTTCAAATGGAACACACAGCTAGAGGGATTTAAACTATTTAAAAGAAACAGACTAAACAAAAGAGGAGGAGGAGTTGCTCTCTATATAAGAAATAACTTTATCTCTAGAGAAATAGAGCACAACAATGACGAAAACTGTAAACTTGAAAGCATTTGGGTCAATATAAAAGGGGAAAAAAATGACATTGCCATAGGTGTATACTATAGGCCGCCCAACCAAGCAGAGGAAATAGATAAACTTTTTGCTAGTCAGCTAACTAAAGTATGTAAGAAGCACATCACAATAGTAATGGGGGACTTTAATTACCCCGATATCAACTGGGAGACAAACTCTGCACCAAGTGGAAGATCAAACAGATTCCTGACAAACCTAGCAGACAACTTTCTCTCCCAAAAAGTAGAGAAGGGAACTAGGGGATTAGCCATATTGGATTTAATTCTCACAAACAGAGATGAAATGATAGAAGGTGTCGAAGCCACAGGAACCTTGGGGGGAAGTGATCATGCAATATTGGAATTCAATATTCTGGAGGCACAAGCATAGAACACAGCCAAACTAGAGTCTTGGACTTTAAAAGAGCTAATTTCAATAAACTTAGAGAGACCATGGGAAGAATTCCATGGATGAGAATCCTAAAGGGGAAAACAACTCAAGAAGCTTGGGAAATTTTGAAAAGTGAGATAATAAAGGCCCAGTCTAGTATAATACCAACAAAGAAGAAAAATAACAGCTCTCAAAAGAAACCAGCATGGCTGCATAAAGAACTCTCTGATAAATTGAAAGATAAAAAGGACAAGTATAAGAATTGGAAAGAGGGGCACATAACTAAGTCAGAATATCAGCAAATAGCCCGTGCCTGCAAAGATGAAGTAAGGAAAGCTAAGGCTCAAAATGAACTAAGGCTTGCAACCAAAGTCAAAAATAGCAAAAAATGCTTCTTTCAACATATAAAAAACAAGAAAAAAGTTAAGGAAATGATTGGTCCATTAGTGGGGGAAAGTGGCAAGAAGGTGACAAGCAATAGGGAGAAAGCAGAACTATTTAATTCATTTTTTGCATCTGTCTTTACACAAAGGGAAAAAACAGTCCAACCTACCCAAACCAGTGCCATAAAAAACAGAATAGAAACGCAAGTTAAGATAGGCAAGAAAATGGTAAGTGAGCACCTGTCCAGCCTAGACGAGTTCAAATCACCAGGACCAGATGGATTACACCCCAAGGTTCTCAAGGAACTGGCAGACGTGATCTCAGAACCACTGAACTATATTTTTCAAAGATCCTGGAGCACTGGGGAACTACCAGAGGACTGGAAGAGAGCTGATGTAGTTCCCATCTTCAAAAAAGGGGAAAAAGTAGATCCAGGAAACTACAGACCTATCAGCCTGACCTCAATACCTGGGAAGATTCTGGAAAAGATAATCAAACAACAAATCAGCGAACATCTTGATGCAAACAAAGTCATCACTAAAAGTCAACACGGGTTTGTCAAAAACAGATCGTGCCAGACGAATCTTATTACATTCTTTGACCAAGTGACAAAACTAGTGGACCAGAGGAATGCTGTAGATATAATTTACTTGGACTTCAGTAAGGCATTTGATAAGGTAGATCACAACCTACTACTTGACAAGATAAAATTGTGGGTTAGATAGCATTACCACCAGATGGATTCGTAGCTGGCTGACAGGCCGTACTCAGCGGGTGGTCCTCAATGGAACCGCATCTACATGGAAGGAAGTGTGTAGTGGGGTGCCCCAGGGCTCTGTTCTGGGCCCAGTGCTCTTCAATATCTTCATTAATGATTTGGATGAGGAGAAAGATGGGGAACTCATCAAATTTGCAGATGACACCAAGCTGGCAGGAATAGCCAATACTCCAGAAGATAGGCTTAAGATACAGAAGGATCTGGACAGACTCGAACACTGGGCACTATCTAACAAAATGAAATTCAATGGTGAAAAAAGTAAGGTTCTACATTTAGGGAGGAAAAATCAAATGCACAGGTATAGTATAGGTGGTACCTTGCTCAATAGTAGTAACTGTGAGAGGGATCTCGGAGTCTTAGTAGACAATCACTTCAATATGAGCCAGCAGTGTGCTGCAGCTGCCAAAAAAGCCAACACAGTGCTAGGCTGCATTAACAGAGGGATAGAATCAAGATCAAGTGATGTACTAATACCACTTTACAATGCTTTGGTAAGGCCACATCTGGAATACTGCATCCAGTTTTGATCACCACGATGTAAAAAAGATGTTGAGACTCTAGAAAGGGTACAGAGAAGAGCAACAAAGATGATTAGGGGCTGGAGGCCAAAACATATAGGGAACGGTTGCTGGAATTGGGTATGTGTAGTTTAACGAAGAGAAGAGTGAGGGGTGACATGATAGCAGTGTTCCAATATCTCAGGGGCTGCCACAAAGAAGAGGAAGTCAAGCTATTCTCCAAAGCACCTGAAAGCAGGACAAGAAGCAACGGATGGAAACTAGTCAAGGAGAGAAGCAACCTAGAACTAAGGAGAAACTTCCTGACAGTTAGAACAATTAACCAGTGGAACAACCTGCCTCCAGAGGTGGTGAATGCTCCAACACTGGAAGCTTTTAAGAAGAGACTGGACAGCCATTTGTCTGAAATGGTATAAGGTTTCCTGCCTGAGCAGGGGGTTGGACTAGATGACCTCCAAGGTCCCTTCCAACTTTATTATTATTATTATTATTATTATTATTATTATTACACGATTCATGCTGCAGTACAACAACCAGTGAATAATTCTTACAAGTCTCAAACAAGACCAAGATCTAATCCAATCCACCTGTTGCTAATTTTTTATTTGCAGATAGCTTTCCTAGTGAAGCATGAAAAGAGGTTTTAAATTAGGCTATACTTGTGTTAAAATGAACAAGGCCATTCTGCTTAATGACCAGCTTTATTTTGGCTTCTTCTCCTTGAATTGTTTTGATTACCCAAGGATACTATGGCTAGGTTTGCGTAAAATGCATTCTGGCTACCCAATGAACTAATTTTATAAGTTCATACAATACAAATCATTATCCACTATCTGGATTGGATTTGGACAATACACTAAACCAAAAGGCAATTGCTGACCTGAGGCTCAATATGTCATAAGAACAGAGCCAAGAAATCTTTATAGTTTGGTGCCTGGATTTGCTTATTTTAACTCTTTCATCCCATGTTTTTCTTATTTTGTGACTTTTACATTGTAAATCAATGGTGAGAAATTATTCTTGTTTTCACTGGTCCTATATAAGCCATTTTGGGGTTCTTTTTCAATACAGTAAATAGCAACTTAAGAAATGACTAAAATTAATCAATTACTATTTAGGCAACTTTTCCATGACACTGGAACATTGCTTTGTCCCCAAAAGCATTTGCCTCTTTTAAAGCTGTCACTGCTGGACTACTGTACAAGATTTTGGGTGACCACTGGTTGTTGTTGTTACTTGTGAAGTCGTGTCCGACCCATCGTGACCCCATGGACAATGTTCCTCCAGGCCTTCCTGTCCTCTACCATCTTCTGGAGTCCATTTAAGCTCACGCCTACTGCTTCTGTGACTCCATCCGGCCACCTCATTCTCTGTCGTCCCCTTCTTCCCTTGCCGTCAACCTTTCCCAGAATTAGGCTCTTCTCCAGTGAGTCCTTCCTTCTCATTAGGTGGCCAAGTATTTGAGTTTCAACTTCAGGATCTGGCCTTCTAAAGAGCAGTCAGGGTTGATCTCCTCTAGGACTGACTGGTTTGATCGCCTTGCAGTCCAAAGGACTTGCGGGAATCTTCTCTAGCACCATAGTTCAAAGGCTTCAATTCTTTGGTGCTCAGCCTTTCTTATGGTCCAACTTTCACAGCCATACATTGCAACTGAAAAGACCATAGCCTTGACTATGCGCACTTTTGTTGGCAGGGTGATGTCTCTGCTTTTTAATGTGCTGTCTAGGTTTGCCAAGGCTTTCCTCCCCAGGAGCAAGCATCTTTTAATTTCTTGGCTACAATCCTCGTCTGCAGTGATCTTGGAGCCCAGGAAAATAAAATCTGTCACTACCTCCATTTCTTCCCCATCTATTTGCCAGGAATTGAGAGGGCTGGATGCCATGATCTTGGTTTTCTTAACGTTCAGTTTCAACCCAACCTTTGCACTCTCCTTCTTCACCCGCAACAAAAGGCTCTTTAGTTCCTCTTCACTTTCTGCCATTAGAGTGGTATCATCTGCATATCTTAGCTTGTTGATATTTCTTCCGGCAATCTTAATTCCAAGCTTTGATTCATCTAGCCCTGCCTTTCTCATGATGTACTTTGCTTATAAGTTAAACAGTTAGGGTGACAGTATACAGCTTTGCCGGACTCGTTTCCCAATTTTGAACCAATCAGTGGTTCCGTGTCCAGTTCACTGTTGCTTCTTGACCTGCATTTAGGTTTCTCAAGAGACAAATAAGATGGACTGGTACTCCCATCTCTTTAAGAACTTGCCACAGTTTGTTGTGATCCACACATCAAATGCTTTAGCATAGTCAATGAAGAAGAAGTAGATGTTTTTCTGGAACTCTCCAGCTTTCTCCATGATCCAGCGTACATTGGCAATTTGATCTCTAGTTCCTCTGCCTCTTCGAAATCCTGCCTGTACTTCTGGTAGTTCTCGATCCACATTCTACTGGAGTCTAGCTTGTAGGATTTTAAGCATAACTTTACTAGCATGTGAAATGAGTGCAATGGTGCGATAGTTTGAACATTCTTTGGCACTGTCTTTCTTTGGAATTGGAATGTAAACTGATCTTTTCCAATCCTGTGGCCACTGTTGAGTTTTCCAAATTTGCTGGCAAATTGAATGTAGCATTTTACTGCATCGTCTTTTAAGATTTTGAATAGCTCAGCTGGAATACTGTCACCTCCATTAGCTTTGTTGTTGCTCAGTTTTCCTAAGGCCCATTTCACTTCACATTCTAGGATGTCTGGCTCGAGGTCAGTGATCACCTCATCGTGCTTATCTGGGATGTTAAGCTTGCTCTTGTATAGTTCTTCTGTGTAATTTTGCCACCTCTTCTTAATCTCTTCTGCTTCTGTTAGGTCCCTGCCATTTTGGCCCTTTATCATGCCCATTTTTGCATGAAATGTTCCCTTCATCTCTCCAATTTTCTTAAAGAGATCTCTAGTCCTCCCTATTCTATTATTTTCTTCTATTTCTTTGCACTGTTCATTTAAGAAGGCATTCTTATCTCTTCTAGGTATTCTGGAATTCTGCATTCAATTGGGCATATCTTTCTTTTTCTCCCTTGCCTTTCGCTTCCCTCCTGTCCTCAGCTATTTGCAAAGCTTCCTCAGACAGCCATTTTGCTTTCTTCCATTTCTTTTTCTTTGGGATGGTTTTAGTTGCTACTTCTTGTACAATGTTGCGAACCTCTGTCCATAGTTCTGCAGGCACTCTGTCTATCAGATCTAATTCCTTAAATCTATTTGTCATCTCTACTGTATATTCGTCAGGGATATGATTTAGTTCATACCTGAGTGGCCTAGTGCTTTTCCCTACTTTCTTCAGTTTAAGCCTAAATTTTGCAATGAAAAGCTCATGGTGTGAGCCACAGTCAGCTCCTGGTCTTGTTTTTACTGATTGTATAGAGCTTCTCCATCTTTGGCTGCAGAGCACATAGTCAATCTGATTTCTGTGTTGACCATGTGATATCCATGTGTAGAGCCGTCTCTTGGGTTGTTGGAAAAGAGTGTTTGCTTTGACCATCGTATTCTCTTGACAAAATTCTATCAGCCTATGCCCTGCTTCATTTTGCACTCCAAGGCCAAACTTGCCTGTTATTCCGGTTAGCTTTTGGCTTCCTACTTTAGCATTCCAATCCCTCATGATGATAAGGACATCATTTTTTGGTGTTAGTTCTATAAGGTGCTGTAGGGCTTCATAGAACCAGTCAATTTCATCCTCTTCAGCACCAGTGTTGGGGCATAGACTTGGACTACTGTGATATTGAATGGTTTGCCTTGGATTCGAACTGAGATCATTCTGTCATTTCAGGATTGTATCCCAGTATTGCTTTTCCTACTCTGTTATTGACTATGAAGGATACTCCATTTCTTCTGAGGGATTTTTGCCCGCAGAAGTATACCTGATGGTCATCTGAATTAAATTCACCCATTCCTGTCCATTTTAGTTTGCTGATACCTAAGATGTCGATGTTCAGTCTTGTCATCTCTTGTTTGAGCACGTCCATCTTGCCTTGATTTATGGATCTTACATTCCAAGTTCCTATGGAGAAAAAATCTTTACAGCATCGGACTTTCCTTTCACCACCAGATACATCCACAGCTAAGCGTCCTTTCGGCTTTGGCCCAGTCGCTTCATTCTTTCTGGCGCTACTAGTAGTAGCCCTGTGCTCTTCCCCAGTAACATATTGGACGCTTTCTGACCTGAGGGGCTCATCTTCCAGCATCATATCTTTTTTCCTTTTGGTACTGTCCAGGGGGTTATCATGGCAAAGATACTGGAGTGGGTTGCTGTTTCCTTCACAAGTGGATCACGTTTTGTCAGAATTCTCTGCTATGACCTGTCTGTCTTGGGTGGCCCTGCACGGCATAGCTCATAGCTTCATTGAATTACGCAAGCCTCTTCGCCAGGACAAGGCAGTAATCCATGAAGGGGGGTGACCACTAGATGGCAGTAAAGGAAAATAGGTGAATCATGCCCTTTGCTGCCATCTAGTAATTATCTTGATTTTTGCAGCTCAGAGCTAGTAAGTCTGTCCTGTTCAAATGTTAAGTTTGGTTCCCAGAAGGTTATCATATCCAGAACTAACATATATGTCTGCTCAAATACTAGAGACTATGATCCAGGTCCTCTTTTCAGAAGCTGAAACTTAGAAAAGTTACATTGATTCTTAACTCAGTAAAAGATCTCGCAAAAGCCAATGCTTTTAACCACTGACTTAGCATTTTTCAAAAATGTGCTTGCTATATTTTTCTGCTGGATATGTTTCAAAATTCCTGCTTTTATGCAGATTAAGAAAAAAGAAGTGAATTTGCACTGTTACAGAATATATTACCAAAATTATCTATATGATGGCTGTTCTGCAAATTTTCAGGAGGCATCAGTAGCTGTTTGCAAACAAAGCATAAATCAAAAACTTAATAGGGAGAAGAGAAATTAGCTTGGCTTCTTGCATTTAGCGCTTAGGTTTTGTCTACTCAGCTCTAAACAAATACACACACACACCATAATAACAAAACTATTTTTTCAGAATGGCAGACATCAAATAAACCTTAGTTAGTCCACATATTCTTAGCAATGGTGGATATCTGTCTAGCATTTGCCAAAGGAATCTCTTTCGGGTTTAACTTTATTCTGCTTCATGGGTTATATGGCTAGGAGAATCTAGTATGAAATGAAAAAACAAGACAAGGGAAGAGCTACAGATGTTGAAACTTATTTTTACTTTAAGCAAGAGAGAAAAATATAAGTGGGGGATTGCATGTACAGTATCACATGATTTGTAAAATATGAAGCAAAAAGATAATGATGAAACTGGAACCCTAAAACTTCCTTTCTGGGCCTGGCAGAGTTCTTCTCCAAAGTATATTCTCAATACTGTCAGAATTGCCAAATATTGCTATTAATATACAGTACAAAGCATGAAAGATCCCACACATTTTGAATATCATGTCTCGGCTCATTGGGAGGATTAGATGAACCTGGATAATTGAAAAGAGATAGGGGTCATATTGTGCCACCAAAGTGTCCCACTGTGGTCTACAGAAACTGCCAGGATGCTTTATGGGAAGGGACCAAATGCTATAAAGTTTGGAAAGGGAAGTCAAGCCATGTAAGATGCTGAAAAGTTTTGCAGTTAATGTTGGAAAAAGCTATAGCACTTAGACTTACAGTATGTGCTGCTTCATAATGCTTTATAGCACTCTCTGAGCGGTTCACAATATAAGCTTATTGTCCCCAACAATCTGGGTCCTCATTTTACCAATCTCAGGAGGATGGAAGGCTGAGTCAACCTTGACCCCATCAGGATCAAACTCCAGGCTGTTGGCAGAGTTTGCCTGCAATACTGCATTATGAACACTTTGCCACCAGAGTTCAAGGGGTGAGCATGCAAAGCTTGTAGAAAATGCAGAATAACATTCTACTAACCAGTGTGATTGCAATTCCAATTATCCTTAGACACAAAGGCTGAGTTGGGCAGGGATGTAGGTGAAACCATACCCCCACCAACACTGGCAAGGCAAGCTATGGTACATAAACAGGCAGCAAACCCCACACTCAATAGCACTGACGATGTTATCTAGTTTGGTAAGGAAACATCTGCACTGCAAGCAACATCAAAACCAAAAAACATCAGCAAGCAACATCAAAAACACACCAGAAACTGTGGGAGCTGTGGTCCAATATATACTGGTGATAAGATGGCACAGCGTTACTTTTGGAAGCTGAAGAGGTAAAGGAAATTGTTTTGAGGGTTTAAGACATGCATACAATGTTAGAAGAGGTTTTTTTTTGGTTTTTTTTAAAAGAATTGAAGTATTCATTGAAGTAACTGAAAGATGAGGAGTAGAACATTGTGGGTGTCTCAAATGAGAATCAGAGAAGTTCACCATTTTTTGGATACCCTTTTCTGGTTACTTTCACACTAATTGAAATTGGACTTCAAAGGAAGTACAAACACTGATGAAGGAATCAATCCTGTTTCAAATCAAATCAAGTCATTTATTACAACCATAAGGTCAGAAAAACAGCAAGATATAAAACCTACTATATGTGTATGTATATGTGTGTGTTTATTTGTGTGCGTTTTTTTTTATTTTTATTTTCATATTTATATACCGCCCTTTCCTGAAGGACTCAGGGCGGTTTACAGGGTGATTAAAACAAAAAATACAAAAGTTAAAAACAATTAAAAAATTATATCAATCCCTGAACAAATAAAAACCCCAATTAAAATTAAAATTAAAATTCTCAGCCTGGGCCAGAGAGCTCGAAGAGCCAGGTCTTCAGGTCCCGGCGGAATGAACGGAGGTCGGGGGCAGTCCTAAGCTCCACTGGCAGCTGGTTCCAGAGGGCAGGTGCACCCACTGAGAAGGCCCTCCCCCTGGGTGTTATCTGCCGGCAATCTTTTACCAGTGGCACCCTGAGAAGATCCTCCCTGTGGGAGAGCACTAGACGAAGGGAGCTCGATGCCGGCAGCAGGTGTTCCCTCAGATATCCCAGACCCTCGCCATTTAGGGCTTTATAGGTCATCACCAGCACCTTGAATCTCACCCGGAGGGCAACCGGGAGCCAATGCAGCTTGCGGAGTAGAGGTGTTACATGGGAGTATCGGAAAACCCCCATCACAACTCATGCGGCTGCATTCTGCACCAGCTGAAGCCTCCGAGTGGTCCTCAAGGGCAGCCCCATGTACAGAACATTGCAGTAGTCTAAACGGGAGGTCACGAGCACATGAGTGACTGTGCATAGGGCATCTCGGTCCAGATAGGGTCACAAATGGCGCACCAGGCAAACCTGGGCAAAAGCCCCCCTGGTCGGCTCCTATATGATCTTCAAAGTTGAGCCGGGAGTCAAGGAAGACGCCCAAGTTGAGAGCCTTATCAATGGGGGGTAACACCTCACCCCCCCCCATCGTTAAAGGTGGAATGGTCTGGTTAACCCAAAATGCCGATATGCACAGCCACTCAGTCTTGGCAGGATTGAGACGAAGCGTTTCTCCCCATCCAGACCTGGACCGCCTCCAGGCAATGGGACATCACGGCGAGGGCATTGCTGGGTTGGTTCGGGGTGGAAAGAAAAAGTTGGGTATCATCAGCGTACTGATGATACCCCACCACGAATGATCTCACCCAGCGGCTTCATATAGATGTTGAACAGGAGGGGAGAGAGAACCGACCCCTGAGGAACTCCACAAACAAGAGGCCTCGGGGTAGATCTCTGCCCTCCCGTCAACACTGACTGCGAGTGGCCCAGGAGATAGGAGGAGAACCACCATAAAACGGTGCCTCCCACTCCCAACCCCCTGAGATACCACAGTAGGATACCATGGTTGATGGTATCAAAAGCCGCTGAGAGATCTAATAGGACCAGGACAGAGGAACAACCCCTATCCCGAGCCCGCCAGAGATCATTCACCAGCGCGACCAATGCCGTCTCCATGCTGTATCCGGGCCTGAAACCCGAATGGTACGGGTCCAGATAATCAGTTTCCTCCAGGAACAGAGGAAGCTGATGCGCCACCACGCTCTCAACAACCTTTGCCAAAAAGCGAAGGTTGGAGACTGGACGATAGTTATTTAAATCAGCCGGGTCCAGGACAGGCTTTTTGAGGACAGCCGGGTCCAGGACAGGCTTTTTTTTATATATCAGTCTACCAAAAGTAAATACAAATTATGTAAGATTGATAAGAAAATATAAATGCAAGAAAACGTGGACAGTAATGGTAAAAGAAAAGGTGAGATGGGCAGCCTGTAAATATGATAAATAAACAATAAAATAAGGCAATATAAAATACAAGTAATTAGATGAAAAATAAAATCTCCAGTTAGAAAATGAACGGAAAAGGTACAAAACTGGGAAATCTGGGATAATGCACTTGATTTCTCACCAGACACAAGGAGGAACAAATAAAAGGGTTTTTTTTCAGAATGGGGTAGCTGAGGATCACCCAAGAGAGCTTGTAAAGAAATTACCAAAGGAACATATGGCTCAGAGACTTTACTGAGACACCTCTATGGGCTATTTCTCTGACGCAGCCATCCAAGTGGTGAGATTTGTCTACCTCAAGAGACCTCTGCTAGGGCGTTGGACTTTGCCCAACCATCAGGTCAATAGGCTAACTCCAGCACTGCTCTTGAGATGATTGGGGAATGAAGGCATTTACAAATTTACAGTCTTTGCGTGGAGGCCAAATTGGGAGTCAGTATTTTGATGTGGAGGAACAGATGGCAAATCCAGATGCTTGTCCGCAGTTAGTTCAGTTGTGTATCACATGTGTAAAGGAGATTATTCACATGTGATTTGAATATATATAGCTTTATGGTATGGCTTTAAATGACGTTGTTTTGTATGCTTAGTTGAGTTCTGGCAACTGCTCCACAACTGTTATCGGAGAAGTAATTCACCTATGTAGGCACAGCCCTAGTATAACCAGCTGATACCCTTGCATATGGCAAGCTTGTAAAAAATAAAGTTTACTTCAACTTCCTGAATAAAAAAATGCCAGTTGTTGCTGATGTTCTTATCACATGTCCTAAAATCATTTCTCTCAATGAGGGCTTCGGAAAATTAGGGAAATTCTGAGGAAAAAAATAAGATTTAATTAAACAAAATAGCACTACTATATTTATGTTTGTTAGATGAACAAGAAGCCCTAAAATGCCAGTAAAAAAATTAAATATGTAGCAAACATCTATTGATTTGTCTGAATTCCAGAACTTCCCTAGTATTTTTAATTTAGATAGCATGCTTACAGTTTCTCATTTGAAACTATAGTTAATTTTGTCCATTTGTCTGTTCCAGTAAGGGTAATGTGTTATTGTTTTCTCCTTCCCTTGTGACTTTTATTTCTTTGAAGATGTTGTTTCATATGTCTCCTCTAGTTGTTCCTTTTTTATTATGACAAAGATGTCATCTATATACTGGTTCCATACTTTTGGTTGTATGTGTGGAAATGCTATAGGCCAAGGGTCTTCAAGCTTGGCCCTTTTATGACCTGTGGACTTCAACTGCCAGAATTGCTCAGCCAGGCATGCTGGCTGAGGAATTCTGGAAGTTGAAGTCCACAAGTCATAAAAAGGCCAAATTTGAAGATCCCTGCTATAGACTGCTATGAGCCCTGAGAATGGTGTTCCAACGGGTGTTCCCCTGATTGGTTGGTATATTTGTCCACAAAACTTACAGTAAGTTGTGAGCCAGAGGTTGATGTGATCCATTATTCTAGGTGAACAAATATAGCAGAATGATAATGATAAGCAGAAAAGTGGACTCCAGAGGTCAAAATCAAAATAGTAAAGTTGGAAGGGACCTTGGAGGTCATCTAGTCCAACCCCCTGCTCAGGCAGGAAACCCTATGCCATTTCAGACAAATGGCTGTCCAGTCTCTTCTTAAAAACTTCCAGTGTTGGAGCATAATCCTAACCCTAACCCTAATCCCTCTCACAGTTACTACTATTGAGCAAGGTGCCCCCTATACTATACCTGTACATTTGGGGGTTTTTGCCTAAATGTAGAACCTTACTTTTTTCACCACTGAATTTCATTTTGTTAGATAGTGCCCAGTGTTCAAGTCTGTCCAAATCCTCCTGTATCTTAAGCCTATCTTCTGGAGTATTGGCTATTCCTGCCAGCTTGGTGTCGTCTGCAAATTTGATGAGTTCCCCATTTATCCCTTCATCCAAATCGTTGATGAAGATGTTGAAGAGCACTGGGCCCAGAACAGAACCCTGGGGGACCCCACTACACACTTCCCTCCATGTAGATGTGGTTCCATTGAGGACCACACGCTGAGTACGGCCGATCAGCCAGCTAAGAATCCATCTGGTGGTGGTGCTGTCTAACCCACATTTTTCTATCTTATCAAGTAGTAGGTTGTGATCTACTTTATCAAATGCCTTAATGAAGTCCAAATAAATTATATCCACAGCATTCCTCTGGTCCACTAATTTTGTCACTTGGTCAAAGAATGCAATAAGATTTGTCTGCATGATCTGTTTTTGACAAACCCATGTTGACTTTTAGTAATAATTTTGTTTGCCTCTAGATGCTCGCTGATTCGTTGTTTTATTATCTTTTCCAGAATCTTCCCAGGTATTGAGGTCAGGCTGATAGGCCTGTAATTTCCTGGATCCATTTTTTCCCCTTTTTTGAAGATGGGAACTTCATCAGCTCTTTTCCAGTCCTCTGATAGTTCCCCAGTGCTCCAGGATCTTTGAAAAATATAGTTCAGTGGTTCTGAGATCACATCTGCCAGTTCCTTCAGAACTTTGGGGCGTAATCCATCTGGTCCTGGTGATTTGAATTTGTCTTGGGTGGACAGGTGATCACTTACCATTTACCGGTTGAGCTCCGGACGGCGCCTGACCTTCGCTCCTTCCGACGCGATCTGAAGACCTTTCTTTTTGAACAAGCCGGCCTGGCCTGATGGGTTGGGATTTTTACTGAGGTTTTTTAAATCATTATATATTGTTTTAGTTTGGGCTCTATTTAATTCTTTTTAACTTTTATATCTTGTATTTATGTGTGCCCTGTTCACCGCCCTGAGTCCTTCGGGAGAAGGGCGGTATATAAATATAATAAATAAATAAATAAATAAATAAATTTTCTTGCCTATCCCAACTTGTGTTTTTATTCTGTTTTTTATGGCACTATTTTTGATAGGTTGGTCTGTTTTTTCCCTTTGTGTAAAGACAGATGCAAAAAACGAGTTAAAGAATTCTGTTTTCTCCCTGTTGCTTGTCACCTTTTTGCCACTTTCTCCCACTAATGGACCAATCATTTCCTTCACTTTTTTTGTTTTTCATGTTGAAAGAAGCTTTTTTTGTTAATTTTTACTTTGGTCGCAAGCGTTAGTTCATTTTGAGCCTTAGCTTTCCTCACTTCATCTTTGCAGGCTCGGGCGATTTGCTGATATTCTGACTTAGTTATGTGCCCCTCTTTCCACTTTCTATACTTGTCCTTTTTATCTTTCAATTTATCAGAGAGTTCTTTATGCAGCCATGCTGGTTTCTTTTGAGAGCTGTTATTTTTCCTCTTTGTTGGTATTGTGCTAGACTGGGCTTTTAGTATCTCTTTTCAAAATTTCCCAAGCTTCTTAAGCTGTTTTCCCCCTTGAGGATTCTCATCCATGGAATCCTTCCCTTCTATCATTTCATCTCTGTTAGTGAGAATTAGATCCAAAATGGCTAATCCCCTAGTTCCCTTCTCTACTTTTTGGGTAACAAAGTTGTCTGCTAGGTTTGTCAGAAATCTGTTTGGTGCAGAGTTTGTCTCCCAGTTGAAGTTTAAAGTCCCCCATTACTATTGTGATGTGCTTCCTACATATCTTAGTTAACTGACTAGCAAAAAGTTCATCTATTTCCTCTGTTTGGTTGGGTGGCCTATAGTATACACCTATGGCAATGTCAAGGGACACGGTGGCTCAATGGGTTAGGATGCTGAGCTTGTCGATCAGATGGTCGGCAGTTTGGTGGGTCAAATCCCGAGTGCCGCATAACAGAGTGAGCGCCTGTTACCGTATTTTCCGGCGTATAAGACGACTGGGCGTATAAGACGACCCCCCAACTTTTGAAAGGATTTTTAAGATTTTCCGTCTTATACGCCGGAAAATCAGCGAGCCCGGGAAGGCACGCCCTCCCCTCTCGCTGTGGAGGAAGCAGGGCAGGCTGGCGCCTGGCGGGAGCCGGCAGGGCAGTCCTGCGCACGCGCGCACTCCCCGGCTGCTCCTAAGGAATCCCGGGGATGCTTCCTGAAGAGGGAAGAGCGTCGGACGGGAGCCGGCAGGGAAGTCCTGCACACACACGCGCACGCAGGACTTCCCTGCCGGCTCCCGTCCGACCCTCCTCCTTCTTGAGGCAGCATCGCTCCCCGGCTCCTAAGGAGTCCTCGGGGATGCTGCCTGAAGA
>JAKJMR010017632.1:34724-50957 GCA_024449315.1 Daboia siamensis
GGAAGTCCTGCGTGCGCGCGTGTGTGCAGGACTTCCCTGCCGGCTCCTGTCCGAAGCTCTTCCCTCTTCAGGCAGCATCCCCGAGGAGTCCTTAGGAGCCGGGGAGCGATGCTGCCTGAAGAGGGAAGAGCGTCGGGTGGGAGCCGGCAGGGAAGTCCTGCGCACGCACGCACTCACTCCCCGGCTGCTAAGGAGCAGCCGGGGAGTGCGCGCGTGCGCAGGACTGCCCTGCCGGCTCCCGCCAGACGCCAGATGCTGATTTTCCGGCGTATAAGGCGACTGGGCGTATAAGACGACCCCCCAACTTTTGAGGTGATTTTAATGTGTTAAAAAGTCGTCTTATACGCCGGAAAATACGGTAGTTGTCCCAGCTTCTGCCAACCTAGCAGTTCGAAAGCACGTAAAAATGCAAGTAGAAAAATAGGGACCACTACAGTGGGAAGGTAACAGCGTTCCGTGCGCCTTTGGCGTCTAGTCATGCCAGCCACATAACCATGGAGACATCCTCGGACAAGTGCTGGCTCTTCAGCTTTGAAACGGAGATGAGCACCGGCCCCTAGAGTTGGAAACGACTAGCACGCATGTGCGGGGGAACCTTTACCTTTACCTTTATGGCAATGTCATTTTTTCTCCCTTTTATATTGACCCAAATGCATTCAAGTTTACAGTTTTCATCATTGTTGTGCTCTATTTCTGTAGAGATGTAGTTATTTCTTATATAGAGAGCAACTCCACCTCCTCTTTTATTTGGTCTGTTTCTTTTGAATAATTTAAATCCCTCTAGCTGTGTGTTCCATTTGTGGGTTTCATCCCACCATGTTTCTGTATTGGCAACAATATCATATCTGCCCTCATTAACCTGAATTTCTAGTTCACTATCTTTGGTCACTTTGGTGACTACCAAAGAAAGCTACACAAACTTAAGCTAGCATTTACATCCAACTGATCATGGAAAGCAACACTTTTATTTCATAAACTTTTCTACTGATATATATTAATGCTTTCATCATAAATGTGTTCTTTTAATCTGCATTTTATAGTTATCTTGACTGTTTGGGGGTGAATGGTAAGATATACGTTTAATAACTAAATAAACAATGGCATGGACTGGAGTAGCAAAGATGGAGGAAAAAGATAGAAAAGTTTATTTTAAACTCTGTGGGGGGTGGCAATAAAGCAGGCGATAATAATAATAGAAATAAAAATGTAATAGGGATTTGATGTAATTTTGTTATTTTTAATTTTAAAATGTAATTTAATTCTTTGTAATTTAAAATAATGCAAAAAGCAATTAGAAATGAGCTTGAAGAAAAATTAAATAGTGATTATCTAATTATTAGCATGTATAAATTTGAGGGAGGGGGTTCATTTCGCTTGAAAGTAGTCTGTTTTGAAAATGTATTTAATTCCAGAGCTTTAAAATTAGCTTAGAAACTTTTGCTACCTTCATCTTGGAAGTTGGATGATAAATTAATGTGAAATTTTGTTTTCCTTCTTTCCTTCCTCCCTCCTTCCCTCACTCCCTTCCTTCCCCTGGGAATTTCTGCCCTAAGCTATGCAAGTTTTTATACTATTAGACTATTTTGAGGTTTCCCTACAAGGTCTTCTAAAGTCCAAATTATCTACTTTATACTAATTTCTTAATATGTTAGAAATGTACAAGAGCCATAAGGTTTCCTATAAAATAATATGATTTAATATCAACATTTTAACCGGTTCCCATCTACCATTCCCAGCAAATGATAGCCTAACTCAGGGGTAGGCAACCTTGGCTCTTTTATGACTCGTGGACTTCAATTCCCAGAATTCCTGAGCCAGCATGGCTCAGCTTGGAAACCTCTCCCTTTCCCCTCAGCGTGGCTGGCTCAGGAATTCTGGGAGTTGAAGTCCACGAGGCACAAAAGACCCAAGGTTGCCTACCTCTGGCCTAACTGAACTTGCTTAGATTAATACCTGGATTGCCATATAAATCCAAGGCAATAAACTAATTTAATTAATTTAAACTATTGGGTTTTTGAAGTCATCCAATTCAAAACAACTCTTAAGTCAAATAAAATTCTCAGGACTCATAGCTCAGAGTATAATGCGGTATCTAGAAATGATAGCATTCCCACATATATAACCAAAAGTATGTAACCAGCGTGTAGACAACATCTGCCTGCAATTAGTGCAGGTTTGCATCCCACCAGGCTCAAGGTTGACTCAGCCTTCCATCCTTCCGAGGTAGGTAAAATGAGGACCCAGATTGTTGGGGGCAATTAAGCTGACTTTGTAATAATGCCGCTTGGGGGGGTTGTGAAAGCCCTAATAAGCAGGCATATACATAGAATGAAGGCTACTGCTAAGCTTGTAAGCCGCCCTGAGTCTTCGGAGAAGGGCGGGATATAAATGGAATTAAAATAAAAATAAAAATAAATAAATCTTTCTCATAATAAAGAAAGGATCAACTAGAAAAGTTACATAAAACAACCAACAATATCTTCAAAGAAATAAAAAATCACAAGGGAAGAAAACAAACAAACATATATTACCCTTCCTGGATATCCTTACCAGCAGAGGAAATGGTGGCAAAGTCTATTGAAAACCACCCACACTGGCCAAGTGTTCCGCCATAACAGTTACAATACAATCTTTCACTTTCTCAGCTGAACTACTCATAAGATCTTAAAGGAAAGACCCCTCTAGATCTTTTTCAAATCCATGTCAAGATTTGAATGGTTATGATGCCTGTAAGCTTCTATCGCTAATCAACTTGCCATAGAAACAGGGGGGGAGGGGTAGATAATGAAGGGAGGAAATGGAATGCCAAGAAGCCGTTCACAGACCGTAAGGTCCTGGAAAATGCCAGGAACCCAGGAAACTACAGACCAATCAGTCTGACATCAATACCTGGAAAGGCACTGGAAAAAATAATAAAAAAACAGATCTGTGAATGTCTAGAAACAAATAAAGTTATAACTAAAAGCCAGCATGGGTTTGTTAAAAACAGATCACGTCAGACCAATCTTATTCCATTCTTTGACAAAGTGGCTAAATTAGTAGACCAGCAAAACACTGTGGACATAGTATATTTAGACTTCAGCAAGGCATTTGACAAAGTAGTTCACAACCTACTTCTTGGTAAGCTAGAAAAATGTGGGATAGACAACATCACCACCCTATGGATTTGTAACTGGCTGACAAACCATACTCAACGAGTACTCCTTAATGGTATACATTTACATGGAGGGAAGTAAGCAGTGGGGCACCACAAGGTTCTGTTTTAGGCCCAGAACTCTTCAATATCTTCATAAATGACTTAGATGAGGGAATAGAAGGGGATCTCATCAGATCTGCAGATGACACAAAGCTGGCAAGAATAGCCAACATCCCAGAAGACAAGCTCAGAATCCAAAAAGATCTTGACAAATTTGAACAATGGGCCCTATCCAGCAAAATATTAATGTGGAAAAAAGCAAGATTTTACACCTGGGCAGGAAAAAACAAAGATACAAGTACAGATTAGGCGAAATCGGCCTCAAAAACAGTAACTATGTGAGGGAGCTTGCAGTCCTATTGGACAATCACTTAAACATGAGTCAGCAGTGTGTGGCAGCAGCCAAAAAAAGCTAATACAATCTTTGGTTGTATAAACAGAGGCATAGAATAGTACCGTTTTATAAGGCCTTAGTAAGGCCTAATCTGGAATACTACAACCAGTTTTGGTCACCACATTACAAAAAGGAATTTGGAGAATTTGGAAAAAGTGCAAAAAAGAGCAACTAAGATGATTAAAGGCCTGGAGACAAAAACATGAAGAATGGTTGCAGGATTTCAGAATGGCCAGTCTAGAGAAAAGAACGACTAGGGAGGACATGATAGCAGTATTTCGGTATTTGAGAGGCTGCCACAAGGAGGAGGGAGTCAGTTTATTTTCCAAAGCACCTGAAAGCAGGACAAGAAACAATGGATGGAAACTAATCAAGGAGAGAAGCAACCTGGAATTAAGGAGAAACTTCCTAATAGTGAGGACAATTAACCAGTGGAATAGCTTATCTTCATACGTTGTGGGTGCTTCATCACTGGAGTTTTTAAGAAGAGACTGGACAGCCACTTGTCTGAAATGATATAAGGTCTCCTTCTTGAACAGAAGGCTGGACTAGAAGACCTCCAAGGTCCCTTCCAGCTTCTATTCTATTCTATTCTATTCTATTCTATTCTATTCTATTCTATTCTATTCCAGGGTCACTACCACAGGTGCTCGATGGAGAAGTGAACTGTTCCCATAACAAAAAGAAGCTTTCTTTCTTTCTTTCTTTCTTTCTTTCTTTCTTTCTTTCTTTCTTTCTTTCTGTATGTATGTATGTATGTATGTATGTATGTATTTATTTATTTATTTATTTATTTATTTATTTATTTATTGAATTTCTATACCGCCCTTCTCCCAAAGGACTCAGGGCAGTGTACAGGGCAATAAAATACAACGTACAAAAGTTAAAAGTAAAATTAAATTAATTTAGCCCTAACAATAAATAGTTAAAAATAAACCCTTAGTCCAGACCGGCCTGTTCAAACAACCAGGTCTTCAGATCACGGCGGAAAGAGTGAAGGTCGGAAGCCATCCGGAGCTCAACAGGCAATTGATTCCAAAGGGCTGGCATGCCCACAGAGAATGCCCTCCCCCTGGGGGCCGCCAGCCGGCAGTCCCTGACCGACAGCACCCTGAGGAAGCCCTCCCTGTGGGAGCGCACAGGACGAAGGGAAGTTGATGCCAGCAGCAGGTGCTCCCGTAAGTAATCCGGACCCATGCCATTTAGGGCTTTATAGGTCATCACCAGCACCTTGAATCTCACCTGGAGGGCAACTGGAAGCCAATGCAGCTCGCAGAGAAGAGGTGTTACATGGGAGTATCGGAAACCCCCCATCACAACTCGCGCGGCCACATTCTCCATCAGTTGAAGCCTCCGAATGATCCTCAAGGGCAGCCCCATGTAGAGAGCATTACAGTAGTCTATCTGAGAGGTCATGAGCGCATGGGTACACAGGGCATCCCGGTCCAGATAGGGCCACAACTGGAGCACCAAGGGAACCTGGGCAAAAGCCCCCCTGGCCACAGCTCCTACGTGGTCTTCCAGACTGAGCTGTGAGTCAAGGAGGATACCCAAGTTGCGAGCTCCCCCATAATTAAAGATGGAATGAACTGAATTTCCCGAGATGCCGGTATGTACAACCACTCAGTCTTGTCGGGATTAAGCCGAAGCCTTACTATTGAACACATTAGTATTACTATAAAGTATTACTTTTCAGACACAGTAGCGTTGTGAACACTAGTATATGAACCAGTCCATTCTTCCCACTCTATGATTGGTGTCAACTTATGATACTGTTCTGTTACATAAAATCAGATACTTAAATCTATTGTTTGATGGGAACAAGATAAATTTGCCCTCCAAACCATAAACATTCCATTTTTTCTAATCCACAAGACAGATGTATAATTTTCAGTGGGATATTTTTCGTGTTGCACTTAATAGTTATATCTCTATTTCCATCATTTCTATACTGCCCATTTCTACAAACTCCAGGTAGCTTGCATTAAAAATAAATAGGACAAATAAGTTGAAAATAAAAGTAATTAAAACATTATTAAAAACCATACCACAACCTGCAAAAGTTGATGGGGTAATGAAACCATTTATCTACTTGTATCTTGTATTTCTTTGCATGTCCCTTTCCTCTTTCTTCCTCTTATCTGCTGCTGCCTTTTGGCATCTTTACACCTATGACATACTCAAGTAATTTTCAGGGACCTCCTCCCTCATTTTACCTTCAGCTCTATTTTTGTTTTTTGCTCCATCTCCTGTCCATCTTCCCTACCAGCATTACTGGAAATATGGAGGAAAGCCAAGGCTGGGTGCCAAGTTAAGAGAGGAAATAGTACAATTTATAGAAGTATAAAGATTCGAAGCATGTACAGACAGAAGCAGAAACAATTTTGTGCATCTTGCAGTGATCAAATGCAGAAACTCAAAGCTTCCTGTTCTCGGGCATTTCTGACACTTTAAAAAGGTAAAGGTTCTCCCGCACATGCATTCTAGTTGTTTCCGACTCTAGGGGCCAGTGCTCATCTCCGTTTCAAAGCCGAAGAGCCAGCGCTTGTCCGAGGACGTCTCCATGGTCATGTGGCCGGCATGACTAGATGCCAAAGGCGCACGGAACGCTGTTACCTTCCCACCGTAGTGGTCCCTATGGTGGACCGTGCTTTTTTACGTGCTTTCGAACTGCTAGGTTGGCAGAAGCTGGGACAAGTAACAGGCGCTCACTCTGCTACGCGGCACTTGGGATTCGACCCGCCAAACTGCCGACCTTTAAGGGCCACCAATTTCTCTAGGTGACTGTTTCTTAACCTAGCAACTTTAAAATGTGTGGACTTCAACTCCCAGAATTCCCCAGCTAGCAATGGGTGGAATGGGGAAACTGTAAATGCTGGGTATCAAAAATATGTAACCGTTTCTTTGCTTGGTGCTATGAAATAAAAAATTCCTCTCCAGAATTAGACTAATGATTTAACTTTTCAATTAAACTTTAAAAGTCTTTAATTAAATACCTAAATTGGAAAGAACTGCTTTAGTTTAAATTGTCTTTAGATTGCAGGATGCACGTCTTCCTGCTGCATCTTTAGTGATCTGAAAAGTAACGAAGACCGATAAATTATGTTTACACCCTTTAATTGGTGCCATTAACACTTTTTTTCATTATCTAGACAGAAAACCAGGAACAGAGGGGCTGCAGGTAAAATCCTAGTAATTAGAAAATACCAAGTGTGGATGATTTCTCTTTCTCTCTCTCTTTCCTCTCTCTCCCTCCCTTCCTTTCCCTCTCTGACCTTGATTGCACAAACTTTTAATATTTGCATATGTTGGAAGTTAGCACCGCCACCCTCCTAGAGAAGGAAATATTTTGGAGAGTATTAAAAAGGCAAATTATGTTTCCCCAGAGGAATAATGGAGAAAAATCTTAAAGGTAGCCCCTGCACCCAGCAGAAACTGAGCAGGCCAAATTTTAGAAATGCAGCTTTGGTAATCCATTCAGGAAGACTTGGGTCAATCTATTCATAAACAAATTCCTTCAGCAACAGGTCCCACAGAAGACTGGAGCTGATGGGATTAGAAAAACAAAGACTCCTAAAATCTACATTCCCCACCCAGGACATGACCTCCAAGCCAGAATGGGAATCAAGCAACTATAATTAGAACACCAAAGGGCACAGGTCAAAATACATTGCACAGGAACAGACACCTCAAAAACAAAGACCCAAAGAAGGTATAAAAACCCATCCACTCTCAACTCCATTTTGTCAGCTGTCCCTGAACCACATGCTGCTGGTGATTCTGCTCATCGCTAAACCTTCTTTCCAAACAGCCAGCCTCCATTTTATTTCCAGCACTTTAGCCTCCATTCTGTTTACCCCCAGATTGGAACTGGACCTGATAATTTTTCTTTCAACATATACAACATACCAACAAGCATCTACAGTATGCACCCACACCCAGTTTTGAGGTTATCAGAAAATTGGTTTCTTCTTTGATTAATGGGCATTAGTAAATTCACCTCTTCCAATGTTGCGAAAGCAAGTGTTTACTATCATGGTACATCAAGACCATTTTGAAAACAATTATATGCAATCTATCAACAACACAGTGATTGTTATGGAAACTTCATGCATATCAGAAAGAATCATTAATAGAAGCTACAACACTACAGATCCAGAGACTTGAAAGATCTTCAGAGTGTGTAGGAATGCTTAGGTAGAAACTGGTGGGAACTCCTTAAAGCTGCTAAGCTTTAGCTTTAAGCTTACTGCTAAGCTTGTAAGCCGCCCTGAGTCTTCGGAGAAGGGCAGGATATAAATGGAATTAAAATAAAATTTAAAAAATAAATAAAAGCTCCAGATATTTATTGAGTGGTTTATTATTTATTTCAGGATCCCGCAATTTCTTCCTGCTAGCCCCATTCATGTGTCACTTTGAATGAGGAGGTTCTCATTTCATTTCAATAAATTGTACCTCTAAGAGTGATTTCATTTTTAAATAGGAACATTGGCATCATTATGTAATATTGCTTGTTTGATCTGAACAGAATAAGAGAAAAACAGACTAACAGAGATGAAAGGGACCTCGGAGGTCTTCTAGTCAAACCCCTGCTCAAGCAGGAGACCCTATACCATTTCAGCCAAATGGCTGTCCAATCTCTTTCTTAAAAAACTTCAAGTGTCGGAGCACCCACAATTTCTGAAAACAAACTGTCAAGAACTGTCTAACTATCAGGAAATTTCTCCTTATTGCTAGATTCGTTCTCTCTTTGATTAATTTCCATCGTTTCTTGTCCTGCCTTCAGCTGCTTTAGAGAATAGCTTGACTCCCTCTTCTTTGTGGCAGCCCCTGATATTGGAAGACTGCTATCATGTCATCCCTTGTCCTTCTCTTCATTAAACTAGGCCAGGGGTAGGCAACCTTGGCTCTTTTAAGACTTGTGAACTTCAACACCCAGAATTTCCTCAACTAGCCATGCTGACTCAGGAATTCTCAGGAGTTGAAGTCCACAAGTCATAAAAGAGCCAAGGTTGCCTACCCCTGAACTAGGCATACTCAGTTCCTGCAACCCTTCCACATATGTTTCAGCCTCCAGTCCCCTAATCGTCTTTATTGCTTGAAATTGTTCTGCGGTAGCAAGTTCTGACTGCTGGTACAGCGATGGGTTCTATTGCAAATCAGGGCTGTTTCCAAAGGAGGCAGAGGAGAAGATGTCCTGGGGCTTATGGAGCAAAAGAACTGGGTAAGGCTGTTGGGAGGCCCAGAGGAAGGGAGAGAGGTATTTTGAGGAGTTGGAGGCAGCGGCGGCGTGCTCCAGGGTCAAAAAGGAGCAAGGCCCCTTTAAGGAAAAGGTGAAAGAAAAAGAAAAGGATTCATGCAGGAATACAAGCTAATTTGAGAGCTAATCCACATGGAGCTCCATTTCCATCTGTTCTGTTTGCCATCGTTCACTCCCTAGAGACTAAAATGGATGTTCTGAAACTTGAGCTGGCCATGAACAAGGAGTGCATACCAGAGGTGGTGGCCCTTTGAGACCTGTACGCAAGGAAATTTCATTTGATGTATGCCGACTGGTGTACTTTCAAAGTGACAATAAAATTATTATTGTATTATTTATTGTTGTAATTGCTCTTCTCTGCACACTTTCTGGCTACAAGCTAGTATTGTTACAGGCTGACAAATTTAATTCTGAGTGTGGGAAACATTTTCTAGATTGATTACATGTTAAGCAGTAAACGATGCCTATTCAGACCACATCTTCCTGAATGGAAAGATAATTTTATAATTTATAAAAAAAGACCCCACAAATAATAAGAAAAATGATCCCACCACAGGCTACACTAAATGCTATTTATTCAACATATAGGCTTAATATCTATTGATGGAAGCTGAATTAGAAGAAGATGAGCAGGAGAAACAAAATCGGTTACCTGTGCTGTGCTGGTGATATTACTCTGATAGCTGATCATGCAATGATCTGAAAGTTCTAGTGATAAAAGTGGAGGAGCAAAATGAAAAAAGGAATTGGACAAAGATTAAATAAAGACTTATCTGGGAGTTGGTTTGCATCAAACTGAAATAAAATAAAGGGGGGGGGGGAACCTAATGACAATAAATACATAAACCAGCCTTAAAAACTGACAGTGAGGATCTTGAAGTGATGGCTAACTTCTGCTTTTTAGGATCAACTATCAAAAGTGGAGAAGCAGAAATATGTTGCAGATCAGTCCTTGGTAGACTACCCATGAAGTCCTTAGAAAATTATTCAGATTGAGTAATGTTACTATTCCAACAAAAATCATAATCATGCAGGCAACTGTATTCCCTGGAACATGTTATAGAAGTGGAAGTCTGAGGAAGCAAAAAGAGAAATAGTACAGGTATGTCCTCGACTTATGACCACAATTGAGCCCAAAATTTCTGTTGTTAAGTGAGATATTTGTTAAGTGAGTTTTGCCCCATTGTATGACCTTTCTTGCCACTGAGTGAATCACTGCAGTTGATAAGTTAGTAACCTGGTTGTTAAGTGAACTTGGCTTCCCTATTAACCTTGCTTGTCAGAAGGCACACAAAAGGGGGTTCATGTGACTTTGGGACACAGCAATAGTGATAAGTATGAACCAGTTGCCAAGCAGCTGGATTTTCACATGATCATGGGGATGCTTCAAAGGTTGTTAACTGAAAAACAGTTATAAGTCATTTTTTCGGTCGTAAGTCACTTTTTTTGAGTGCTGTTGTAACTTTGAACAGTCACTAAATGAAGTGTTATAAATCGAGGACTAGCCATAGTACACTTTTGAATTTGAAGGGAGCTCTGGAGAAGACCATGGATAGCCAAGAAAACAAACAAATGGTAAAACAAATCAAATAAGTGCTAGAACAAATTTAAAACAACAATTGTTAGAACAAATCAATCCAAAGTTTTTTCTCAAGGCACAAATACCCAAGCTCAAATTATCATATTTTGGATATATTATTCAAAGATTTAGCTCTCGTATGTATGTATGTATGTATGTATGTATGTATGTATGTATATAGTATATAAGGATTGACACTGACTTGATGGCAGATAGTCAATTAATCTAGCTATCATCCATACTGATCATGAACAGTGCTAACCACATAATAAGAAGTGACATTGAATAACTGCAACTTTAAATGGGTGGAAATGAAACAGCATCAAATGCTACATTAAAACTCCCAACTCATTGCTTACCTAGTATTTCAGGAACACATTCAATTACTTACATACTGTTTCAAGAACACTATTAGTTATTGACCAAGAACATTTCTGGCTGAACAGGGGATCATGTCAAGATTTCACCTCTTTAATCCCGAAAAGGCTCTCTATTGCTCCATAAGAGGTGACTAAATCATGATCGCAGTTGCATATATTAGAGATTGCATGCATTAAACATCACGAAGTAACAGCCAGCTAGTAATTATGAGGGCTCCTATTATGCAGAGGGTAATTAGGAGAACAAACTCCTGGTGGACTACAATGGTAAACAACAACCAAAGCTAATATCATACACTGTGCTGGTGGTGCGTATGCATTTGATTTTAATGCATTGTTCTATAATTAGTTAGATAAGCACAGAAGAGGTTTGTAAGCCAAACATAATTAGCCTGACTAATTCTTTCACTGACTTCAAAACTTTCCAGGAGACATAGAGGCACACTTATTATGTCAAATAAACCTGTATTTCTGTCAATTATCCTGTGTCAACAATCATAGACAGGATTTATGCCTGAATCATCTTTCGCTAAAATCGGAGGCAGTTTGCCATTCATTCATTCATTCATTTATTTAGATTTTTATACCGCCCTATTCCCGAAGGACTCAGGGCGGTTTACAGGGCAGCATGAAATACAATATAAAATATAAATATATCTGTACCTCAGTTGTACTGGTTATTTATTGTTAATATTTTTAATTATAAATAGATGGCATTAAACATCAGTTATTATTAATAATTATGATGTATCCCAAAGTTAACACAAAATTTACTAAAAACTATAGGTAGTCCCCAAGTTACGACCACAATTGAACCCCAAATTTCTGTTGCTAAGTGAGGCAGTTGCTAGGTGAGTTTTGCCCTATCTTACAACCTTTCTTACTACCGATGTTAAGTGAATCACTGCGGATTTTATGCCAATCATGCAGTTGTTAAGTGAATCTGGCTGCCCCCATTGAGTTTGCTTGTGGGAAGATGGCTGGGAAGGCTACAAATGGTGGCCACATGGCCCCAGGACGCTGCAGCTGTCTTAAAGGCATGCCAGTTGCCAAGTGCCCAAATTTTGGTCACATGATCAGGGGGATACTGCAATGGTTCTAAGTGCGAAAACTGGTCATAAGTCACTTTTTTCAGTGCTGTTGTAACTTCAAGTAGCCATTAAATGAATCATTGTAAGTTGACAACTACCTGCATTCCTAAATATAATATGTATAGGATTGCAGGTAGACAATATGGTCCTATCATTGGAAAGCACTTTATAGAGCCTGGAAAACCGATCTAAGCTCTCTGTTGCTTATGGTCTATGTGACAGGGGTAGGCAACTTTGGCTCTTTTATGACTTGTGGACTTCAACTCCCAGAATTCCTGAGTCAGCTGACTCAGGAATTCTGGGAGTTGAAGTCCACGAGTCATAAAAGAGCCAAGGTTGCCTGTCCCTGGTATGAACTGATACAAGACAGGAGAGAAAGAGACAGCAGGAGTGGAGTGGAGTGCAGTAGAATAGTTTATTTGGCCATGCATGATTAGACAGACAAGGAATTTGTCTCCGGTTCATTAAACTCTCAGTGTACATGCAAACAACATTGTAATAATAATAAAGACACCAATAAGAGAAGGGTTGCCCGTTATCACCTTTATTATTTGTCTTAACGTTGGAGATATTACTGATTAAAATACGGAATTCGGAAACAATTAAGGGAATTCAAATAAGAGATCAGGATTATAGATTGAGGGCATTTGCGGATGATCTGGTTATTACGTTGACACACCCAGAAAATTCTGTTATGGAACTGATGGAGTTAATATCGCAATATGGGAAAGTTTCTGGATTCAAGATTAACATACAAAAAACTAAAATCTTATCTAAAAATATGACAGCATTACAAAAGATAGCTTTAGAAAGCTTAACTGGATTTGAAATTGTTGAAAGGGTTAAATATTTGGGGGTATATTTAACACCCTCAAATGTTAAACTATACAAAAATAATTATGAAAAGTTATGGAATAAAGTGCAAAAAGAATTGGATAGTTGGAAAAAATTACAATTATCATTATTGGGAAGAATTGCAGCAGTAAAAATGAATGTTCTGCCAAAATTTTTATTTTTGTTTCAAATGATACCCATTCTCAAAAAGGATTCAAATTTGGAGGAATGGCAGAAGGGTATTAATAAATTTGTTTGGGCAGGGAAAAAGCCACGGGTTAAATTTAAAATTATGCAGGATACGCGTGAAAGAGGTGGTCTAAAAATGCCTAATCTTAAATTATATTATGAAGCTGCTGCATTATCAGCTATAAGTGATTGGATTAATTTGACACAGGGGAGACTATTAAATCTTGAAGGGCATGATTTGTTATTTGGTTGGCATGCATATTTATTGTATGATAAGAAGGTAGACAATGTGTTTAAAATGCATATTTTGAGGTATGCTTTGTTGCGAGTTTGGAAAAAGCATAGACAAAAGTTAAATTACAAGATACCTTTATGGGCAATACCCAAACACGCAATAGAGAATATAAATGTTGGATTTAAACATGATGTGATTACATATAAGGAAATTTTGAGTTTGGAGAGGAATGTATGGTGTTTGAAGTCATATAATCTTTTACGAGAAAAAAACATTGTTCAAACTTGGTTTCAATACGGGCAATTACAAGCCAGGTGGAAAGAGGACCAGAAAATTGGTTTTTTAATGGATGACGAAAATTTGGTAAAGCAAATTAGAAATCAGGGACCAGCACATATCAAACGGGTATATCTTGCATTGATAGAGATTGACTCAGAAACAGAAATTGTTAAGGATTGTATGATAAAATGGGCACAGAATATACAGGAAGTCATCACAATGGACACTTGGGAAAAGATCTGGGTGAGAAATGTGAAATTTACGCAAGCTCAAAATTTAAGAGAGAATTTTTATAAAATGTTTTATAGGTGGCATTTAGATCCTAAAAAGTTAGCAAGTATGTATCCGAATTATCAGCCTAAATGTTGGAGATGTGGCGGTGAAGATGCAACGTACTTTCATATATGGTGGACTTGTAAAAAGATCAAAGCATTTTGGATTAAAATTTGGTGGAATATGCAGAAGATATTCAAGAAAAGGATAAAGTTTTGTCCGCAATTGTTTTTACTGGGCATTATTACTGATACTACTGTGCTGGATATTAATCTGATGTTGAACTTAATTACCGCAGCGAGACTTTTAATAGGGCAATACTGGAAGAAGGAAGAACTGCCGACTATAGAGGAATGGACTTTAAAAGTTTCCAACCTGGCGGAAATGGCGAAGATTTCAGCATATTTGAAAGACCATTCGCAACAACGATATATTGCGGAGTGGAAGAAATGGATTGATTACATCCAGAATAAATATGGGACTAAAAGGTTTTATCTAGCATTTGAATAAGTATATTGCTTGTAGTCAAATTATAAGAGCTAAAGTGCGAGAGATTTAATAGTTTATTGTTATTAGTATATGGGAGTTTTTGATTGTTTACTTTATTTTTATACCTTGTATCTAGCTCTGGGAAGTCGGGGAGGGGGGAAGGGGGAAGGGGAGGGTGGGATAGGGTTGGGAAGGGAGGGAAGGGTTGGGGGATGGGATGTAATAAATAAAATGTATTGAAAAACTTTTCAATAAAAAAAAAAAGAGAAGGTAGTAGAAAAGATGAGAAGAATAATAGTAATACTGTGATACTACTCGGATAAATATAGTTAAGACATGCTACTGTCCATCTCAATGATTGGCTAGGGCAGTAGCAATATAGTCCCTCTGCAAGAAATGCATCTGATTGAGTTGGATCAGCCCACCCGGTGTTGTAGCACTGCAGCAAGGGCATGCCTCATTGATCCAAAGCACCTTCTTGAGACAGATAGCCACAGGTATGTGCAGCTAAGTTAAACGCCTCATACGTTTTTCTCCTTAGCACTACCTCAGCGAGTAAATCTATATGTATTCTTACTGAAGGTCTAACAGATCTTTAGACTGCCCAGTTTCTTCTTTGCTGCTCTGTTGAAAAGCATTTCTTTTCTCAAGCAAATAGATACCTGCTAAACGTTTATTGCAGAATAAATGTTCAACACAACCGTTCAGCGTTTTATGAGTTTAACTATATTTATGAGCTTTCTTGAGAGTTCCCTTATTGATTTTGTCTTCTGTTCAAAGCATAAGGAAGGGACTTTATTCTGCACTGCTAAAACATTTTGTTTATTATTTTTATTCAATATCTCTACTGCTTCCTATGGAATTATCTTTGGATAGCAGCTCCTTAGCCATAAAGACTTCTCATCTCTATTCTATATCCCTCTCTGGGATATCCCGGGCTAGGCCTTCTCCTTTCCTGTCTTGAAATGGGTTCAAGAATCTAAGAATCAAGAATAACAAGAGTTGGAAGGGACCTTAGAGGTCTTCTAGTCCAACCCTCAGCACAAGCAGGGGCCCTGTATCATTTCAGACAAATGGTTGTCCAATCTCTTCTTAAAAACCTCCAACATTTACAGTTGGAGCATCCACAACTTCTGAAGGCAAATCGTCCCGCTGATTAATTGCTCTCACTGTCAGGAAATTTCTGCTTAGTTCTAGGTTGCTTCTCTCCTTGATTAGTTTCCATCCGCTGCTTTTTGTCCTCCTTCAGGTGCTTTGGAGAATAGATTAAACCCCTCTTCTTTATGGTTTTGTGTGTGTGTGTGTGCGTGCGATAAGATTGCACCAAATATAACTCTTAGTTGGGCCACTTTGAAAGAGAGAGTTAATTAACGTCTTACTACTTTTTGTAGTTGACCCACAGGACTACTACTGATATCCCAGAAAATTATTAAGGGATATCTAATAAAACAGAACCAAGGTTATCATGGGACAGGTTACAATCAGCCTTAAATATTATTTAGTTTGCTTCTTCTGATTATGAAAAAAGTGATTATTGTAAATTCAGAGAATAAAGTTGGGACCAGCCCTAAATTACAGACCTGCATTGTTGTTGTTGTTGTTTTTAAAAAAGAGAGAATTATGAGAACTTTTTTTTTAAAAAAAATATCCCATTTCAAATTTAAGTCTAAGCAGATGCTAGACTGCAGGAACTATTTCTCTCCCCCATTCCCTAGCATAATCCCTCTTGACAGCTAGATCACTGCAGGAATTATGAGATCCAGTGGTAGTGCAAATGAGCCCATATCTGGAATGCAATAAAACTTCAAGCTTTATACTTGAGTAAGCAGAATGGGGAGCTTAAGGCTCCAGCATTGGAACATTAATGGAAAGGAGCACTGTGTTTTATGCAGTAGCATTATATCAGCTTATACTTTGTTTGGAGTTTGATAGGGAATTCTAAAGAGAAGAGAGGGAGATGGAATGATAGATAGATAGATAGATAGATAGATAGATAGATAGATAGATAGATAGATAGATAGATAGATAGATAGA
>JAKJMR010017632.1:57383-145104 GCA_024449315.1 Daboia siamensis
TTTATACCTTGTATCTAGCTCTGGGAAGTCTGGGGGGGGGAGGGAGGTAGGGGAGGGTGAGAGGGTGGGATAGGGTTGGGAAGGGTTGGGGGATGGGATGTAATAATTAAAATGTACTGAAAAACTTTTTAATAAAAAAAAAAAAAAAAAAAAAAGGAGAGAAGCAACCTAGAACTAAGGAGAAACTTCCTGACAGTTAGAACAATTAATAATGGATTGATTATATTCAGAATAAATATGGGACTAAAAAGTTTTATTTAGCATTTGAATAAGTATATTGCTTGTAGTCAATTTATAAGAGCTAAAGCGCGAGAGAATTAATAGGTTATTATTGTTAGCATATGGGCGTTTATGATTGGTTATCTTATTTTTTATACCTTGTATCTAGCTCTGGGAAGTCTGGGGGGGAAGGGGGGAGAGGGAGGGTAAGAGGGTGGGAGAGGGCGGGAGAGGGGTGGGGAATGGGATGTTATAATTAAAATGTATTGAAAAACTTTTTAATAAAAAAAAAAAAAAAAAAAAAAAAAAAGAACAATTAACCAGTGGGACAACCTGCCTCCAGAAGCGGTGAATGCTCAAACACTGGACGTTTTTAAGAAGAGACTGGACAGCCATTTGTGTGAAATAGTATAGGGTTTCCTGCCTGAACAGGGGGTTGGACTGGATGACCTCCAAGGTCCCTTCCAACTTTTATTACTATTATTAATTAAAAATTATAGCATATGATAATGATGTAAGATGCCAGTTCCTTCAAGGCACCAGTGAAAACATGGCAGCCACCCTCTTTTCCATATGCAAAAACATGTCACCACTATGTGCAGAACACCAGCTGCCATTTTTCTACACAAATAATCCTGCAATGCATTGATTTTCTAGACTGAAATAGTGTGGCAATTGAATCTTGCATATGAATCCTAGCTTAATGGGAGACCATTTAGTACTATTGTGAAGATCTTACAGTAGATTAAATCTGCAATATTTGCAGGGGCTAGAGTGATAAATCCTCTCTCAACCAAAGTCCTGTATTTTTGAAGATAATAGGTAACATTGGGCAAGTCATTCTCAAACGTATAGGAGATATGTTCCAATATCTCAGGGGCTGCCACAAAGAAGAGGGAGTCAAGCTATTCTCCAAAGCACCTGAAAGCAGGACAAGAAGCAACGGATGGAAACTAGTCAAGGAGAGAAGCAACCTAGAACTAAGGAGAAACTTCCTGACAGTTAGAACAATTAACCAGTGGAACAACCTGCCTCCAGAGGTGGTGAATGCTCCAACACTGGAAGCTTTTAAGAAGAGACTGGACAGCCATTTGTCTGAAATGGTATAAGGTTTCCTGCCTGAGCAGGGGGTTGGACTAGATGACCTCCAAGGTCCCTTCCAACTTTATTATTATTATTATTATTATTATTATTATAAATATATTGAACAGAATTTAGTCTCACCATAAGACAGCTACAGGTAGCTCTGACAACTCTTCTATTTGAATTTTGCAACTTCTTATATATGAGTTTGCCTTTGGAAATGGCCTAGTACACTAAGATAACCAGGTGAAACAATTCAATTATATTACCGCATTGTGTAACTTTTGATGTATAACCAAGACTCAGTTGAAGATGTTGGTGTTATACATGTACTCATCACTGCCTACTTTCAAAGTAAGTAGTGTAAACCAGATTTCCATTTTTGGAAAGAGATTTCTATTACTATGATGTTGTTGTTGTTAGCTGCGAAGTCATGTCCGACCCATCGCGACCCCATGGACAACGTTCCTTCCTGTCCTCTACCATCTTCTGGAGTCCATTTAAGCTCATGCCTACTGCTTCAGTGACTCCAGCCAGCCACCTCATTCTCTGTCATCCCATTCTTCTATTGCCCTCCATCTTTCCCAGCATTAAGCTCTTCTCCAGTGAGTCCTTCCTTCTCATTAGGTGGCCAAAGTATTTGAGATTTAGCTTCAGGATCTGGCCTTCTAAAGAGCAGTCAGGGTTGATCTCCTCTAGGACTGACCGGTTTTGATCGCCTTGCAGTCCAATGATATCAACATTCAAAGCTTTGATTCCAGGTAAACCTAAAGCCAAGGCCTCAACTATCTTCTGAAGCTATTCTCCAGGAAATGAGATGAATAAAGTTTCAGGATGCGATCCTGATTGAGGACATTTCTGCTCAAGTAGGCAGAAATTATATCCAGATCTCATGTCCATTCTCTGCTTATTCTTCATACTACAAATCCCCCTATGTTATTCCCATCTAAAGTATATACTTGCAGGGGTGAGTAAGCTAAATAAAGTCAAGTATTTGTCCCTACTCTCTGGTGATACCTCTAACAGGAGACTCCAAACTCGGCAATTTTAAGACTTATGGACTTCAGCTCCCAAAATTCCCCATGCTGGCTGAAATCGTAAAGTTGCCAAGTTCTAGAAGATTAAAAATTCCAAAAACCAGAACTTTTGTTAAGGCTCTCAGAGAATACAAATCTGTATCCAATTAATGTTCTTGCTTCTTCCTGTTACAGGTGAACAGGTTATCACGTGGTTATATGTATGGTGAGAAGAAAATGATGTTCCTTTCACTAGTTTGCCAGATCCCATCACTTCTTGAAGATGGTAGACAACTGATTTTCTTCCTCCTACATCTAATCAATGCTCCATTCCTATTGAAGACTTCTTGGGGTTAACTCTTCCAGTAAATCCGGAACAGGCATGACTTTTAATAAATATCAGAGATTAGCCTAGTTAAGAGAAAGCATTAACGGTTTATTAGCACCAGATCTTTTTTATTAGCTTGCTGAAAATACAATTTTTCACAGTAGGGTTACTGGGTTTAAAGCAAAGATATTGAACATTACGGAGAATAATCAAATTCATTGCTGAGAAGAGAACATAATTTGATTGTACTGGAAGAATAATTTCTTTTAAGAAGAAAACAGGGTCCTATTTCTCAAACTATAGAAATAAATGTCCTGATTCATGAATAAAAGTTTCCCTTTTTGAAAGTGACAAGAATGGTCCGTTGTTTTGATATTGTTTAAATATATCACTTTTTATCACACCATGGTAGGGAGATACAGATCGGTTTAAATTTATCTGCTTCGTATTCTGCTTGGCTAGATAGATTTTATGTCTGGATTTTAAATAAATTATCTGGATCAGTGGCTTTCAACCTCAACAATGTTAATACATATGGATTTCAACTCCCAAAATTCTATAGCCAACAAGCTGGCCAAGAAATTCTGAGAGCTGAAGTCCACACATCTTATCATTGCTAAGGTTGAGAAACACTGATCTGGACAAACATGTTATTGGTTCTTTTATGGTTAAGGGCTTCTTGCCTTCTAAACTTACTTTGGAAAATGTACAATAGGGTGGCATTTCCCTTCCTTCAGCTACTCCTAAGAAAGGCTCCCTTCACAGCCAACATTTCTGTTATAACTCACAGTTTATATGAGATAAACTGATCTTTTGACACAAGAGTTTAAAGGGAATGACTGAAATCAAGATAAAATAAAAGGCTGTTTTAATTTTCCTTTTAGAGAACTCAGCAAATGAAACTTTGCAAGGATTTTGGACATCATACTTGGAGCAAATCATACCACTTTCTGAGCGATCGGCTGAGTTCTCTGAGCTTGTTTTTCTTTTTTTCTTGCAGATGTTTTATTACCCAAACTACTATAGATAACATTGTCAGTGCTGCTGATGTTACCCAGTTTGGGTAATGAAACATCTGTAAGAAAACAACCAAGCTCAGAGACCACCAAGGACCCCTGCGGTACAAATATTCTCCTTTATTTATGCCTCTTTCTTCTGTTTTCTACAGAGAACTTTGCAGATCCAGGACCCAAAGAGAAAACTTTGGCTAGATTCATGCTTTTTTTTTTTAACGTGGGGATGAACAAAAAGCATACCTTTCCTTTATTAAATTGCACCAGCTTCAGGTCAGGAATGAAGAATCTGCACCTCTCCAGATGTTGAACTCTAATTTTTATTTCCTCTAACTCCGAAGACTGGCTGCACCTCTACTTTATCAACATCTGGAATGCCACAGCATCTCCACACATCTGCTCTCAATATAAAACAGATGCTAACATTCCAGCATCACTACATTTTAATATCAAACTTTGACAAGCAAGTACACTGGCGTATTTTCTCCCTTTCAGTGAAATGTTACTGATTTTTCTTTGCACTGATCTTGCACCTGCTTTGTTTCAATCAACTCTCTGAGATGGGAAGTCCTTTAGGGAGGACTGTCTTGTTATGAGACAGTACGAACCAGTCAGCCATCTGCTGCTACGGTATAATTCAGTATTTCAACGCATCCCTTTCCTGCTTTGAAGAGGCTCAAGCAAATGTAGATGAAGTTTATCCAGTTTATGACCACTAGAGGGCATTTCAAGACCAAGTTATGCAAATAAAATATTCCAATTTCACCCAAGAAGCTAGCATTTGAAGATTCTGACAAAAAAAGTTTTCTCCATTGTGTTTCACATTTTCACTTGCCAATAATAATAATAATAATAATAATAATAATAATAATAATAATAATAATAATAATAATAATGATGATGATGTTGGAAGGGACCTTGGAGGTCATCTAGTCAAATGAATGAATATTTGAGCCAATTACTTTTAAACTTGCCACTTGCAGTAGCAATTTTTCCACTTCTGGGAATCTGCTGAAAATATCACCGTTTTTTTCTTAAACTAGACACATGCATTCCATACATAAATCCCACATTTTAGCTATTTAAAATTATGTTTCAGGTATGCCAACATACGCTGGATCATGGAGAAAGCTAGGGAGTTCCAGAAAAACATCTACTTCTGCTTCATTGACTATGCTAAAGCCTTTGATTGTGTGGATCATAACAAACTGTGGCAAGTTCTTAAAGAGATGGGAGTACCAGACCATCTTATTTGTCTCTTGAGTAACCTATATGCGGGTCAAGAAGCAACAGTGAGAACTGGACACGGAACCACTGATTGGTTCAAAATTGGGAAAGGAGTCCGGCAAGGCTGTATACTGTCGCCCTGCCTATTTAACTTATATGCAGAGCACATCATGAGAAAGGCTGGGCTAGATGAATCAAAAGCTGGAATTAAGATTGCCGGAAGAAATATCAACAACCTTAGATACGCAGATGATACCACTCTAATGGCAGAAAGTGAAGAAGAACTAAAGAGCCTCTTGTTGCGGGTGAAGAAGGAGAGTGCAAAAGTTGGGTTGAAACTTAACATTAAGAAAACCAAGATCATGGCATCTGGCCCTCTCAATTCCTGGCAAATAGATGGGGAAGAAATGGAGGTAGTGACAGATTTTATTTTCCTGGGCTCCAAGATCACTGCAGATGGGGACTGTAGCCAAGAAATTAAAAGACGCTTGCTCCTCGGGAGGAAAGCCATGGCAAATCTAGACAGCACACTAAAAAGCAGAGACATCACCCTGTCAACAAAAGTGCGTATAGTCAAGGCTATGGTCTTCCCAGTTGCAATGTATGGCAGTGAAAGTTGGACCATAAGAAAGGCTGAGCACCAAAGAATTGAGGCCTTTGAACTATGGTGCTGCAGAAGACTCCTGCGAGTCCCTTGAACTGCAAGGCGATCAAACCGGTCAGTCCTAGAGGAGATCAATCCTGACTGCTCTTTAGAAGGCCAGATCCTGAAGCTAAAACTCAAATACTTTGGCCACCTAATGAGAAGGAAGGACTCACTGGAGAAGAGCCTAATGCTGGGAAAGATCGAGGGCAATAGAAGAAGGGGACGACAGAGAATGAGGTGGCTGGATGGAGTCACTGAAGCAGTAGGCGTGAGCTTGGATGGACTCCAGAGGATGGTGGAGGACAGGAAGGCCTGGAGGAATGTTGTCCATAGGGTCGCGATGGGTCGGACACGACTTTGCAATTAACAACAACAACAACAATAACAGTTGGGTAAAAAAAAGCCTAACGCATAATAATGTAATGATGTTTCATTGTAGTTTTGATTTGCCTATTACCTTTGTTTTTCTATTGATGCATACCTAAAGTACTTTGGGTTGAAACTTAACATTAAGAAAACCAAGATCATGGCATCCGGCCCTCTCAATTCCTGGCAAATAGATGGGGAAGAAATGGAGGTAGTGACAGATTTTATTTTCCTGGGCTCCAAGATCACTGCAGATGGGGACTGTAGCCAAGAAATTAAAAGACGCTTGCTCCTGGGGAGGAAAGCTATGGCAAACCTAGACAGCACACTAAAAAACAGAGACATCACCCTGTCAACAAAAGTGCATACAGTCAAGGCTATGGTCTTCCCAGTTGCAATGTATGGCAGTGAAAGCTGGACCATAAAAAAGGCTGGGCGCCAAAAAATTGAGACCTTTGAACTATGGTGCTGGAGAAGACTCCTGCGAGTCCCTTGAATTGCAAGGTGATCAAACCGGTCACTCCTAGAGGAGAACAACCCTGACTGCTCTTTAGAAGGCCAGATCCTGAAGCTAAAACTGAAATACTTTGGCCACCTAATAAGAGGGAAGGACTCACTGGAGAAGAGCCTAATGCTGGGAAAGATCGAGGGCAATAGAAGAAGGGGACGACAGAGAATGAGGTGGCTGGATGGAGTCACTGAAGCAGTAGGCGTGAGCTTAAATGGACTCCAGCAGATGGTAGAGAACAGGAAGGCCTGGAGGAACGTTGTCCATAGGGTCGCAATGGGTCAGACATGACTTTGCAGCTAACAACAACAACAAAGTACTTTCATGTTGTTGTTTTTCTCCTAGTTTAAATTCCAACATTTTAAATGCTTAGTTGAACATGGAATCTTATTCTTTTGACTCTGTTACATCCTCAGTATTTTTAGCACTCTAGTATAAAAAGTTGATATGCAAAGCAAACACAAACACTAATATAGGAACCCGTTGACTTACAACTGAGCCCAAAACTGCTGTTGTGAGACAGCTTTTAAGTGAGTTTTGCCCCATTTTACGACCTTTCTTGCCGCAGTTGTTAAGTGAATCATTGCAGTTGTTAAGTTAGTAACATGGTTGTTAAGTGAATCTGGCTTCCCCATTGACTTTGCTTGTCAGAAGGTCGCAAAAGGGGATTATATGACCCTGGGATACCGCAACTGTTATAAAATATGAGTCAGTTGCCAAGCATCTGAATTTTGATTACATGACTATGGGGATGCTGCAATGGTCATAAGTGTGAAAAATAGTCATAAGTCACTTTTTTCAGTGTTGTTTAACTTTGAACAACCCTAACTGGAGTTTTTTAAGAAGAGACTGGACAGCCATTTGCCTGAAATGGTATAAGGCAGGGGTGTCAAACTCAATTTCATTGAGGGCCGCATCAGCATTGCAGTTGCCCTCAGGGGGCCGGGTGGGTATGACCTGGGTGGGCGTGGCCTACTAGGTGGGCATAGCTAGAGTGCGTATGGCCTACTGGGTAGGCATGGCCAGCTCTACATCATTCACATCAAGGGTGCCTATGGGGGCCTGGGCAGGAGTGGGACAGATCTGAGGGTCTCTGGCAGAAGGAGGGTCTCTGGGCCAGGGCCAAGGCAGTGGGGGCCGTGATTACCTTGCTAGGCCCCAAACATGGGACAAATCTTATTTCCTGTCTCAGCCTAACCGAAGGCCATCGAACAGGAAGTAGTCACCACTGGTGACAGCTCATATTTGTGTAAATTGGTTTTACTAACAAAGAATTAAAGGGAGACTGATATGCATTTCAAACTTATTTGTTTTCGTCAGTCAGCCATACCCTTCTGAGATTCGAACCTGGGCTGATTGCACATTAGGCAGTTCTTTTCACCTCTAGATATATATATATCTATCTTAATAGTTTTGTCAATATTTCAGATTTTTATACTTGCTCAGCATCACAGTATTGCAGAAAGCTAATTCAAACCACAAAATTTGATGTTATTTAATGCCCTGTTGCCAAAATACTTATCATGTATCTTGTACAAAGATATAATGTAAATTTGATGGTAGTATACAAAATTGCACCAAAATTCATAAATGTTATGATTTCAAAGGCATTGTAAAGCATTTGGAGATAATTGTCTAGCTGTCCTTATTTCTTTTAAGACAAAGCGTCAATTACTGATTTGGATTCAAGTTTGATATCATGGAATAATTTTACTTTGTCAACAAGTACAAAGTACAACAAGTCATACAAAGAGAGATAATTACTTACATTCTGGGAAACAGAAATAGTTACCATTCTCCTCTAACTTCTTAGCTTCCTGATTTTCTCCTAGTTTAAATTCCAACATTTTAAATGCTTAATTGAACATGGAATCTTATTCTTTTGACTCTGCTACATCCTCAGTATATTTAGCACTCTAGTATAAAAAGTTGATATGCAAAGCAAACAGAAACACTAATATAGGAAGCCGTTGACTTACAACTCAGCCCAACACTGCTGTTGTGAGACAGCTTTTAAGTGAGTTGGTGTGTCATACAGAAAGATAATTACTTACATTCTGGGAAACAAAATTAGTTACCATTCTCCTCTAACTTCTTAGCTTCCTGATTGGCCTCCAACTCATCCATTGTCAAAATCTCACTTTTTTCACCTTTGTTCTCATCCCATTGTAACTTCTCCAATTACTACTGCATTTACTCAATCTGAGATAAAAAGAGTGGCAAAAGAATAACCAAGAAGGGAAGGAAAAGAAAGGAAAAAAGTTAACAATAGGGGGTATCAAACTACAACGTTAAAAAAAATCCAAGTTTGCTTGGCATTTTGTTTTTTTAAAAAATGCAATCTTACATTGAATGCCTGGAACAGTGGGTTGGTTAAGTAATGTTTAATTTCAGGACTTTTCACAAGACTGTCCCTCAAAGAAGATTGTCTCATTGTTTTTAATTGATCATGTGCCATCAAGTACTTTTCAGTTTCTAGTGAACATACAGATATCCTCCATGGTGATCTGTCTCCAAACTTTTGACTCTCCCAATAGAAGGCTCATCACCATTATAACTGAATCCATCTAGTTAGGGATGGTTGTTCTCTTTTTCTCTTTCCTTCCACCCTTCCCAGCATCAGAGACTTTTCTAGAGAGGAGATGGGTTTTCACATAATGGGTCAGAAGTAGGAAAATTTGAGCTATCGTGTGTGCCTTGAATGAGAATGCTGGGTTGATTTATTTAATGCAGACATGTCAAACACAAGGCCCAGGGGCCAGATCCAGCCCACGAAGTGGTTTCATGTGGCCCACGAAGCCATCCTGGAAACAGTGAGGAAATGGCCCCCACTGCCTTGGCCCTGGCCCAGAGACCCTTCTTTTGCCAGAGACCCTCAGATCTGTCCCACTCCTGCCCGGGCCCTCACAGGCACCCTTGATGCAAACGATGTAGAGCTAGCCACGCCCACCCAGTAGGCCACGCCCACCCTGGCCTACTGAGGGCAACCATAATGCTGATGCGGCCCTCAATGAAATTGAGTTTGACACCCCGATTTAAAGAGATATTGGTTTCTTCTCTTGACTGTCCAAAGAATTCTCAAGAATCTTCTCCAACATCAAAGTTCAAACACATCAATACTCTGACTATCCTGCTCTTCCAAGCCCAACTTTTCATAACGTGTCACAGGGAATATCAAGCCCACAATCATCATAATCAGAACCTTAGGGGGGAGAAAACATCTTGTGTATAAAATTTTATACTTCGAATTCATTAAAAACTGTGACTTCAACCTGATTGCAAGAACAAAATTGACGTCTATTGGCATGTTGCTAAACTAACCGACATAGGAATAGGCATCACCTTGATAGAGAGTTAAGGCAATCTTTTCCAAACCAGGTAACTTCTCTCAAGAGGTGGGTGTCATCTCCCAGAATTACCTAGCAAGTATAGTCAGTCCTTGCTGAGAATTCTAGGAACTGAAGTTCATACAACGGAAAGGTGGCCAGGTGTGAGAAAGTAAATATAATAGACAAGTGTTATAATGCATGCATACCAGTCCATATGTTGATTAAAAGAAAAGCACCTAGGATGCCAAAAGCTGCTGGTGTGCCAGTTAGCAATTGCTATATCATCTACTGCTCCTTGGGAATTCTCTGGATTCTATTTCTGGAACTTGGAGTTTAGTCCTGAGAGTGTTTGCCTATGTGCACACTTGCTCTCTTTCACACACACAAACACAGAGAGAGAGAGAGAGAGAGAGAGAGAGACAGAGACAGAGACAGAGAGATAGAGATTGCACATTTGACAATGAATCTACTTGTGAAAACAAAAGCACAAAATGCATTATATCAATATAATGTTCTTTACATTAAGGTATCTAAATTTGCTAAATAAAAAAAAAAACACTGCACTTTGCAAAATCTATAGACATTAAATACAATTATAAACCAAAAATGCAACTGTGCACCATCAATTAAGCTAAAAATAAAATCCAAGATTTCACATTTGGAAAAAGGAAGAAACTGAGAAAAATAAACTTGATGTACAATATGCACAAACTTGAAATGGACCATAACTGTTAATCAAGACTGATTCTAATCTATCATCCTCCACAAGCAGCTTGCTGATTGGGATGATAAATAGAAAAACTCTTGTCTTGCAACATTTTAGCAGATCCCACTTATAAGAATGGAACGCTAACTGACTTGCAGATCCTTGTCAGGAAACAGTTAAAAATACCTTGCCAAATTGAAATGAAATCAAATTTAGAGATAATAAAAATGAGGGTAACGAAACTAGATGCTTTTAAAGGTAAAGGTAAAGGTTCCCCCGCACATGCGTGCTAGTCGTTTCCGACTCTAGGGGCCGGTGCTCATCTCCGTTTCAAAGCCGAAGAGCCAGCGCTTGTCCGAGGACGATTCCATGGTCATGTGGCTGGCATGACTAGACGCCAGAGGCGCACGGAACGCTGTTATCTTCCCACCGTAGTGGTCCCTATTATTCTACTTGCATTTTTACGTGCTTTCGAACTGCTAGGTGGGCAGAAGCTGGGATGAGTAACAGGCGCTCACTCTGCTACACGGCACTCGGGATTCGACCCGCCAAACTGCCGACCTTCTGATCGACAAGCTCAGCGTCTTAACCCACTGAGCCACTGCGTCCCTTTTACTGCTTTTACTGCCCTATAAAATTGCACGTTCTTATACTGATTTGAATTGATCAGAGCTGGTGTAAACAGAGAAAGGAAGAGAACTGACATACATTTAATTGATCTCAGCACAATGCACAGATTTCCAGGCTCCAATTCCAGGATAGCTTCCAAAATTAATACAATTTTATCACCTGAATAGCACAATCTAGCACAAATCTTCTTTTCCATAATATTAGATCTGGCAAGATATTGCTCAGTTGGGAATAATTATTTTGCTGGACAATGCATGAGAACTTACTAAGTTATAACCTGTACTGAGCTGAGAAGGCCTTGATAGTACCTTGATCTGCCAATACAGTATTTCTACCAATTGGCGTAAAGTCCTAGCCGGAACGAGACTAAAAAGAGATAAACCATACAGAGCAAGTAAACTGTAAATAATATTTATCCGAGGCTTGATCAAAAAGTGGCTAATAACTTCCTTCCTTCCTTCCTTCTTTCCTATAGGAGAAAAAAGAAAGACAAACGACATCTGGGTTACAAATATTTGGATGCCCACTGCCTGGCAGCTGGGAAGTAAAGTGTTCTGCATCCCTTTATGAGCATGTAAACTGGTCATTTACCAGTTTGGTCCAGTGCTTAAGGTATCAGGCTAGAAACCCGGAGATTGTGAGTTCTAGTCCTGCCTTAGGAATGAAAGACAACTGAGTGATTTTGGAACAGTCACTCTCTCTCTCCACCTAATCCACAGGGTTCTTGGTTGTAGAGGAAATAGGAGGAAGAAAAGGTGTTAGGTATGTTTACCGCCTTGAATTACTTATGAAGTAATAAAGGCAAGATAGAAATCTAATAAATAAATAAATCTGGATTTTGGATGGATCGATGAGATAGACAAGACAGACAGAAAGACAAATATTATGCTATCAATCAGTGTAATCTCTTAAAGGCAATCTTAGATATTCCTTTTCCAGGACGATCGGACCCCAACAGGCCTTTCAAGTCTTCCAGTGATACACTAATTGCCACTACAATTCAATCATTCAATCTTGCTTTGGCTTTCTTCTCTTTACTTCCACTTTTCCAAGTATTACAGAATTCTCTGGAGTTATTTGTGCAAACCAGAAGTAAATGCCAAAAAAACAGCAAAAAAACCCCTCCAAAACCTTGTTGCAAATTGCAAGCCATGTAACCCAGAGACACTGCAAACCACCGTAAAACCAAGCCTGTTAGCAAGCACCCAAAATACAATCATGTGACTGCACGGGAATATGGATGCTATAATTTGAAAAAAAATGGGTTGCAAATACTTCTGCGGAGGTGACAAAAACTTTGAACGGTTGTTAAATGATCAATGGATAGTCAAGAACTACCTATCAGGGGTAGGCAACCTTGGCTCTTTTATGACTCATAGACTTCAACTCCCAGAATTCCTGAGCCATGGTGGCTCAGGAATTTTGGGAGTTGAAGTCCACGAGTCATAAAAGAGCCAAGGTTGCCTACCCCTGACCTATATAGTGAATATAGCTTAGCGTACCACATTTGAAGATGTATATTGTAAAAATGCATTCGATCTAGAGCAGAACGACCCAAAGGTTCCCAATCTTGGAATGAAATACTTACATAGAAATTTGTTAGTGGAAAAACTGGATATGATTATTTTGGAGAAGCAAAGATTGAAGGAGGTTTTTTTTTTTAGTAATCTTCAAATTTGACGACTCTCACACAGAAGTTATTTCAAAACACAGGACATTAAACAACAGGTTTAAATTACACAGAAGTACATTTTAGTTGGACATTACAGACCATAATAAAAAGCAGTCAGAGGAGGTGCATTTTCATTTTTCATTTCTAAAACTTTATTAACCCCCCCTCCTCCAAATCGAGGGACGCGGTGGCTCAGTAGGTTAGGATGCTGAGCTTGTCAATCAGAAGGTCGGCAGTTTGGAGGGTCGAATCCCGAGTGCCGCGTATCAGAGTGAGTGCCTGTTACTCGTCCCAGCTTCTGCCAACCTAGCAGTTCGAAAGCACGTAAAAATGAAGTAGAAAAATAGGGACCACTACAGTGGGAAGGTAACAGCGTTCTGTGCGCCTTTGGCGTCTAGTCATGCCGTCCACATGACCACGGAGACGTCCTCGGACAAACGCTGGCTCTTTGGCTTTGAAACGGAGATGAGCCCCTAGAGTTGGAAATGACTAGCACGCATGTGCGGGGGAACCTTTACCTTTACCTTTTACCTCCAAATCATTTGAAAAAAAACAGAAGTCTCTGTTCTTCAAGCTAATGAAGACCGGAGAGAATCTGTAGATTTTGGAACCATTTCAGAAACTGAGAAATGGGAAAGAAGAGTTCTGGGGCAAGGGTCTTTCCTTCCCCTTCCTCAGTTAGCAAGACAAATGTGGGTGGTACAATTTTCTCTATTGACACATCCACGCAGATGTGTATCAGCAACACAGGACACTCTACTGATTTCCAACTTTGCTCATTTTCACACAAATACAGTAGCGTCTTCTGACATAAAGTGGCTTTGCCCACTGTTGCATCGCAAAGGTCCTTAAGACCGTTCTGTTCCTATGTAAGTTAAACCCCGGTCTGTTTGTGAGTGACCAGTGTACTATTAACTGTGTATGTTATTTTCTTCTTATAAACCAGCCATACTGTCAACTGACTGAACAGTCCACAAGTATGAGGGGTTCTTGGTGCTCTCTGAGATTGTATTGTATTGCATTATACTGTATTGCATTATACTGTATTGTATTATATTGTATTGTATTGTATTGTATTGTATTGTATTGTATTGTACCGTATTGTATTTTTATTGTATTGTATTGTATTGTATTGTGCTCTCTGAGCTTGTGTCATCAGTGCACTGAAGATGTTACCTAGTTTGGTTAATGAAATGTCTGCAACAACCAAGCTCAGAGAACACTAAGGACTTTCCACTGTGAGCTACAAATATTCTCCTTTATTAGTCTACAATCCTCCTCCTCCTCCTCCTCCATTTTATTCTATTATATGTGAAAAGGATTTCATTCCCAAATTCAAGTCAAAACTTGTTATAAGAGAATCTTGGCTCAATTACTGGCTAACCTGCCAGAAGTATCCCCCAAGTGGCTTACACGGGATAATAAAACAAAATTACATTTGGCCTCTGTTAAAATGCAAAATATTACTCTGAGATAGAATATCAGCATACACCCAGCTCTTTTCTCAGAAGGCCTTTGGAACACTATCCTTAAGGAAGTATAGATGGTGTAAGTAAGCTCATAATCTTTTTGGCACTGGGTAAAAACATTCCTATTTGCACAGGATTTTTACAGTGGTTTTACTACCTCTAACTTGCCTCCTGTCTAGACCAGCCTTCCTAAACCTGATGGTTTTAGATCTGCTGGAACCTTACTGCAACCCGCAGGTCAACAAGTCAAATTTATCTGGAAGGCACTGTGTTGAGGAAAGCTAATCCAGAATCTATTGGCTGAAAAATTGGTATTCTTAGGTCTCTTCCCATAACTTGACTATTGGCTGCACTGCCTGACAATAATGTTGGATTATTTTCATTGTCTTACTCTTTATTGTACAGTAGTGGCCAAGATTGTGGAAATCTTTTGGGAAAAGTGTACAGTAGAAATGCCACCTTTGGTGAAGTTTCCACCAATATTTCTTCTAATTTCTTTATAACTGTAGGCTTCTTCACTTAATAATACTATTTTACATCATTTTCTGCTCAACCAGTCAGCTCTTTGCACCATTACTTTAATTTTATTACGTTTTACAAGCTCACTAAATGAAAGAACACCGAAAAACCCAACCAACACGATAGTGATCACATGACACACGGACAAATATCCTCATCTCAGCTTCAATACATGACATCAATAACTGAGTCCTACTGTGATCTGATTGGCTCATTGCCAAAATAAGATGACACCTGATTGGCTCTCTAAAACACTCGTGCTCATTGGCTTCAATCAGATGAAGGAAAGCTACCTGATAACCTAAGCAAGTTGTGCTTCCTTTTTCTGGTTATTTGGCTATACCTTTTCATAGAATACAGTACAGATAATTGAACAACCTTTGTTGCATTACATTCTAGATTAAATTATCTTTCCATTGCTATATAATTTTATGGTATTAATCCAAAAAAGAAAAAGTGGTGTTATTAGCCATCAAACCTCAAAAGTACACTTTTCCCAAAAGGTTTCCACAATTTTGGCCACTACTGTAAAGATTCCCAGTCTTTTAAAGCCAGCAGGTACACATTACCATTTTGAGATATGATACGGACAAAGGAAGCTGATCGATGGGAGGCATGCCTGCAGGTAATCCCTGACTTACAACTATTCATTTAGTGACCATTTGAAGTTACAGCAGTACTGAAAAAAGTGATTGTGACCCTTTTTTTTTTTGTACCTACGACTGCTGCAGCTTTCCTTGATCAGGTTTGTTCTCACTGTCAGGAAATTTTTCCTTATTTCTAGATTGTTTCTCTCCTTAATTAGGTCTGCCTGAATCCCAGTGGGCTCAGACAATCCACTTAATGACCTTGGCAGTGGTTAGGATGCAATGTTATATATATATTTAAAAGATTTTTTATAGCCCGTAAGGTAAAGGTAAAGGTAAAGGTTCCCCCGCACATGCGTGCTAGTCGTTTCCGACTCTAGGGGCCGGTGCTCATCTCCGTTTCAAAGCCGAAGAGCCAGCGCTTGTCCGAGGACTTCTCCGTGGTCATGTGGCCGGCATGACTAGACGCCAAAGGCGCACAGAACGCTGTTACCTTCCCACCGTAGTGGTTCCTATTTTTCTACTTGCATTTTTACATGCTTTCGAACTGCTAGGTTGGCAGAAGCTGGGACGAGTAACAGGCGCTCACTCTGTTACGCAGCACTCGGGATTCGACCCGCCAAACTGCCGACCTTCTGATCGACAAGCTCAGCGTCTTAACCCACTGAGCCACTGCGTCCCTTTATAGCCCGTACACATACTTTAATACGTAGAGATGTTAGGCAAAACTGTGCCCTATTTTGCCACATCAGGTTTTTTTTTTTAAAAAAAAAATATCTGGTGAATCTTTTCATTTTTAGCACTGTCATGCACTCCTCTACTAAAACAGCAGTCGCCCAAAATATTCCACCTTAAGGCTAAATTATACTTCTGTTTATTGTTCCAAAGCCTTAAAGGCTCTTGCTTCTCAGATTACGTGTGTAAAAAAAAAAAGAGAATTGACCTAAAATTTAATCATCTTTTTTTTTAAAAAAAAAAAAAAGAGAGAGAGAGAGAGAGAGAGAGAAGCCTGGTTTGGATGCTTTGCAAGATAACTTTTATAATAAAGTAATGGATGTGAATATATGCTTGGAGATACAACCATTAGGCTCCTAAGAAAACATCTCCAATTTAAAACAATACAGGGAGTACGTATAAAAAAATATATGTATCAGCAGAAAACCAGCATTCTGAACTGAATGCACTGGCATGCAGACTGAGAACTGTTGCTCTCATAATACAATAAAAACACAGGAACTGAGAAAAATAACAAGGGTAGAAAGAAGTCAAGCAAAGGACATTTTCCCCATTAATACAAGCCTCACATATGAAAATATGGAGGGCTTCCCCCCCACTTTCCCTCTCCCTCTCCACCTCAACATCCCCCAACATATACACACTCTCCTGTTAAGAAAAGTTCATTTGACATTTCCTTCCTTACGGTACTTGCCACGTCTGCTTAGGCACTGTGGGAACCAGCAGAGATTTTAATTTGAACATTGCAGCTCTTTGGGCATCATTTTATGAGCTGGAAAACAGATACAGAGCACCAAGTTTTATATTCTCACAACATGGCGAGATTGCTCACTGGGCCCTGACCACGTCATTGTTTGCTGAAAACAATCCTATTTATGTTGAAAAAGTTTCTGGGATTGGTTCCATGGCACAAGCACTCATGCAGATGTTGTTGCCGTAGGCAAAACAAGACAAACTAGAAGAATGCCTTCTGTTGCTCCACTGTGACATCTTTCTTTGCGCTTCCCGATCCGTTCATTGCAAGGGCAGGGAAATCATGCACAAATGGGAAGCCTGATTTCATTATTATTATCTTTTAAAAACAAAACAAAACAAAACAAAAAACCACTTTGAATTTCATACTCAGCCAAAACTGGAGTTCTTCCATCGTGGTTTTGTTAGCTTTTCTACCATAAATCTTATCAGCTCTTGTATTCCTGAATTTCTTATGTTTGAGTTGCCAAAAAAAGCCACCCTCTCTGAACAATGTTACATCATCCTATGAAGTACAGGTAGTCCTCAATTTACGACTAGTCATTTAATAACAACAAAAATGCCCATCCAGGAAGTGGACTCGACTTATGACTGTGAGATCTGCTTATTAACCACCATAAAACACCATCGAAAAAAATCTGATCCCATCACATGGCTCCTTGGTTTACAACTTTGACTACTTACAACCAGAATTCCAGTCCCATTTGTGGTTGTAAGTTGAAGACTACCTTTACAGATAGCTCACAGTTGGGACCAGGATTTCCACTGCTAAGCAAAGCAGTTGTTAGGTGAATGACATCTGAATTTATGACTTTTTTTGCTATGGTTGTTAAGTGAATCACTGCAATCATTAAGTGAATATTATGGTCATTAAGCAAATCCAGTTCCCCCCCAATGATTTTGCTTGTAGGAATCCAGCTGGAAGATCACAAATGGTGATCACGTGATCCCAGGACATTGCAACTTTAGTAAATACATGTCAATTGCCAAGCACCGAAATTTTGATCACATGACCATGGGGATACTGTGACAGTTGTGTGAGGTCCGGTCTTAAATCACTTTTTTAGTGCCATTGCACATTTAAACAATTGTTAAACATGGTTATAAGTTGAGGACGAACTGAATCCTTATAGAATAAAGATTGATATTGGAGAGATTATGGCTCACCTCTACACTGTGGGACCTTGTGAAATAGGGACTGTCCTTAAAATATCTCCAGCAGTTGCTGAACATCTAAGAACTATGAGAAGAAATCAAGAGGGATGAATAAATTTTCTTCAGAGAAAGAAGCACCGGTCCAGGTACTGTTAAGAAGTTCTCAACAAATTTTACTACTAAGCTTGATTCCAGATGAGACCATTATTGCATAATTACCAATAATGTTACAAGGGATCCAGTTGCCTTTGATCTCTATTTGAAAAGCTTTGGAATTTTTTTCTATTTTTTTTCCTTTCCAGGGAAAATTCATTAAGAAAGAAAGACGTTATTTGTTTGGAGGAATTAGAGCTCTTCCACTGTCTGAAAATTACTGTGGCCTTCCAGCTGTAACTGAACTACAACTCCCAGCATCGCTCTTTCCTAGCTCTGCAGGCCAGGCCTGTTGGGAGTTGTTCAGCAAGAGCTGGTATGGCAAGCTTCCATTTCGGAGTTCTTTGACTCAGAGTGTATATAAAAGCTGGGCTTGTGGTGGCTATTAAAGGCAGGCCTTGTATTTTTCTGCTGTATGGTTGCATTACTTTCTCCAAGGCCTTTTTTGCATTTCTCAAGATATTTTTATTTATATTTTGAGAGACAGTTTGGTCTAATGGTTAAGGCACCAGGTTAGAAAGCAGGAGACCGAGTTCTAGTTCTGCCTTAAGTTCTAGTTCTGCATGAAAGCTGTCTGGATGACTTTGGGCCAATCACCCTCTCAGCCCAACCTACCTCACAGGGTTGTTGTTGGCAAAAATAGGAGGAAGATGTGATGGATATTTATGTTTACAAACAGCCAAGGTGGCTGCTTGGCTGTTTGTAAACATAATAAAGGCAGGGTACAAATAAATCAATAAATATTAACCACAACATACCTAAATGTTTGAGATGACCTGATTTTATTTTTCTTGTGTTGTTTTACTCTTAGAATATTAAACTTACTCTTCAGCGATGGTCACTGCCTTTAGCATGGCAGGTGTGATAGGGTGATCAAAGCCATGTCCCATTTTAGGAGTATGTGATACATGTTAAAAAGTGTGTGTGTGTGTGGGGGGGATTCTGACTTCCGATTACAGCCAACATTTTGGAGCCAATCAACATTAAGGTGGCTGCCCCAACCCTCTCTGTCTAGGTGCTCATATGATCAAGTCACCCATCCAGGAAACTGACAGATCTTGTCCTGCTTAGCCCCAGTTGTAAAACTGAATTATATTTCTTCTGAGCCTTATTGGTTAATATCGTATTAACTGTATATTAATTAACTGTATTGTCTGTAAGGGTGGGGACTGGTTGTAAATCACTATATTCAGTGCCGTTATAACCTCGAACAATCACTGAACCATGGATATCCAACAGTGGTGGGATTCAAATATGTGAACAACCGTTTCTCTGTGTGGATGCTGCTTCCAGAAGTCTATTCTGAGCCTGGGCAAAAAAAAATTAGCTACCAGTTCTGCTAAAGTGGTGCGAACTGGCTGAATCCCACCACTGATATCCAACCTTTCGGCTTGCCTGGGCCATGCTGAGTGAAGAGATATTGTCTTGGACTACATATCACATAATAGTGTTACAAGTTTATGATCTTGTGGTGACTCATTATTAGCTGTCCAGGGCCACATGTGACCTGCGGCATAAAGGTTGTGTATGCCTGTGTAGTACCTGCTACCTAATGTTACAGTGGAGCTATACAGGTAATCCTGGAGTTACAATCATTCATTTAGTGACCATTTAAAGTTACAATGGCACTGAAAAAAGTAACTTATGACCCGTTTTCACACAACTGTCACAGCATCCTCATGGTCACATGATCAAAATCCAGAGGCTTGGCAACTGACATGTATTTATGACAGTTGCATTGACATGATCACCGTCTGTAGCCCTCCCAGCCGGCTTCCGACAAGCAGACAATAGGGGAAGTCAGATTTGCTTAACAACTGCTTGATTCACTTAACTGCAGTGATTCCCTTAACAGCTGTGACAAAAAGGTCGTAGAATGGGACACAACTTGTTTAACAACTGTCTTGCTTAACAATGGAAATTTTGGGTTCAATCATTGTGATAAGTCAAGGACTAATTTCCTTGATTTCTTTCTTTAAGTGTACAGGGCATAAAGTTTTCGAAGTCTTAGCTCTCATTGTTTATGCTAATTTCTTGGTTTGGGCTTAGAGAAAGGCTGCTCCAACAGCAGTAAACCTGCTTCATCCCCACTTGGTTTAAAGTCATCATTTGGACTTTTGGGTTGGGACTTCCCACAGCGCCAAACACAGATCCAATCCCCCAATTACAGTAAAATTTATCAGCACCATTTTTACATTTTTTTTGTCTTTAAAACTTACAGTACTATACTTGAAAACTAATGGCAACCAGTCAACATGCAGACTGTCTTCTCAGAAAAAAAGTTTTAGTGTAGACTTACATACCTAGAGTGCAAATCTGGCTGACCAGTAGATGTCACAAAAGAGTTAGTGTTTTGCACCATTTTGATGCCATTTAATGGCTATCTGGATTTATGCAAACCAGATATGATAAATTTAATCTTGGAAAGATCCAGTTTCTTTAATAAATTGATTTGGGTATATAAGATTATGAAACAAGAGAACCATTATTCCAAGGAAATTTTTATTTATTCATTCATTCAATTTCTAAAGCTGTTCTTCTCAATCAGTGACTCTGAGTGGCTTATAGCTCTATTATCTAACCCTGATATAAACAGTCTTTTTTTCTAGCATATTCACATATATATATAGCAGCTCAATAGCTCAGGCGGAAATCCATATCTGTGTGGGGAAAAATTTCCCAGGTAATCTATACCTTCCAGATATTTCTGAGCTAATGCTATGAATCAGCAAGTTTTGATCATAATTTTAATCATACTGACCTACCTTCGCTGGTTGTTGCACAAAGCTTCTGAAGATAAACTGCTTTGCTTTTAGCCCTTAAAAATAAGGTGTCTGTAATTGTTGTTTTGCATTTTACTTAAATTCTGTAAACTTTTCCTTATATATTTTTCAGCTTTATACACTGCCCAGGATCTATTGAAGTTGGGTGGCTAATAAATTAAAATAAAAATACAGATTAAAATAAAGAGTGGCTTATCAATTATTTAATTTCTTCTTTCCTGTCAGAACCCGTCCCCACTTTTAAAAATGATGGAGGACTCTAAAAGACCTTTTGCATTATTTGTATTATTTTAAAAATTCAAATTGATGCAATCATCACCACTATCATTTCTCACAAACATCTGATGGGGTTTTAATACTGTACTATTCTTCAGCATCGGCTGACAACTCATTTCAATTTGATCCAAGTGGGTTTTGGGGAACTCCAGGGGTTAGGACGCAGGAGCTTGTCGATCTGAAGGTCGGCAGTTTGGCGGGTCGAATCCCGAGTGCTGCATAACAGAGTGAGCATCTGTTACTCGTCCCAGCTTCTGCCAACCTAGCAGTTCGAAAGCATGTAAAAATGCAAGTAGAAAAATAGGGACCACTACGGTGGAAGGTAACAGTGTTCCGTGCGCCTTTGGCGTCTAGTCATGCCGGCCACATGACCACGGAGACGTCCTCGGACAAGCGCTGGCTCTTCGGCTTTGAAACGAAGATGAGCACCGGCCCCTAGAATCGGAAACGACTAGCACGCATGTGCGGGGGAACCTTTACCTTTACTTTAGGGGTCCTAGCAACACACTTTAATGGACAATCAATCAATCAATCAATTTAAGACAGGGGTAGTCACATTAATTTTCCTAAGGGGTCACAGGAAAATGATCCTTGGTGGAGTAGAGGGCTAATGCCTCCTTAAGTAACACCAGCTGCCTGCAATTAGTGCAGGTTCGAGTCCCACCAGGCTCAAGGTTGACTCAGCCTTCCATCCTTCCAAGGTAGGTAAAATGAGGACCCAGATTGTTGGGGGCAATAAGCTGACTTTGTAATAATGCCGCTTGGGTGTGTGTGTGAAAGCCCTAACAAGCAGGCATATACATAGAATGAAGGCTACTTGTAAGGCGCCCTGAGTCTTCGGAGAAGGGCGGGATATAAATGTAATAAAAATAAATAAATAAAATAAAAAACCTAGAGTGTTGCAGATAGTGGAACTAATAGGTTTCACTTAATTCTGCTCAATATTAATTTTACCATTTTATAAAAAGCAGTAGATTATACGGTTTTGATTAGCTGCTACCGGTAAGAAACCACGATGTGCCTTATTTTACATTTCATTTCTAATTTCCGATTGACCTCAGGTGAGCCAGACAAGGGCCAGCCAAAGATGTGGCTTAGGGGCCGTAAAATAAAATGCCCAGGTCTCCTTTAAGCCATGCAGGATTATTATCATTATTAAATCACCTTGGAAGGAAAGGAAATTCCACCTCAAAGCGAGTTGACCTTTCACCCTGATCCTTAGCCGAAAGAAAAAGGGGGAGAGAGAAAAAAAAAAAAGCCAAACTCAGCTTGCGCTTCTCTATTCTAATCGCCGGGGCTGTTTGATTTTATTCTATTTTATTGCTCTGGAGCGTGAGACACCCCCACTTTAACCAACCTGCTTCTGACGCGGCAATACCGTAGGAGACTTTAGACGAGGAAGGTGGGCAGAGAAAACAGCCACGCGTTTCCCCGGGCGAACTTTTCGCAGAGGTGGGTGGTCCCTTTCAGCCCCAAAGGAGGGACCGGGGGGGGCGTGGCCCGGCAGGGTGGGAAAAAAAAAAAACACCCCAAAAACCTGGGTGGGGGAACCCGGGGCGGGCTGCACTGATTGGACCGGGGCGGGCCCTGCCTTCTCCCCAAGCGCAGCTGCTCGTGCTGCGGGCAGAAGAAGTCGCCCCGGCCGGCCCAGGAAAAAGCTCCGCGGGAGCAGGGAGAATTTTTATTTTATTTTTTGCCATCGGCCGGAAGGCGTCTCTGAGCCGGCGATGTCCTGCTGGCTGGACCCTGTAAGCAGCTGACAGCGACTTCGGGGAGCTCGGCGCCGCTTCGCCAGCAGAGACCACCCCCGCGAGGCGGGCGGAAGATCCAGCGCCCGGCGCCTGCCTCGCCTCGCCTCGCCTGCTTGGTTTCTTGCTCCTCTGCCGGGGCTGCAGCCATGGGGCTGCCCACGCTGGAGTTCAGCGATTCCTACTTGGACAGTCCGGATTTCAGGGAGAGGCTGAAATGTCACGAGGTGGAGCTGGAGAGGACCAACAAGTTCATTAAGGAGCTGATCAAGGACGGCAGCCTCCTCATCGGGGCGCTCCGGAGTGAGTAAGGGCCAGGGCGAAGGCGAAGGCGAGGCGCCGCCGCCGCCTGGATCGGGGGAGCAGAGGGGAGCCGCCGCTGGAGTCGGGCTGCGCGGCGGCGGCGGAAAGGGCCGCTCTTTTGTTTCAATGGACCCGGCGGAAGGGGCTCTCCTGCTGAGAGCAAAAAAAGAAAGAAAAGGGAAAAAAAAGGGGGGGGAAAACAAAAAAAAAACACCCGGGGGTGGGCTGGGTTTCACACATTCCATTCCACGCGCGCTTTTCCGCCTGTACACGTGCAAAAAAAAAAAAAAAACCAGGCCGACGTGCCTTAAGGAGTAGCCGAAGCGTCCCGCCGGCGTTGCGTTTGCGGAGGTTCGATTTCTTTTCTCTGCTTTCGTCCAGATGCTTTTTTTTCTTTTCTTTTCTTTTCTTTTCTTTCCCTCCCCGGGCTGACTTCTGAGATCGTGTTTCCCTGCACTTTCCCCCTTTTTGCAGACGTGTGCAGGACGCTGGGCAGACACCAGCGCCTCTCAAAAGCAGGTAGTCCTCGACTTACAACAGTTCGTTCAGTGGCTGAAGTTAAAAAGGGCGTTGGGGGAAAAAAACAGTGACTTATGACCCGTTTTTCTCTCAGGTAGAACATTGCTTGGGTGATCTCAATTGAGAAACAGAAAAGTTCATTATTTTGAGGTGGGGGTGTTAGTCTTTTCTGGTTACTTTCATGAGTATTGAAATAGGATTTCAAAGGAAGTACAATCACCGATGAGGGGGAAAAAATCCTGCATCAAATTAAGACATTTATTACAACCATAAGATCAGAAAACAGCATGATAAAACCTGTATGTATGTATGTATGTATGTATGTAAGGGACGCGGTGGCTCAGTGGGTTAGGACGCTGAGCTTGTCGATCAGAAGGTCGGCAGTTTGGCGGGTCGAATCCCGAGTGCCGCGTAACAGAGTGAGCGCCTGTTACTCGTCCCAGCTTCTGCCAACCTAGCAGTTCGAAAGCACGTAAAAATGCAAGTAGAAAAATAGGGACCACTACAGTGGGAAGGTAACAGCGTTCCATGCGCCTTTGGCATCTAGTCATGCCGGCCACATGACCACGGAGACGTCCTCGGACAAGCGCTGGCACTTCGGCTTTGAAACGGAGATGAGCACCGGCCCCTATATACATATACACATACATGTGCGGGGGAACCTTTACCTTCTAATATATATATATATATATATATATATATATATGTATGTATGTATGTATGTATGTATGTTTGTTTGTTTGTATATCAGTCTACCAAAATGCAGGTAGTCCTTGATTTGCAACGGTTCATATTCAAAGCTAAACAGCACTGAAGTGACTTATGTCCATGTTTCATACTTACCAGCATTGCAGCATCCCCCTGGTCATGTGATCAAAATTCAGATGCTGGCAACTGGCTCATATTTATGACGGTTGCAGTGTCCTGGGGTCATGTGATCACCTTTTGTGACCATCTGACAAGCAAAGTCAATGGGGGAGCCAGGTTCATTTAATAACCATTTTGCTAACTTAACTGCAGTGATTCCTTTTACAACAGTGGCAAGAAAACTCATAAATGGGGCAAAACTCACTTAACATCTGTCTTGCTTAGCAATGGAAATTTTAGGCTGAATTGTCATACGTCTGTATACTTTCCCTCCCTTGTAGGTGTTTACAATCTTAAGAAACTGTCTGTGGCTTTACTCAGAAACTAAACATGTGGTAGGTGGTGTGTTTGGTTTATTTTTTCCCCGGCCTGTGAGCTAGGTTCAAAGAAGTTCAAGCTGGGGATTAGTTGCTTTGATGCCTGAACGTTTGTGGGTGTACAACTAAATGGAAGAGGAGAATCACTAAAAAAATGTTTCCAAGATGCATAGTAAAATACAAATGGAATACCTTTCCCACAAGGGTTGCAAACAATTCCTTGACTTATGACCACAATTAAACCCAAAATTTATGTTGCTAAGCAAGACAGTGAATTTTGCCTCATTTTATGACTTTTCTTTCGTGCCACGTTTGTTAAAGAAACCACTGCACTTGTTAATTTAGTAACATGGTTGTTAAGTGAATCTGGATACCACATAGACTTTGCTTGTCAGAAGGTCACAAAAAGTGATCAAATGACACCAGAACACTGCAACTGTCATAAATATAAGCCAGTTGCCAAAGTGTCAAATTTTAATCATGTGAGTATGGGGATGCTGCAGAGGTCATAAGGGTGAAAAATGGTCATAAGTCACTTTTTTCAGTCCCATTGTAAATTCGAACAATCACTAAATGAAAGCTTATAAATTGAGGACTAACTGCTAGAAGTATTTTGGCACTTTCAACTTTGGTACATTGCAACTCCCACTATACTAAATGGTATGGCCACAAAATACAATGTGAGGATAATTGAGTAGAGTAACAGTTTTGTAGGGCACCAGATTCCCCACCCCTAGGAAATCCTATAAAAGCAGCCCAAAATGAAGACTGCTAAATGATGCTTCAGTTATCCATTTTACCTGGGAGTGAGTTCTGGCAGCAAGTTCAGCTAGGGATATATATAGGACAGAGCGCATGGATGCTGTGGGGCTGTGATCGCTGTATGCAAGAAATACATTTTTAGAAATGCATAATTACGCTAGGGAAGCAGACCTGGCTGTCTTCCCAGTATATTTATTTATCTCATTTAGGAACTTTTTTTTATGCTACCCACTCTCTTTAACAGCTCTGGGTGGTTTATATAAATTCAAAAAGAGTGATCATAAAAGCTAAAAGGAAGCCCAAACTATTGTAAAACACTTAAAAAATGAAAACAGTAAGCATGTTATAGGGAAATGCATATAGATTTGGTCCCTTCCTAAGCTATATAGAACAGACCTGTTTTATTCCGTATGATGGCACCAGGAGAGTTAATATTTTAATATCGGACACATCTGTGAGAAGGCCTGAAGAACTGATTCCCTAAAACTCGTAAAAAGATGAGCCATGCAGATTGTTGCAATTGTGATTAGGCCTAAACTTTGTATATTACAGATGATTTTTGTGTGTACAGGTAGTTCTTGACTTGCAACCATTTGTTTAATGACTGTTCAAAGTTACAATGGTACTGGAAAAAAGTGACTTATGACCAGTTCTCACACTTATGATCACTGCTGCATCCCCACAGTCAAGTGTTAAAACTTCAGGTGTTTGAAAACCGGCATGTATTTATGATGGTTGCAGCATCCCAGCTTTCTGGGAGAGTCATTATTCACAACTGAGCTTTTGATAAGCAAAGTCAGTTGGGGTGGGGTGGGGGACACAGACTCACTTAACAACTGCATGATTCACTTACTAACTGCCTTACTCAGAAATTTAAATTCTGGGCTCAAAAGGATTACCTGTAGGTATATGTATTAGAAAAAGTTCATTGAATACTATGCATTGCTATGATAGATATAGGCATCACCACAAACCATCAGATAATTCACATGTGATAATTGACTATGTGCCATCAAGCTGGGTCAACTATGGGGTTTTTTCCCCCAAAAGAATCTGTTCCCAACATAGTCCTTAAGATCTCTCAATGATGCAACCTTGTTGTCATTCTGTACATCTTAGGTTGGTGCTGGCTGTCCTGCTCTTCTGTTTCCTTCCACCCTCTCCAGCATCATATTCTGAGAAAGAGTGTCAACTTGCAAGTTAGAAAGATAATTAGAACATGGTTATTAATGCCTCAAGTTAGGAATTTTGAGCTGACGTGTTCAGTTGATATTTATCTAGGTCAATTTTTTTGCCCAACTTGTGCTGGTGCTGTTGAAAATCTTTTCTTCCAAAGTAATGATCTCATGGAGAGGATATTTCCCAGTAAAATTGGGAGGGTTTTCCTTAAAACAGCTATAACCTTGGGGGGATTAATTCTTCTTTTAGACTACAGTGGACTAGTTAAACTCCCCTCTCTGTTTGCTGCTGTCTCCCTTCCACAATGCTGTTTACATTTTCTTTTAACCTGTGCAATAAACGTAGGGAGGTTTTGAACTTCCTGTGTTGTCTGTTTGACCCTTATCTAAAATATGCCCAGGAGACAGAAACACTTAGTAGAAAACAAGAAAAAAAAATCTTTGTTTTTCTTGTACTGGTAGTCTGTTGTGAAGGAGAAGGGGGCAAAAGCTTTATTTTGTTGTATAGATGTTATGGTCCCCAAATGTTCTGTCAGCAGCCTAAAATAAGCAGCTCTGTTTCCCCCCCTACACACACACACACACACAGTTAATTATTCAATGTATTTAAATTTGTGTGGAGCTCACAAATAATCTATGAGCAAATGTCTATCCTGTAAAACTTAAAGTGACCGCTAGCTGGCAGTAAAGAAATTGATAAAGCTAACTTTTTGCTGCCATCTAGTGTTTACCCAAAGTTTGTGGTCTAAATCTGGTATGCTGGCTGGGTTGGCTATCCTCATTTGCCATCTTGTGATGCCTAAAACGATAGAACGTGGCTGCCGAAAGTATTAAGGCTGTGGTCTGGTGACTTCTATGACATGTTTTAATTCAGTTTAGTGATAATTCATAGAGAATTGATACGTTGTAATGAATTTGTTAAGATAGTTTTAAGACTTGGACTTAAGACTTGGGCTTGAATTCTTTTAATCCTCGTGCATAGGGTCTATGTTCACACAGACTAGAAGCAAATAAATAATCATATTGACAATAAAATTGCCCATCCTTAGGGAAATAAAGTCCCTACTCATTTTCTCTAGAAAGTATCTAGGATGCCATGGTCCTTGGTCCCATATAGTATCTGTGATGCCATTGGTGGCTTCTGCAGAAAGCATTTGAGAGGTATGTTACTAAGCTTAGATATAGATTCTGTATTAAGAGACCAGGTTTTTTTTTCTTAGATAGTTGATTAACTGAGTTTATATATTCACATAGCAAAAGCTGGAATTTTTTAAATATATGGAATTAATTAAAATCTTGGGAAAATGAGTCTTCATCTAAATTTTAGGTTTGTTAAGCACTTTGGACTCAGTTTCAGGAAAGTGCTTTGATATATGGAAGATTGCAAATACAGAAATTGTCTACAATTCTTTAAAACAGCTATGTCTTTGCAACTTTTATTTTTCCTGGACTCATACACAAGCACTGCACATCTCTAGGAAATTTAACCTTTCTGTTAGTTCATAGGATCAGGTAACCTTACTTGGATGTCCCAGATAACACAGCATTCATCTAGTTAAGTCTTTGCATTGAGACTATAAAATCAGGTGCTTTTTATGAGTTAGAAAGCTCAGAGGGAAAAACATAATAAGTTTATTTATCACTTTGGGTTTCTTCTAATTGCACCATCTGTCAATCCGATACATCTCTTTATAGGTATACATTTATTTCCGTGCTTCAAAAAATGAAATATTTGGGATAACTACTGACATATTTTAATTGATTAGTTTGTGGCATGAATAGAATTGTTGATCCATTCCCTAAATATGTAGGATCTTAGGGAAATATACCTACGTCCCCCTTTTAAACCATTCCTGGTTACATACAAAAAGAGGACTTTGTACTTGTTTGCTGTTTCTTAGGTTAATAACAGAACATATGATTACAATGAATGGTCCATAAAATTCTATCATTAGTATTAATGTCACATTTTGAGAAATATAAGAGGCATTTTAAGAAATAGGTGTTTAAAATCTTTTCTTAGGTTGAAGCATTAGGCAGGGTTTCCTTCAAAAAAAAAGAAAACAGTAAAATGGTTTACTGGCTTTGATTTCTTTAAAGTTTCTGATATAATGACATAAAGCAAAAGATTATTGCTTTATCAGACCTAAAAATATTTTAGAATGTTTCTGGAGGGGTAGTTCTGTCTGCTACAGCAAAGCCATCAAAGAATCTTAAGAGAGTTTGAGAAATATTATTTTTATTATGGATATAAACTTTCATGACATTAGTCTACTTCACTGTACAACCGAATGGAGTGGGTTATTATTCTATAAACATGTGAGAATAAATGATCCTTTTAGGGTGACAAAAATTTAGTACTTTATTTAAAAAATCTGGAAAACATAACCAGTTATGTCTTAAGTAGACTTGACAATGTACAGTGTGTGTGTGTGTGTGTGTGTGTGTGTATAAACTAGGTAGCAGTCTACTTTGTACTAAATTAATGTTGAATATTATAAGCCTTGGTGGAGCAGAGGGCTAATGCCTCCTTATGTAACACCAGCTGCCTGCAATTAGTGCAGGTTCGAGTCCCACCAGGCTCAAGGTTGACTCAGCCTTCCATCCTTCCGAGGTAGGTAAAATGAGGACCCAGATTGTTGGGGGCAATAAGCTGACTTTGTAATAATGCCGCTTGGGGTGTGTGTGAAAGCCCTAACAAGCAGGCATATACATAGAATGAAGGCTATTGCTAAGCTTGTAAACCGCCCTGAGTCTTCGGAGAAGGGCGGGATATAAATGTAATAAAAATAAATAAATAAATAAATATATCTCCTGAGCAAGACGTCTGCTAAAACTATTATCTTAATCTCACTTTTAATCTAAAAGAGCTTTAAGTGATGTACAATTACGTAAGGTTTCTCTATTTTATCTTTGCAACAACTCTGTGGAAGAAGGTTAATTCAAAAAAACCGGTCACAAAGTAAGATTTGTGACAAAACAAGAGGTTGTGGTCTGTTTTTCCTTGCCTGTATATGTTTTCCGATGGCTTAAAAATGCTTAAGAGATTTAGAATGCCCTGTGGATTTGCTTCCTCCTTTCCCAGGCTAAATTTTAGGCTGTTCTTCTCAATGTTGTTGATTGTGGTGCAGTTCGCTTGCACCAAATATAGTGATGGATTCCACTGTGTTTAAACTTTAGCTCACATCTGAATACTAACACTTGCTATAGTTAAAAATACTCTGAAATCCAAGCTTAGAAAAAGCACATATTTCTCACGGTTCTGCAGAATTTGTTTACTTTGATAGGCCTTTGCTTGAAAGGAAGGCGGTGGGGGGGGGGGGAGAGAGAAATGGTTTCTTCTCCAGGCCTGAGAAATTCCACTGGATTTTAGTGGAAACTACCTTCTGGACGGTTTTTGGCAGTAGCTCGGGTTTTTGTGTGGTAGACAAAATCCTTTCAAGTTCACATTGCGCAAACCGCACTCTCCTCTTATACTGTTAATGCGTAGTTTTCTTTGGCTGATCAGCTTTGTACCCATCATTTTGAAATTCTTCAGAGTCCAGGTGCAAGCTGAGTTCTGGTTCGAAAACGTGCGGGGTTGATGGCTGGAGACTTTGGAAATATTGATTTACAAGTGGTCCCCAGCTTATGACCACAAATGGGGACCGGAACGTGCGTTGCTAAGGGACGTGATTGTTAAGTGAGTTGTGCCCAATTTTATAACCTTTTTTTGCAACAGTTGTTAAGGAGATCATCATGGTCGTTAAGTGAATCATGTGGTCATTAAGCAAATCTGGCTTCTCCATTGATTTTGCTGTTGGAAGCTGTCTGGGAAGCTTGCAAATGGCAGTTATATGATCCTGGGACTCTGTAACTGCTGTAAGAACACACTGGTTGTGAAGCTTCTGAATTGTGATCAAGTGACTACAGAGACACTGCAACAGTCAGATATGTGAGGTCATATTTAAGTCATGTTCTTATAATTATGAACATGAGTGAATTGATTGTTGAGCACCACCTGTATCACCTTCTCTGGAATAATGTTGCGTGCACTGACTTTTTAATTTTCATACTTGTCTCCTCTATTTACTCCAAGTAACCTCAAGTAATCTTTATTCCATGCAGAAACATTGCAAGAGTATACTTATATTTCCTCTTCTTAGCTTACTTAGCTTAATGAATAAATTGGGAAAAGGTTTCTTAAAATATTGCACTTTCACCGAGAATAAGGCAATTGAAAGTAAATACAGCAATTAAACTGTGCAGAATTCACAATTACTCAGAATTCAAGTGCCATTTGGGGAAATGAGAGACTCTTGTATTTTTCCAAGCTGCGTAGCTCTTTCAGGATTTCAGCATAGCAAACCGTTGCCAGTAGCTGGTTTTATTCCTTCAGCAAATATTTGATCAAGTGTAATATAAATAGAGTACTTTCTTTTAATAAAGTCTGGTATTCTAGAACTTGAAAATATTTGGATGTTTGAAGTTAGTACATTCAAAGTTAACTAAATGCTCTTTTCTTTCACTGCAGCTATTTTTTTCTTAATTTGTCCATCTGCTTGAAGGCCTGAAATATGCCAGAGGTTCCTCCTTTTCTTAAGATAACAACAAGAAAAGTCCAATTGTGATGACACTAACATTATACAATCACAGATTGCTGTAAATGTTAAAATGATGGCAGTGCAGCTATGAAAAATAGTAGTCATGTGCCTTTTTGGACTGTTTTGGACTTTTAGGCCAAACCTGTGCTTGCAAACCCACTCATACGTTTGTGTGCCTTAATTGTCTACGGTACATCTGAACAGGACCATAGCTGTTGTGATTCTCTTTTTGATGGAGGACCTTCTCAACTTACTGATTTACTTTGCAAGTTGGGGAAAACTTTGTTAGGCAACCCTGTGCAAAGTTAGAAGGTTCACATGGGGTAGCTTAGAGCAGGGCTTTTCAATCTTTTCACCCATTGTACCACTTTTAGGATATGGCAACATCCGAGTACCACCAGTCGCCTAGCAAGGTGTCAAAAACTTGATGACCAAAAAGAAAGGGGGGGGGGAAGTGATGAAGTACAGGTAGTCCTCGACTTACAACAGTTCGCTTAGTGACTGTTCGAAATTACAATGGCACTGGAAAAAGTGCCCCCCAAGCCACAGCCGAGCAAGACACCTGCCTGCCCGTCCGGCAGCCCTCTTCCTCCTGTCCGAGGTTTTCACTATTGTGAGCATTTCTGTTGAGGAGGGGCAGTGGGGTGGGGGTGTTTAGTTTTTATTCCCCCCCTGCTGATTGGTTGTAGCAGGTTTTGGTCACTTCACATGACCCTGGGACACTGTGACCGTCATAAATATGAATCAGTTGCCAAGCATCTGAATGTAAATCACAAGACCCAGCTGATCGGTGCTTCTTCTGGGCTCAGAAGCGCCAGGATCAGCGCCGAGCTCCAGCTGGAGCCTGGCGCTGATCCTGGTGCTTCCGCTGAGCCCTGACAACCCCGAAGAAGTGCTGATCCTGGCGCTTCCACTGAGCCCTGGCAGCCCTGCAGCTCCAGCCATCTTTCGCTCAGGCTTGTGCAGTGCTGCCACTGGTTCAGCTCATTCCCCTTCCCCGCTACCACTTTTCTAGGATGGTCGCATACCACCTACCAGGTGCCAATGTATCACAGGTGGTACCCATACCACTGATTGAAAAGCCCTGGCTTATAGGTCCATTCTCTGTTCTTCATTAAACCAGAGCCAGCTATGATAGATTGACATAAGTGGCCTTAGTTGAAATGCTTGGCCTCTGGAAAAGCCTAGAGGTATTATTGCGAAGCCTGGCTTTAACCATGATTGGATTGGAGGCTAAAACATATGAAGAACAGTTGCAGAAATAGGGTATTTCTAGTCTAATGAAAAGAAGGACTACGAATGACATGATAGCAGTGTTCCAGTTTCTAAGGGGCTACCACAAAGAAGAGGGGTCAACCTATTCTGCAAAGCATCTGAATGCAGAACAAAGCGCAACAAGTGGAAACTAATCAAGGAGAGAAGCAAGCTAGAAATAAAGGAAAATTTCCTGACAGTTAGAACAATCAATCAATAGAACGGCTTACCTCCAGAAGTTGTGGTTGCTCCATCACTGAATGGAGGTTTTGAAGAAGAGATTGGGCAACAGCCAATCTGAAATGGCAAAGGGTCTCCTGCTTGAACAGGGGGTTGGACTAAAAGACCTCCAAGATCCCTTCCAACTCTGTTATTCTGTATTTCTGTAATGCAAAGCATAACAGTGTGGGGAAGGGATAGGACAAGTTGTATGGAATTACTGGAAAATGGAAGTATTCCTACATTCAGAAGCTGCCTTTTAATTTTTATCCTGTATTGTGTGCTCTTAGAATGGAAGTATCGGACTTCTGCTTGGATGCACAAAAATAATAGAATGCAGTTCCTCCAAGTAGTATTTCCCATCAGTCCCTAGATCAGGGGTCCCCAATTCCCTGTCTGTGAACCAGCACCGATCCGCAGCATACCAGAAACTGGGCCAGCAAAGCAGTGTCTGATAGACCAATTTCCTCACTGTGAGATATAAGTAAGTCCCATTGTGAAGGATTCTTGATTGAAGCCTACAATATTGCTTTCATTTTACTGGATGAGTAAGACGTATTGCTTCAGTTCAGAAGAAAATAATTTGATGAATTTTGTACTTGTATTAAAATGGAAAAAATGAGTCTGTGTTATCTGCTTGGGTTTTATAGACTGGAAATTGTTGTCTCCAACAGACAGTTTCCTTTCGGTGTTCAAAATGATGTTCTGCTTTATCTGTGTTTCGTGCCATGAGTTTATTTTTGATTGCTTAAACCAAGGACAAAAACTTTTATTATTATTATTATTTATTTTGGGAAGATATTCTTTCTTTGTTCAAAGGGCAGCCTGCTGAGGCTGTGCTCATAGAATAAAGACTTTCAAGCTTACAAGATAGTGACGTAGTTTTGTAAAAGCTGTTTCACAATAATCTTGTGAAAGGTCAAGAATTGGTTTATTTATTTTGATTTGTTTATCATATTTTTATCATAACTGGATAGAGAACTTCTGAAAATTATAGGAATTATATTGCAAACACTTGAAGGACAAGAAATTGCCTACTTCTGACTAAGAGTCAAAGAAGGAAATAATCAGATTTATATCACAGACGTATTTAAGTCTACAAAGAAAAGCCAGTGTTTTTATTTGGACATACATTCAACTTTTGTATACAATTTTTACTAAAAAAAATAGTCATATACATTTAAATCAAGGCTATTCTGTAATTTAAAACATCTAAACCACAGAGCTGTTGAGAAAACCTCTATAAATGGTAATCTGTATTGTTACCAAGAACAGTAAATATAGAGGTATTCTTGACGTCACCAGAAGTCATGTTCAACTTAAAAGATTTTATTGTTCTCCTTAAAAATAATACAGGTAGTCCTCGACTTACATCACTTCGTTTAATGACCGTTCAAAGTTACAGTGGCACTGAAAAATGTGACTTATGACCATTTTTCACACTTACCACCATTGCAGCATCCCAGGGTCACGTGATCAAAATTCAGATGCAAGGCAATTGATTCATATTTATGCGGTTATCATGTCCTGGGGTCCTGTGATCAGCTTTTGCTGCCTTATAACAAGCAAAGTCAATGGGGAAACCAGATTCACTTAACAACTGTGTTACTAACTTAACAACCACAGTGATTCACTTAACAACTGTGGCAAGAAAGGTCATAAAATGAGGCAAAACTCACTTAATGAATATTTCTCTTAGAGAAGTTTGGGGCTCCCTTTTGGTCATATATTGAGGACTCACCATATATGGTACTACCAGTTAACTACTAACAATGTTATTGGCTATATTTCTAATTGATATATGACTTGTATAGCAAAATTATTGGGAGAGCAAGCAACAAGAATACTTAGTGTTGTCTTAGGAAGAAACATAGGGGAAAAAATCTCTACTCTCAAATTAGTGAACGTAAATAAATAAAATTCATTTAAATAAAATTTCGAGAATGACTAGACCAGGGGTAGGCAACCTCACTCTTTTATGACTCATGGACTTCAACTCCCAGAATTCCTGAGCCAGTTAACATGTCCAACCATTTTCCAACCTCTTCTGCCAGTGGAACCAGCTTCAGTATCCAGAAATCTACCACTCAGAAAAAAGAGCTTAATATTGTATCCGGCTCACATTTTGTCATTTCCAAGCATACCAACTTCAAATCCTGGCTTATTAAGGAAGTAACATGCCAGAAGTTCCAGTTGCATTTTTTTCTCTCTGATGAATTCCTGGAGGAACTGTATGTAGCAGGATACGAAAAAGGAGACTTTTCTTAGCAAAATAATGAAGTTTATGACTATGTTCCTCTTTGACCCATTGCAAACAATGCTTTAATATTTCCTCTATTCAGGAAGAGTAGAGGGATTCATATATAGCTACTAATCTTTGATAAACTTAAGCTCTGGAAAACATCATGGTGGCCTCCAGATGTTTCAGATGACAATTCCCACAGTGCCTTTTCATTGGTTAGGCAGGCTAAGGCTGATAGAAGCTGAGAACTAAAACATCTGGAGGGCATCAAGTTGCCTGTTCCTAGGAGAAGCTAAGTGACCTCAGTGGAATGGGTGAGTAGACATGAACAGGATTATGAAATTGTCTTACTTTCTTTCTTCGTAAATTCAAAGATCACTAGGTTTTGTGCCGGTGAAGTTTCACAGGCTGTTCATGTATTCTGCAACTATTCTCTTCAATAAAACTCTTTAAATTTGAGTGATTTTTTAAAAAAGTTTTCGATATTCCATAGTTTTTCTGTGTCGTTTCACACACACACACACACACACAGACACACAAACAAAAAAACACAGTCCTTTGGGGCTTTTTGAGATATTCTGAGTGTAAAGTTGAAATATTCTTCTTTTGTGGAATGTATGTGTTGCCCTGACGTTATAGGGTACTCAATAATAAGCAGTGGTTTTATTTAAATTATTTTTATTACTCTTAAATGCGTTGTTGCCTTCTAATTTATCTAAGAACTTCTACCTTTTTAACTATTTTTTAAAAAATCCCCTCAAAAGTATGTTTAGAAGTTCCCATTTGTTTAGCTGTCTGTGTGTTCCATAACTCACTGTCTGACCTAATATATTGAACTGTGAATCTGCTTTTTATTCTACATCTGGGGGTCCAAATGATGGCTGAAAGTGTTTCACTTTCAACATGAGGTTACTGTCTGTCACTTCCTGTTTATATTTCTTGGAACCTTTATGGTGATTAATAAGAGGCATGGCATGTCTGTTTTGTCAATTTAAAATTTAGTAGGTGTCTGTTTCTGAGAGGTGATATTACATGTCACCTTCCCAAAATAATGCCCTGATGTTACTCCAGTTGAAATAGTATTTAAAAAATTATGCTATGCAATGGAGGGAAAATTAATTATATATATAATAAATAAATCATAATCCTGTAGCAAGCAATTTAGTTCTCTGATTATAAAGTGACTTTAGGCGAAGCCACGTTTACATGCAGATGCTTGCTTTGTCTGTAGGAGGGGCTAATAATTACCCATATGATGCGTTGTATTAACACAGCAGAATATTTTGCTGATTTGCACAGCTTCCCTCACTAAAATTTGGACCGAAAAAAATGTTGCAACTGCTGTAGAAAAACATGGAACAAATAACTCTGCATGTGTTAAAATGCCCACCTCCTCTTATTTGAATAATCCAGCCTAATTAGTTGTTCCAAGTCTCTGTAGTAAAAGCTCTTAATGAACTAATTGGAGAAGAGGGCTATAATTTCAGAGAGTCTAGTCTAGCCAGTCTGAATACATCATTGTGGCAATGTCATTTGCATCATTTATGGTTGTGGGATGTTATTATTATGCAAATGGCCATGATTGATGCAAAAGATGTACATTTTTGTGTAATGACTTCATGGATGTAAATTGCAATGGGATTTGTTTTGTTGGATGTAAAGTCTGTTGCTTTGAGGTCCATAAACATTGAGGTTTTATTGTATGTGTAGTTAGAGGATTCTGCACAGCAGAATTGTGAGCAATATTTGTTGCTGCTACTCAAAAGCCTGGAATGTGCCATATTCCTATTAACCAAGGGTCAGAAATGTTGAATGGAAGAGTCACTAATAAGTGAATGTGTGTGTTTTGTAAGAACCTTGGAATGCAGGTGGCCTTCATATTGGCAGACTGGAGGAATTGTTTATCAAAGACCAAGATCTCCAAATCAAAGAGATTCAAATTCAAAATTCAGAATAGAACTGGAAGAGATCTTGGAGGTCTTCTAGTCCAGGGGTAGGCAACCTTGGCTCTTTTATGACTCGGACTTCAACTCCCAGAATTCCTGAGCCACCCAGCTCGGGAATTCTGGGAGTTGAAGTCCACAAGTCATAAAAGAGCCAAGGTCGCCTACCCCTGTTTTAGTCCAACTCCCTGCTCAAGCAAGAGACCCTATACAATTCAGACAAATGGCTGTCTAGTCTCTCTATAAACCTCCAGTGATGAAGCACTAACAATTTCTGAAATCAAGCTGTTCCACTGGTTCACAGTTATCCAAAGTTACCCAGCTGGCTTTCATGGCTAAGGTAGGACTATAACTCCAGTTCTCCTGGTTTGTAGCCTGATCTCTTAAGTACTAGATCACGGGCCGGCAACCCGCAGCTCCGGAGCCTCATGCGGCTCTTTCAGCCGTCTCCTACGGCTCCCAGTCCTCTGCCATGTGCAGTCCAAAAAAAAAAGTGGGACTGAAAAAGTTCAACCAATCAATTCAAATATGCAGGGTAGGAGCATATCTCGCCTTGGCTCCACTCTTCAAACTCTGTTCTGCGCATGCGTGCATGTACGCGCATGTGCACACATTTTTTGCGGCTCCCAGTTTTTCCTTTTGTGAGGGAACCGGTTCTGAGTGGCTCTTTCACTGTTTCAGGTTGCTGACCCCTGCACTGATTAATTGTTCTTACTGTCAGAAGTTTCTCCTTAGTTCCAGGTTGCTTCTGTCCTTGATTAGTTTCCATCCATTGTTTCTTGCCCTGCCCTCTGGTGCTTTGGAAAATAAGTTGACCCCCCTCTTCTTTGTGGCAGCCCCACAAATACTGGAATACTATTAGGTCACCCCTAGTCCTTCATTTCCCTAGAATAACCATGCCCAAATCCTGCAGCCATTCTTCATATGTTTTAGATCATCACCTTTTGACTTGGCTATCGCTGTTTTTAATCAATTATTCATCACTCCTGTCAAAACCTAGGTTTCAACTGAAGCTGATTCTCTATAGCAGGGGTGTCAAACTGCCAGCCCGTGAGCCAGATGCATCATGCCGAAACCACGCCCACCCCAGCTCCAGCAATGGGAAAAAAGTCACGATACATTGCGACATGTCACGTGACGTGGCGAGTTTGACACCCCTGCACTACAGGATTCTTTGTCCAAAGAGGTTGTTGATACAGGTCTGGAGAAGAAAAAATTACATTGGGCCCTGGAAAAGGAGACACGAAGACAAAATGGGTGGGAGAACTTGGCTTTCAGTTATAATCAAAATCAAGTGGAATAGCATAGAGTGGCTGATAGATTGGTTGGTAGGCTGTGGGAGAGTTAATCACCATGTCCAAATCCTTGCTTGAAATTTCCAGGAAAACTGGCCGTTGATCTGTCTGTTACATAATTTGTCTATAGCATCTGAAATTTACTAGATGAGATGACTAAGAGATCAGGAAGTTTTATTTATTATAAAATGTTTCTTAATTTTTTAACTGAATAAATATTCTGTATTTTATTACATAGGAAAAATGCATGAGATTGAAATAAGAAACTATATACATCACTATTCAAAAGATAATTAACAGGAATAACCTGTATAACTGTTTCAGTTTGGTGATTATTTTTACTCTGAAATAAATAAATAAATCCAAGTGAACATGCACATCACATTCTGATAATTTATGAAGTTTTGTTGATTACTTGATCTACAAAATGCTTAGATTTGCTGCTATTGAATCTAGCACATTCTAAGTCACCTGATCCCAATTTCTCTTTATTATAATTTAATAAAATTTTATTAGAAATTGATAAAATGAACAGCTTTAAGAAAACACAATATGCTTCTGAATCAAAGACAGTATTTCATTTCAAAATGGTCAGATGTTTGGGCAGAATTGCTTGATGCATGAAATGAAAGAATTTGAATTTAACGCCTACCAGTCATACGATAAAAATTTTTAGTCAGTGATAGATTATCCTGAATCATGGTTTTTCTAATAGCGATTTCCTCAAACTTTAATTTCCTTAGATGTATATGTGCCTGAGCTGCAGAAGTATCTAGGGAAAATGAAAACTTTTAATTATTAATTAATTAACCAGTATAAAAAATATTGGTAATTTATAAGCTGTGCTTTGTAACAGATTTCTGTGTAGTATCTAAGAAATTCTTTATAGCTTTTCCGCTAGTTGTATGTGAATATCTTTTGAATTATATACAATATGTCAAAATAGTTTGTCTGACATGCTTAGTTTAATGCAATAAAAGGAGGGGAATTTTCCTCTAATTTTTCAACTAGAGCCGTGGTGCCTGAAAGATTGGGGTCCTCTGCTGTAAGGGATTTAATGTGCTTGACTTGGTATGAATTCCCCAACTAGGATTAATTCTGCATCTCTAATCTCCATTTCTTCAAATTCATAGGCCCAGGTTCATCTTGATTTATTTATTTAGTGTATGTCTTTCTTTTAAGCAAGTCAAGGCGGCAAATAGAATAGAATAGAATAGAATAGAATAGAATAGAATAGAATAACAGAGTTGGGAGGGACCTTGGAGGTCATCTAGTCCAAAACTCTGCTTAGGCAGGAAACCCTATACCAAGTGTAGGGAACATTAGCTCTTTTATGACTTGTGGACTTCAATACCCAGAATTCCTGAACCAGACATGCTGACTCAAGAATTCTGGGAGTTGAAGCCCACAAGTCATAAAAGAGCCAAGATTCCCTACCCCTGCCCTATACCATTTCAGACAAATGGTTGACCAATCTATTTGTAAAAACTTGTTGGAGCATTCACAACCTCTGGAGACAGGTTGTTCCATTGATTATTTATTTATTTATTTAATTTAATTTCTATACTGCCCTTCTCCCGAAGGACTCAGGGCGGTGTACAGGGCAATACAATAAAAATACAATTTACAAAAGTTAAAAAAAATTAAATACTGCAGCCCAAATCCAATAAATTAGTACAGTAATATTTAAAATACCCCAAACCCATCAGACCAGGCCGGCTTGTTCAAATAAGTATGTTTTTAGGTCACGTCGGAAGGAGCGAAAGTCGGGAGCCATCCGGAGCTCAACCGGTAAACGGTTCCAAAGGTCTGGCGCTCCCACAGAGAACGCCCTCCCCCTGGGGGTTGCCAGTCGACACTCTTTGACCGACGGCACCCTAAGGAGGCCCTCTCTGTGGGAGCGCACTGGACCACAGGAAGTTGATGCCGGCAGCATGTGCTCCCGTAAGTAACCCGGACCCATGCCATTTAGGGCTTTATAGGTCATTACCAGCACCTTGAATCTTACCCGGAGGGCAACTGGAAGCCAATGCAGCTCGCGGAGTAGAGGTGTTACATGGGAGTATCGGGAAACCCCCACCACCATTCATGCAGCTGCATTCTGCACCAGCTGAAGCCTCCAAGTAGTCCGCAAGGGCAGCCCCATGTAGAGAGCATTGCAGTAGTCCAAACGGGAGGTCATGAGCACATGAGTGACTGTGCGCAAGGCAACTCAGTCCAGATAGGGCCGCAACTGGTGCACCAGGCAAACCTGGGTGAAGGCCCCCCTAGTCACAGCTCCTATATGATCTTCCAAAGAGAGCTGTGAGTCTAGGAGGACACCCAAGTTGCGAGCCCTATCTACGGGGGGTAATATCTTACCCCCCATGGTTAATGATGGAATGATCTGAATTTCCCGAGACGCCGGCACACACAATCACTCAGTCTTGTCAGGGTGGAGCCGAAGCCTATTCCTCCCCATCCAGACCCGAACCGCCTCCAGGCAATGGGACATCATGTCGAGGGCATCACTGGGGTGGTTTGGGGTAGAAATAAAAAGCTGGGTATCATCAGCATACTGATGATACCCAACCCCAAAACCACGAATGATCTCACCCGGTGGCTTCATATAGATGTTGAACAGGAGAGGCGAGAGGACCGACCCCTGAGGAACTCCACAAATGAGAGGCCTCGAGGCCGACCTCTGCCCTCCTGCCAACACCGACTGCGAACGTCCCAGGAGGTAGGAGGAGAACCACCGTAAGACGGTGCCTCCCACTCCCAACCCCCGGAGACTCTGCCGTAAGATACCATGGTCGATGGTATCAAAAGCCACTGAGAGGTCTAATAGGACTAGGACAGAGGAACAACCCCTGTCCCGAGCCCGCCAGAGATCATTCACCAGCGCGACCAATGCCGTCTCCGTGCTGTACCCGGGCCTGAAACCCGATTGGTATGGGTCTAGATAAACAGCTTCCTCCAGGAACAAAGGAAGCTGATGCGCCACCACACTCTCAACAACCTTCGCAAGAAAGTGAAGGTTGGAGACCGGACGATAGTTGTTTAAAACAGCTGGGTCCAGGGCAGCCTTCTTGAGGAGGGGTCTCACCACCGCCTCCTTCAAGGCGGCGGGAAAACTACCCTCACTCAAAGAAGCAGTTATCACTGCCTGAAGCCAGCCTCATGTCCCCTCCCGAGCCGAATAAACCAGCCAGGAGGGGCACGGGTCCAATAAACATGTGGTGGAGCTCAGCCTCCCCATAATCCTGTCCACCTCTTCCAGAGTCACAGGATCGAACTCCTCCCAGATGACATTGCCAAGACCGCCCATGACCTCACCGTCAGACTCTGCCCAGTCGGAGTCCAAACCGGTCCGGATCCGAGCGATTTTGTCCGATTAATTGTTCTGACTGACAGGAAATTTCTTCTTAGTTCTAGATTGGTTCTCTCCTTGATTACTTTCCATCCATTGCTTCTTGTCCTGCCCTCAGGTGCTTTGGAAAATAAATTGACTCCCGCCCCCTTCCTCCTATTTTTTCCCACAACAAGCCTGTGAGGTGGGTTTGACTAAGAGAGAGTGACTGGCCCAAAGTTACCCAGCTGGCTTTCATGGCTAAGGTAGGGCTATAACTCCAGTTCTCCTGGTTTGTAGCCTGATCTCTTAACTACTAGACCACGGGCCGGCAACCCACGGCTCCGGAGCCGCATGTGGCTCTTTCAGCCGTCTCCTACGGCTCCCAGTCCTGTGCCATGTGCAGTCCAAAAAAAAAAAGTGGGACTAGAAAAGTTCAACCAATCAATTCAAACTTCTCATGGGAAAAAAAAACTTGCGAAGCTTAAATTGATTGGTTGAAGTTCTTTGGTTTGTGGGACTTCCCACAAGCTTTTTGTGGGACTGCCCACAAACCTCTTTTCTTCTTCTGACTGCACATGGCAGCAGCGGAGGAAGAGACAGGAGGGCTGCTGGAAAGGTGAGTGTGTCGGTCAGATGGGGCGTGCTGGGAAGGGGGAGTTCTGTGTGTGTGTGTGTGTGTGTGTGTGTGTGTGTGTGTGTGTACCCACGCGCGCCTCCAAATCCGTTCATTGCCAAGGTTTCTTCCCAGTGAGGAGAGTCCGCTAGAAAGAGGGGATTTAGCAGCTTAGTTGGTCAGCCCACAAGCTTTCTCCTACCAGTTTTGCTGGATAAGGAAAGACACAATCCCCTTTCCCGATCTGTACCTTCCCTAATACCCATTGGCACCACTCTGTCCGTTAGAAGGAAAGAAACCAAAGCCACCCCTTTCACGTTCCTCTTTCCAAGCAGGGAACCTTTTGGGGGAGGAAAGAGTGAAGCAAACACACCCCTCCCCCAACCATTCCTTGCAGAAGAAACTAAGACTGATCAGCTGCATTTATTTGGAAGCGGCCCCTCTATTCTGGAGAGCCAGCAGGGCCCCTGCTTCGCTTTTCCTACATCAGCAGGGCTGGCACTCCCTTAGCCTGGAAAAAGAAGAGTAAAAAACTCAAAAAGATGGTTCTTGCTAGTGGCAGGGAGCTGTGAAGGTTGATGACTCGGGAGAAACGTCCGGGGGGAAGGTGGTGTCAGAAGAAAGGGATAAAATGAAAGCTTTTATCTCGCTCTCTCATTCACTCACATGTGCCTCACAAAAACTTCTCTTGCTCTCATTCACTCACATTTTGCTCTAAAAAGCCTCTTCCACACTCTCATTCACTCACACTTTGTTCAAAAATGCTTCTCTCTCGCTCTCATTCACTCACCAACTCGAAAGGCCAGCTGCAGCGCCTCCATTGACTTCCATGGGGACGCTTGGCAATTAAAACCGCTCCCACTAGTGCTGCTACTGCTAACTTTTTCACTTGCTGCTTGGTTCCGATGAAACCGGAGAATCCCCGGACGCCTCTGCTGGGGGTGGAGGAGGCTGCCTGGGTTTGGCCGTAGCAGAAGCCAACGACAGTAGCAGTGGAGGCGGCGGCGAGAGAGACGCTGGAGGTCTGCCGCATCTCCGTCAGCCTCCACCTCCCCCGCAGAAACAAATCCCCACGCCGGCCCCTATGGCAGCAGCGAGCCCCAAGGACCGGGCAATCGCTCCGCCGGCGGCAGCTGTTGTTGGGGCGGCCTAGTGTGGTCCCCGAGACGCTGGAGCATCTTTGGCGGCAGGAATAGCAACGCCTGCCTGCCGGGTAGAAGAAACAGGAAGGTTGGCTGCGGCAGCTTAGTGCCCATGCAGAGATACTGGAGGTGCTCCAAGGCCCAGCAGAACCGCTGTGCGGCTTTGGCGGAGGGGTAGCAATGCCTGCCTGCCGCACAGAAGAAACAGGAAGGTTGGTGGCGGCGGCTGCTGTTGAGGCAGCTTAGTGCCCTTGCAGAGATCCTGGAGGTGCTCCAGGCCCGGCAGAGCCGCCACACTGCGTGGCTTTGGCGGAAGGGTAGCAACGCCTGCCTGCGGGGCGGAAGAAACAGGAAGGCGGTGGGGCGCCCGGCAGGCAGTACTCAGCAAGTGGGCATGGGCTCCGCCAGGCCTGGAGCACCTCCAGTATCTTTGCAAGGGCACTAAGCTTCTCAACAGCAGCTGCCGCCACCGCCGCCACCACCAACCTTCCTGTTTCTTCCGCCCAACAGGCAGGCATTGCTACTCCTCCGCCAAAGACCCTCCAGTGTCTCGGCGAGCGCACTAGGCTGCCCCAACAGCAGCCGCTGCCGGCGGAGCAATTGCCCGGTCCTTGGGGCTCGCTGCTGCCATGGGGGCCGGCACGGGGATTTGTTTCTGCGGGGGAGGCGGAGGCTGATGGAGATGTGGCAGACTTCTCGCCGCCGCCTCCACCGCTACTGTCGTTGGCGTCCGCTACGGCCGAACCCAGGCAGCCTCCTCCACGCCAGCAATGGCATCCGGGGATTCTCCAGTTTCATCGGAACCAAGCAGCAAGTGAAAAATTAAGCAGTAGCAGCACTAGCGGAAGCGGTTTTAATCAGCCCCTTCATTGCCAAGCGTCCCCATGGAAGTCAATGGAGGTGCCGCGGCTGGCCTTTCAAGTGAATGAGAGCAAGAGAGAAGCATTTTTGAGCAAAGTGTGAGTGAATGAGTGTGTGAAAGAGGCTTTTTAGAGCAAAATGTGAGTGAAAGAGAGCGAGAGAGAAGCTTTTCCAAGCAAAGGTGAGTGAATGAGAGTGGCGGGGGCAGGGCAGCTGCATGTCTCGCCTTAGGCTCCACTCTTCTGTCAAGCCTGTTGTTTTGCGCATGCGCACCCATTTTTTGCAGCTCCCAGTTCCAAGTGGCTCTTTCACTGTTTCAGGTTGCCAACCCCTGTACTAGACCAAACTGGCTCCATATAAATTCATGGTGCATCAGAGCTGAGATCAGAGCTTGCATTTTAAGTGTGCAGTCTAAATGCGCATAAATAGCCCTTGAACATATTCCTTCTCTTTTTCTTTGCCACCCTAGAAATGAGGTGATCAAGCCAGAGTTAATGATTAAAGGCTAATCATTGACTGCTTAGACTAGAGCCTAAAGGAAATTACCTTAGAATGTGCTTCATTTCCTTTAAAGCAATTAGTTTGCTCTTTTTTTCCTCTTGAAAAATAAGCTAAATACAGCAATGCCTTTTTAGTTCTATGTTTTGTAAAACTCCAATTGCTCTCCATTCAAGTGTAGAAAATCTTGCCAGGAAAAAAGGATGAACACGGCTTCTTTTTCCCATGACCCTCACTCTGGATATTGTTGTTCCAGGGACTCATTACTCAGATAACCACTTTAATTTCATATATATTCCTATTCCATCCAGCAACAGAGTTACTACCCAGAGAAGGATCTAGGTCCATTAGAACACCGCTGCCTTAACACGCCCAGTTCATCCTGGGGCCCCCACCGAACTGACCCAATGCGGGCATTCATACTTGGCTGTCTCTCCGCTAGTACTCCTTTCCTGCCACTGGTCCACCAAGGTTCTTCTCCCACCCCTTTATCTCAGGCGATTCATAGAGGGATACTTTTTCCCAGCCAATATCCCTGTGTGGGATATTTAAAAGCGCATCCAGGCAACCAATCGAAGGGTGTCAGGCACGGGGAGACGAGGTACGCATTGGTTGCTTTGCCAGCAGTTGTTTTGGCATGTGCATAAGGATAGGGAAAATAACACCTACTGGGAAGGTCATTGGAGGCAGAGCCTTTTCCTTCCCATCTTTTCAGGAGTCTGTCCTCATCCCCGCATAATGAAAAAATTAATGACAACCTGATGTGGTTTTGCCGCAAGGCTCCAAATTAATACAAGGGCAATATTTACTTCCAAATATTAATGACATACAGCAAGGCTGAAACAACTGCTACTGATTCCCAGATTCTACAAGTGGCAGATCTTTAAAGGAGAATCGTGCAATCACAGGGAGACAGGGGGTGGGGGGCAAAAAAGACTGGATAGTTATCAGTGAAAGGTTAGACCCTAACCCCCTCCCCCAGCCAGCCTATGTTGGATTTGCTATGATGGGGTGGGTGGGTTTAGGATAAAATGGACATCTTAAAGCAGTGCCCCCCTAAGCATGCCCATTTTGTTCTCTGAATTCATGGTGACTTAACCCTAAGTGGATTTTCCCCAAGTGGGATTTTTTCATGTATTCTACCAGGAATCATATATAAGGCAGGCAGGAAAAGTCATTGCCCTCCTAAGCATACCCACATACTCCAAATCCATTGGCAATGTCCATTTTGCTGTCCAAATTCATGGTGACCTAACCCTAACAAGTGGATTTTTCCCCCAATGGGATTTTCCCATGCACTTTTACTAGGAATTCCAAACAATTCCATTTTGCTCTCGGATTCATGGTGACCTAACCCTAAACCAATCTTTAAAAGTATTTACCCCCAACTGGATTCTTCCATGTATTTTACCAGGAAGATATGTAAGGCAGTCTCAAAAAATCAGCAACTTCCTAAGCATATCCATGTGCTTCCTATCCATTTGCAATATCCTTTTTTCTCTTCAAATTCATTGAGCCCTAACCCTAACCATAAGTGGATTTGTCCGTAGTATCAGGTAACTTAACTGAGTCTGGGACAGTTGATCACAGCTGCCTTAACATGCCCACTTGATCCAGGGCCTCCTGTGTGAGCTGACTGAACGTGGGTGTTCATACTCAGCTGGCTCTCCGCCAACTCTCTCCTCCTGCCAATGGTCCACTAGGTCTCTTCTCCCACCCCTTCATCCCAGGTGATTCACAGAGGTATACTTTTCCCCCACCAATTGGCTTCGTGGGACAATTAAACGCTCATCTGTGCAGCCAATCCATGCTCTGAGCAGGTTGCCCACCCCCTTGACACGTGGATTGGCTGCACGGATGTGTGTTTAAATGTCCCACACAGCCAATTTCTGTGAATTGCCCAGGTTGAAGTGGCGGGGGGAAGAGCCCCGGTGGACCAGTGGTAAGAGAGAAGCGCTGGAGAAGACCCAGCCGAGTATGAATGCCAGCACTTGGTAAGCTGTGGTGGGGATCCCGAGATGTAGTGGGCTTGTTAAGGCAGCCATGTTCAATTGTCCCATTCTGCCCAAAGAAGGCAGTAAAAAGAAAAAAACATCCATCTGACCTCAGTCATGTTGCTTTGCTTCTACAGTGTTTTTACCTAGCTGAAATGGAAAATGAATATCTAAAGTTTCAGTGCTGATTAGTGGCATGACCAGGGCTTTTTTTGTCATAGAACACACTGGAACAGAGTTCCGGCACCTTTTTTCGACAGATTTTCCAGAGTTGCGTTCTTTTTCCTATTGTTTTCCTTCCTATCCTTGTCTGTTTTTGAAAATGCTCCGCTGGCGGTATGGTACTAGCGGGGTCCCCTCCAGCGTTGCCTGCCTCCTCCGGTGCCATGAGGCACCGGAGCACCACAGCTAGACCGTGGCTTGATTGGCTGGGTCGGACCATGTGCTGTGGAAGTCGATGGTAGTGGTGGGAGACACATAAACATGGAGACCCTCTTTCACGAGAGGGTGAGTGAGCCTTTTGCCTTCCCTTACTGAAGGCAGGGGGTGAGGTTAAAAAGAGGCAGAATGAGAAGAAAGAAAGGCAGCTGGCATGGAAGCTTGCACGACAGCGAAACTTTGCTATTTCGGTTCCTTGGGTAATTCAAAGGCTGGAATGCCTATGAAAATCTCTTTTTAGTCTTTTATATTTTACATTCAAACTGCAGAGGGGAAGAATAAGAATAAAGCCAATGTCTTGTGATTTGGAGGTATTATTATTAACAATAATATAAATTATGTATTGGTCAGATGTAAAGGTAGACCTACGTTATGAGGCTTAATCAGATCTATTTATTAACTTTATTAAAGCTAAACTAAAAGTAATCTGTTCACTGACAAAGTTTCAACTTTAATTTGTTTCAAGTCAATATCCATATTAAACTCCAAATGTAAATTTTTCCACCTTGTTTGACAACTTCTTAAAAATAATTCAGTCTTTTACAAGCAACCAAATTTTGCTCTATTGGGCCAATTTCATTCCACATAGAAAGCTGACATTTCCACTCATTAAACTAAATGGGTATGCCAATAGTAAATGTCCCAAAAGATTAATAAAATGGCTTCTTGTAATTTAAAGCCACACAGTGAATGGTAACTTTAATAGTATTAACTTGCCTTGAACAAAATCCTAGTCTTTTAGATACACTAAAAATTGAAGGTTTTTTTTTCAACTACAAAGGTAAACCATGTAGGGTAGGGTTGTATGACGTGTGTGAGTTCAGGCACCTTTTTTTTTTTTATAAAAAAAGCACTGGGCGTGACGTTGCCTTTTATTTCTGGGTGTTGTTTCTTATTATGTAACTTATAAAAGTGTTGGAGTAGTCCTTTACATTCTATTTGTATAATGGATGTTTTCACAATTATGTAAGACCAGTCCAATGGTCATTGAGTAAGGAAACAGAGCAAGTAACTTGGTGATGATCGGGTTGTCTCGCCTGTCTTTGATACTTAAGTTTTTGTGGTTTATATGTTGTTTTGATTAGATTCTCTGTGTTTATTGTTCTGGCCTGTTATTATGGAGTTTTGTTAAGCAGCCACAAAAATTTCCATCAAATAATAAATCTTGGCATTGTAATCTTCTGTATAGAGGTTTTGTTGTTACAGATTGACATGACAGAACCATGATTTATTAATCCAAGCATGAACATTATTCCTATATGCTCCCTCTTTGGTTCATGTTTGCATCTTATTTCTGTATTTCCAGGTTTCTTTAGACCTCAGTCCTATAATTCATGTGAACTAAGAAACTTGTTTAATCTTGCTTGAAATCAATAAGTAATGAAATGTAAGCAAATTCCTCAGTTCAGATTGTGTTGAAATAGATCTCACGCTGAATAAATGTGTTTCATGATCACGCGATTGTCTTTTCCCTCCCCTATTCCTGACACACATCTGTTGCTTGCACTTTTACATTTTTAAAAATTTGCTGTATCCACGTTAATTTTAGTTACATATTTAATTTCATAGGCATTTTGTTTAGAAAAGTGGGTGTAATAATACAGTGTGTTTCAAGAACTGGAGAAGAGGTGAAAAGTTACATTCTTTTGTTTGTTAGCCAGGAGCTAAAGAGCATTAGGACTGCTTCCATTCATTCAAGCATAGTTATGAATATTCTTCTGACTGATAAATAATTTCTGAAACAGTAGAGATTAAGGAACTTTGGGATATAGAAATGATAGTTCATGGGGTTATCTGCTGTCCAAAAGTAAAAAAACTTCTAAAAACTCATTAGGTGTGTGCAAATTCCTGGGTGTACCGAAATTTGTTTGGATCCCAGCCTATAAGCTAAAGAACAACTTTTTAAACTCAGAAAACTCCCATGAATTTCCTGTTACACCTGAGCTTGGTCCATTTGGGAGCAATCATTAGCACAAGCTATAACAAAAAGTTTGTGGTATGTTTTACAAACTGAAACATGGATCATGCCTCAATTTGTCATTGAGATAGATAAATAGATACGTGTGTGTGTGTGTGTGTGCATATTTGTATTCAGGGAGTCCTTGACTTATGACCACAATTGAGCCCAAAATTTCTGTTGCTAAGTGAGACATTTGTTCAGTGATATTAATGGAGATTCTCAGTCATCCAGGTCACAACTGTCCCAAAAATGTTTTTTTTCAAGAAGCAACTGGACTTTCTTGTTTTTCTTTGAAGACATTTCACTTCTTATCCAAGAAGCTTTTTCAGCTCCGAAGAAGAGCTGAAGAAGCTTCTTGGATGAGAAAGGAAACGTCTTCAAAGAAAAACAAAAAAGTCCAGTTGCCTCCTGAAAAACCACCTTCGGGATTTATTCACCGAGTTTTGCCCTATTTTACGACTTTTCCTGCCAAAGTTCTTAGATGAATCACTGCATGCATTAAGTGAGCAACACGGATGGCTTCCACATAGACTTTGCTTGCCAGAAGGTTGCTAACAGGGATCACATGACCCTGGGACACTGCCACAGCCTATGTACAAGTGTTTCTTGGTTACAATGGCAGGTGACGCTAGAAACTCCACTGTTGAGTAGTGCAGTCATACAGTGCAACATCATGTGATTGTTTCACTTAGCAATGGAGTTCCCAGTCCCTTATGTCATCGTTAAATGAGGACCATGTGGGTTGTTAAGTGAGGGTGTCAGGTGATTACAATTGCTGGCTTCTCCAGTGACTTTACTTGTGGGAAGCCAGCAGGGAACATGGAAATCATGATCACATGACCTTGGAGTCACTGTGCTGGCTGGAGCCAGCATAAGTCCCCTTATTCAGTACTGTTGTAACTTTAAATATTTGCTGGCTGAAGAGTCGTAACATGAGGACTACCTGTATTTCCATGTTATTAAAGTTAGCCGTGTCTTTTTCCAGGATCACATGTCTGCTGAATAGTTGCTCCACAGCAATGCAGCAATCGTGGAAACATTCAAGAATGTTTTATTACATTACAGAACAATGGTGAAGGGGTTTTTTGGAACTGAATCCAAGGGATTGCCCATCTCCATCTACCTATACCACATTGATGTTAATATGACAATAGACGTGTAGTGACAACATCACACAAATGTCACAGTTATGTAGTTTTGTCATGACAGAAATCCATAAGTTGCAGACATGCATGATGATACCAGTCATGTTCCATCACTTTCCTGTCCTTCCCCTATAATAACAAGTCTATTGTTATTTTCTTTGAAAATGGCTTTTGTTAATGATTTTGTCAAAAAATTGTAAAATAATATCATCACCAATATTAGTATCATGAGCATCTTCTTTGGGCTATGAAACAATAAGTTGAAAATAAATCTGTGTACATGAATAGCCACCCATTTGAGTTTGGTAGAAGCATGATAGAAAACTGATGAAAATAAAGGACTTCCCAAAACATTGAAGTCTCAAACCAGACTACAAATGCTGGATTTAATCCAATTTTTGCTGTTGTTAGTTGCAAAGTCGTGTCCGACCCATCGCAACCCCATGGACAATGTTCCTCCAGGCCTTCTTGTCCTCTACCATCTTCTGGAGTCCATTTAGGCTCACGCCTACTGCTTCAGTAACTCCATCCAGCCACTTCGTTCTCTGTCGTCCCTTTCTTCTCTTGCCCTCAACCTTTCCCAGAATTAGGCTCTTCTCCAGTGAGTCCTTCTCATTAGGTAGCCAAAGTATTTGAGTTTCAACTTCAGGATCTGGCCTTCTAAAGACTGACCGGTTTGATTGCCTTGCAGTCCAAGGGACTCGCAGGAGTCTTCTCCAGTACCATAGTTCAAAGGCCTCAATTCTTTGGCATTCAGCCTTTCTTATGGTCCAACTTTCACAGCCATACATTGCAACTGGGAAGACCATAGCCTTGACTATACACACTTTTGTTGGCAGGGTGATGTCTCTGCTTTTTAGTGCTGTCTAGATTTGCCATGGCTTTCCTGCCCAGGAGCGGGCGTCTTTTAGTTTCTTGGCTACAGTCCCCATCTGCGGTGATCAATCCAATTTTATCCTAGCATTTATGTGCCCTTTTGGAGTGCTGTATCCAGAAGTAAAATTTGCGCCCACATTTACAAATGAGAATAGTGCTCTGTAATGTGAAAGAAAATATTTGAAATACTTTGATGGGCTTTGATATATTAAAGCTCTTTATGAAACCTGCTGCTACTAAAATAATCTTGAGAGGTTCACTTATTTCTACTGTACTTGGAAATTTGTTTAATTGGAGCTAGCAATTTCAAGCTCTATTCTGAAGAAACTCCACTTGTTTCTTCTTTAAGAGCTTCCTGCTACATCAGTGTTTCTCAAACTTGGCAACTTTAAGATGGACCTCAATTCCCAGGTTGATGAGGAATTCTGGGAGTTGAAGTCCACACATCTTAAAGTTGCCAAGTATAAGAAACATTATAGTAAATGATTAGACTCTTTCCCTATTTTGAGTGGTCTTGGTCAGAGGAACAAAAACAATCACCACCACCCTTTTGTGGCCCATAGAATCTTCTCAGAGGTGGAGATCAAATAGTTTGATTTTTTTTTAACCCCTTTTTTGAATCTTGTGATGGTTTTCAAAGGGAGAAATTAAGAAGCAAAGCCTTGCCTCCAAACTGGAGTCCTTACATTGTTCACATCAATTGCTATTAAATTTAGAAGGAATAATTTTTCACATGTGATTACATTTTTTGTTAAACAAAAATGGTTAGATGCTGGTAAGGAGGAAATATGAAATACTGCATGTAGGGTTGTTATCCAGTTGCTAGCACTGAATGTCCTAGATATTAAGGGGAAATGTGGGTTTAATTAGGGTCAATCCACTCATCTTTTTTGTTACTGCTGTTTTATTATGAGAAGAACAATCAGACCCTCTATCTCCCTCCCCCCTAACCCGGGTTACATATTTTGGCTTGTTATTGTTCCACTGCTTGCAAGCTGGCACATAGCAGAAATGCAGAATATGTGAAAGATCCCTCATTATAGAAGACAGTAGATCTACTGTTAATGCAGGCTAATCAACCTGTAAATTTTTTGGCCAGGAGTCTTTCCTTTTTTGCTGGTTACGTTCTGCATTTGCTTGTGTCAGATCCTCCACCCCCACTGCCAGGCCCTGGTTTTATTATGCAAAGTGGTTAATAATTTGGTTAATAAGTTCTTTAGAAAATTGGCCAAAAAAGAGAAACAAGTGCAGACAGACAGCTCTTGCTAGAAAAGGAAATGTTGAATTCAGGATGAGCTTCAGTTCAGCTTCTGCTAACAAAAGGAGAGTGACGGAGTAGAAAGAAAATCATGTTCTGTGAAATTGAATGGCTTTTTCTAAATAAGCAAGCTGAACATAAGATTGGTTGTAAGTGTTGGATGTATTATTCAGCTTTTGGTAACATTTAGCAATCTATCCTTGTCTTGACAAATTCTAGAATTCATTCTTCGCTTGTTCTCACCTTCTGGCATCTTGACATATAACATCAGAACCTGTATTTAGCTGTCAAAACTAATAGATGCAGATAGGATTTAGCATCCTACAAAGGCACTCAATCCATTGCTATAAGAAATCCTAGTATTTACTGGTAGTCCTTGCTTTATAACCACAACTGAAACCAGAATTTCTGGTGCTAAGCAAAGTGATTATTAAATGAATCATGCCTGATAAACCCCATGGTTATTAAACAAATCACTGCAGTTGTTAAGTGAACCAGACGGTTATTAAATGGACTGGGCTTCTTTCTTTAACTTTGCTTATTGGAAGCTGGCTAGGGAGCTCGCAAATGGGGATCACATGATCCCAAGATCCTGCAGCCTTCACAAATACATGCCAGTTGCTAAGCACCTGAATTTTGACCAGGTAACTGTAGGGATACTGTGACAGTTGTAAGTGTGAGGACTGGCTGTAAATCCCCTTTTTCAGTGTCATTATAATTTTGAATGGTCATTAAATGATTGGTTGTAAGTTGAGGATTAAGTATAATAATCATCTGAGATGTGTTTTTTTTTAAATGACAACAGGAATTGTTGATTCACTAAATTTTTCCACATGGCTTTCAGCAAATAATGAATAGAATCAGAAAGTCAGATGCAACATATAATAAATAAACAAAAAGTAGACAGCCACTCCCAAATAAAATTACTTGCAGTATTTTAAAACTGGGGTGCCTAAAAGATAGGACCTACATTGAAAAAGCCCAAAAGAACAGAAGGCTTTTTTGGGCAGCATACAAATATTTTCAGGGCTACTTTAACCTATATGAAAAGAGTATTTCATAGATGCTAGGTGCCCAAATTATAAAGTCCCACTGTATAATGATTACCCACCTTACTTCATTTAGTGAGGCCTCTAAAAGTCTTAATCTTTGAAACTGCCTGTGTTCTTTGTCAGCAGCCCAAGATGGCTTCTTCCATTTTTCCCCACTGCACCCCTGTGAAGTAAGCTGAGGTTGAACAGAAATGGTTGGCCCTAAGTCATTCAATAAACATTCCTAATGAAGGTAGAACTTGAATTTGGACTGCTCTAGTGCCAGTCCAACAGCTTAATCCCTATCTTGCATTACTATAGGCCAGGGGTCCTCAACTTTAACAACTTTAAGACTTGTGGACTACAACTCCCAGAATTCCTCAGCCAGCTTTGTTGTCTGAGGAATTCTGGGAGTTGAAGTCCACAAGTCTTAAAGTTGCCAAGGTTGAGGACCCCTGCTATATAAGCCAAATGATTTAGAGCAAAACCCTATCAAGGTTTTTTTTTTAAGCCAGGGTGTCATATCATAACCATAATCAGTATTTTGCCTGCAGAAGATGTAGTCATCCAGTGCCACTGTATCATTACTGGAGGGGAAAGTATTTTGGGGTTCTTTTTCTCAGTTTTTATAGCAGGTACGTTAATTTTCTTGTGTTCCATGCTTATCTTTCTTAATTTTTTGCCGAAACTTATGAGGTTTTGGGGAGTTAGATTTTAATATGCTGCTTTCCAGTGAACTCATTTGAAAAAAGTTTGCAAATCCAATGAAATCCAGAATAAAGGCAGTTCATTAACTCTAGTAAGGAGCTTTAGGAACTCACTATCAAATGTGAGTTCCTAAAGACACCAGTACCTTGTCACTGATCAAATGGAGAAACTAAGTCCAAAAACACTGAAGTATTTCTGGCCCTGAGACAAATCAGCCATTAACAGGCACAGAGATAAACAACATGTACATACCATTCAGAAGAGATAATCCCAAAGTTAAAAGACCACCTCTTTGTGAGCAGTCAAAAACCAAATAAGCAGAGATTAACACCAAGATTATTACTACACCAACAATCAAGCAATAAACAATACCCCAATCAAGGCACTACCAACTCAGACAAAGTCAAACATTATACAACCATCTAATCAAGGAACTACTGAGAACAGTCCCACAAATACTGACAGGGGCAAGCCACGTTATATAAACAAAGAGCAAGCCATACTTCCCTTCTAGCACGGTACTTGGTTGGGTAATGAAATGTCTGCAAGAAAACAACCAAGCTGAGAGAACCCCAGGAACTACAAAGTAATAAAGCTGGATAAAAATATAACAACTAGCATTATTTTAAATTCTTCAAGATCAGCCTCCCATGTTCCATTAATGTAACCGAACCTAACTGTTAACTATCTTTGCAAGTCATGTCACAAGTTAAGTCAAGGGAAATAATTTTCAATCTTTTAACTTGCAAGGAGGATTTTAATGTCTTTCTTTTTTCCAGATTCACTGTCTGTTTTGTTGGCTTAATGCTGCAAACTTTATTCAAAAGGCTTATTGGGACTTTTTCTCATTTGGAGAATTAGTCACGAAATTCCCTTAACAGCCTACCTGATTCCTGTACAGTAATATGAAGCTACCTTATGCTTCATTTGGGGCTCACAAGGAGAGCCCAACCAGCTGGACAAGGGCCTATGATGAATGGATTGGGAACCATAAAACCTGCCTTGCATTTTGCAATATTTATAGTTTGTGGAGTAGACATGCAGGGATTGATGTAAAAAGGATTTCCTGAAGGCATTAAGCTTTTGAAAACCACAACCACTTTAAAGGAAAGGCAATTTTATTTTGGAATGCATATTTTTCAGTATTTTCATCTCTCACTACGTTGATTAGCCAATGAGGTCTAGGATTTTGACAGCCAGGATACCATTTCTATTTATAAGCCTTCCATACACCCTATGTTTCAATCTTGGTGTAGCTAACTTGGTGTCTGTGGGTTGAGGTTTTGTAAGAAGAGGTATAATCTCTGAAGCAATCTTGCTTTCATCCAATTGCTGGTTTCAGTGTTTGGATTTTGGGAAGGGATGTATACAACAGAATATATTCAGTATGGGCTGAATGAGCATGTTTTGAAAAATCATGCAATAATCAGCATTTTAAAGAGCCGTGGTGGCACAGTGGTTAGAATGCAATACTGCAGGCTACTTCTGCAAACTGCCAGCTGCCAGCAGTTCAGCAGTTCAATTCTCACCAGCTCAAGGTTGACTCAGCCTTCCATCCTTCCAAGGTCGGTAAAATGAGGACCCAGTTTGTTGGGGGCAATAGGCTGACTCTGTAAACTGCTTAGAAAGGGCTGTAAAGCACCGTGAAGTGGTATATAAGTCGAAGTGCTATTGCTATTATAAAGCTTGATTTGGTGATGAATTTTAAGCAGCATGAAAGTATAATGATAATGCTAACTGTTTCCTCTGTCCAATCATGTCCCACTCTAGAGGGGCAGTGCTCATCTCCGTTTCTTAGCTGAGGGAGACAGCATTGTCCAAAGAGGTTTCCGTGGTCATGTGACCAGCATGACTATACGCTGAGGGCACACAACACTGTTATCTTTCCACCAAGCATTTGCATGTTTTCAAACTGCTAGGTGGGCAAGAACTAGAGCTCACCCCTTCATGTAGCGCTCGAGTCTTGAACCTGGGCTGCCAGCTGAGAAGCTCACCATCTCTAACTGTTGAGCCATCATGCCCCCATGAAAGTAGAATAGGGATAAAATAGGAAAAGGTAATCTTAGACAGAAGGGACTCAGTGGGTTAGGATGCTGAGCTTGTCGATCAGAAAGTCGGCAGTTTGGCGGGTCAAATCCCGAGTGTCGTGTAGCAGAGTGAGCGCCTGTTACTTGTCCCAGCTTCTGCCAACCTAGCAGTTCGAAAGCACGTAAAAATGCAAGTAGAAAAATAGGGACCATTACGGTGGGAAGGTAACAGCGTTCCGTGCACCTTTGGCGTCTAGTCATGCCGGCCACATGACCATGGAGACGTTCTCGGACAACCGCTGGCTTTTCGGCTTTGAAACGGAGATGAGCACCAGCCCCTAGAGTTGGAAACGACTAGCACGCGTGTGCAGGGGAACCTTTACCTTTACCTTTAATCTTAGATATTAATACCATGCAAAGCTTTTGAAAGGATTGCTTTGCAACATGCAGGAACACAAATAGAACACCTCTCTCTGGATCATGAAAACCATGTTGTTTTTTTCAGCTCTCAAAAGGCTGTTTTAAAAGCTATCCCCAGCTGTATCCTATTGTGTGTATGTGTACAGTCATTTCTTAAAAAAAAGAAGAGAACATTCTACAGAAAACCAAGGTTGCTTTAATGATTCACAAAGAGTTGTTCACGTGCTGCAAAGCAGCTCTTCTGAAACTTTTGCCTGGTCCTACCAATTAGTATGCATGTCCAGATAGTCATTGACTTACAACAGTTTGTTTAGTGACTGTTCAAAGTTACAACAGCACTGAAAAAAGTGACTTGTGACCGTTTTTCACACTTACGACTGTTGCAGCATCCCCATGGTCATGTGATCAAAATTCAGATGCTTGGCAACTGACTCATATTTATGACGGTTGCAGTGTCCTGACATCATGTGATTCCCTTTTGCGACCTTCTGACCAGCAAAGTCATTGGGGGAGCCAGATTCACTTAACGACCACGTTACTAATTTAACAGCTACAGTGATTCACTTAACAACTGTGGCAAGAAAGGTTGTAAAAAGGGACAGAACTCACTTAACAAATGTCTTACATAGCAACAGAAATTTTGGGCTCAATTTTGGTGATAAGTCGAGGACTACCTGTTGTGTATTCCTGAGGGAGGATAAACTTTGGGTTTCACCCTGCAATGAAGTGGAATGGGAGCCTGTTCTCAGCTGCCTGTGCATCTTGCTAGTTGAATTATGGGACCAAACAGGGTTTTTTTTTTTCCTTTTAATCCCAAATTAATTTTGTGCTGGCCTTGGGAAGCAGGACTTATTAGTGGTGGCAGGGTAGGAACAAGTGTGAGTCTTTAAGGAAAGCCTACTATTTAACTGTCTTGATTTTTAATTTGAAGAATCCTTCACAGGCCTCTAAGGGAAAACACACTTCTTTCTGAATCACAGTTGGAAAGAATGAGGTCCAGCTTTTGCTGCCAAAACAAACTGAACACTTGGTTGTCAATTTTCAGATGTTTAGTTGCAAAATAAAAATGATATATTTCTTCAGTGCGTGTTTTTGTACATTTAATCAAGAAAAGGTATCCGCTAATTTTGTCCAACATTCACTCAATGCCTTTTTTTAAATGGAAAATGTACCTTTACAAAAGAATGAGATAATACAGTAGCTCAACACATCAAGAAGGCCACCAGATGAACTTCTGTTTTTAATAATCATAATTCAATCCACAGCTAGTTTCTCAGGATTTCTAAAGGCAGAGCAGTGGAGAGCAAAGCCTTGGGATGAATTTATAGGTGTTTCTGCTTTACTCTAAAGGGGAATATGAAGGTCCCATGGTGAGGGGAAGTGTAAGATTACACACTTAAAATGATGGACCCATAAAAAAAATCTGTAGATTGATCATTTAATATGGCAAGAGACAGTTTGGTCTACTGGTTAAGATACCAGCTAAAAACCTGGAGACTCTGAGTTCTCGTTCCGCCTTAGTTGTGGAATCCAGCTGGGTGACTTTGGCCCAATCACAGTCTCTCAGCTACAACATGAGGCTTGGGTGACAAGCTGATCAGTCAGTGCCTATCACAACCAATCAATCAACACTTTTTGATCCTCCCCCAAAAATGGACCCTGCATTGTGAGGGGAAAAAAAACACTTTAACATCTTTCTCTTCATCTTCATCTTGTGATAAGTGATAATTCATTTTACTTCCCCAGCCTTCAAAATCTCCATATTTAGGATACAAGGAGCAAGAAAATTTAAAATAGCAGGAAAAGAAACCTACCATATATACTTGAAAATAAATTAAAATTTTTAGGTGCCAATATACACCCAAAAAATTGCATTCAGCTTATCCACAGGTAGATATGGTAGTAATCCTATATCCCTTATGCACTCATGTATAAGCTCATTAACAGACAAGGTTAATTTTTAACCAAAATCCCATCAAAAAATCAGGGATTACCCATGGATAAGCCAATGGTGAAAATTAAAATATACAACATTTTAAGGGTCAGCACATTTGCATTTTTCATGGTATTTTGGTTAACAATTCAAGGCATGAGAAATACATGGTATTTGTTATACTTTCAGAAATGTAAATTAAATTTTAAACATGGAACTTGGAAAGTTATTTATGAAAATATGTGTCTATTCCTACCTATTCCATGCTATGGAATTCCAATAGAATAGACCAGGGGTCTTCAAACTTGGCAACTTTAAGACTTTTGGACTTCAACTCCCAGAATTCCTCAGCCAGCCAGGGCTGGCCGAGGAATTCTGGGAGTTGAAGTCCACAAGTCTTAAAGTTGCCAAGTCTGAAGACCCCTGGAATAGACTATTGCCTTTCCAAGTAATGGTCAGTGTTTTAAATTTTGTATCTCTATTTTTTCTTGTTTCAGTGAAACACTGCGTTCTAAGAAGAAACTCGAGACTAACTTTTGCTCTTTTATTTTACAGCTCTCTCAATGGCAGTGCAAAAATTTTTCCAGTCACTTCAAGATTTTCAGTTTGAATGCATTGGAGATGCTGAAACAGACGATGAGATCAGCATTGGTAAACCTACTTTACTGCAACTTGAATTAATTAAGATTTAACTGACTATAGGTAGTCCTCGATTTACAGCTACAAATGACCCCCAAATTACCATTTTAAGCAAGGCACTTGTTAAGTGAGCTTTGCTCCATTTTTAAAAGGTGTTTTTTCTTTTGTTTTTTTGCCAAACTTGTTAAGTGAATCGGGTGGACATTTAGCAAATCTGGCTTTTCCCATTGACTTTGCTTGTGGGAAGCCGGCTGGGAAGGTTACAAATGGTGATCACGTGACCCTGGGACAGTGCAGTGGTCATAAATACATGCCAGTTGCCAGGTGTCCGAGTTTTGATCATATGACCACAGGGATGCTGCATGGTCGTAAGGGTGAAAATAATAATAACAACAACAACAATAATAATAATATAATGTTGGAAGGGACCTTGGAGGTCATCTAGTCCAACTCCCTGCTCAGGAAGGAAACTCTATACCATTTTAGACAAATGGTTGTCCAGTGTCTTCTTAAAGACTTCCAGTGTTGGAGCATTCCCAACTTCTGGAGGCAGGTTGTTCCACTGGTTAATTGTTCTGTCAGGAAGTTTCTCCTTAGTTCTAGGTTGCTTCTCTCCTTGATTAGTTTCCATCCGTTGCTTCTTGTCCTGCCTTCAGGTGCTTTGGAGAATAGCTTGACTCCCTCTTCTTTGGAGCAGCCCCTGAGATACTGAAAGGCTGCTATCATGTCACCCCTCATCCTTCTCTTCATTAGACTAGACATACCCAATTCCTGTCATAACTCGCTTTTTTCAGTGCCGTTGTAAATTTGAAAAGTTACTAAATGAAGGGTTATAAGTCGGGATCTACCTATACCAGCGGTAGGCAACCTTGGCTCTTTTATAACTCATGGGCTTCAACTCCCAGAATTCCTGAGCCAGCCATGCTGAGGGGAAAGAGAGAGGTTTCCAAGCTGAGTCATGCTGGCTCAGGAATTCTTGGAGTTGAAGTCCACAAGTCATAAAAGAGCAAGGTTGCATACCCCTGGCCTATACTAAAGTCTCAGAATCAGCTGTAATTGAATTATTTCTCCAATGGGCTTACTACTATCAATTGCCAATGAGAAAGATCTCAGAAATGGTTATTATCATTTTAAACAACATCTTTTTCTGTTTTTTTCTTTATGGTTCATGTTAATTGTAAGAAGTATTGCTAATACCTATATTCTGAATGACAAGTTATTATTGAAGTTATTATCATTCTTCTACAAAAATTTCAATTCAGAATGACATGGTTAGCACAGGTATTTTTGTTTAGTATTCACTTGTTCAGTGACCATTTGAAGTTACAATAGTCTTAAATGAGGGGTGCTTAACAATAGGTGTTCATCGTTACAACTGTCACAGCGTCCCCACGGTCATGTGATTGCTAGTCAAGCAATTATGATGCCGCATGATGATTGCTATTTGCAAATGTCACCACCGGCTTCGATAAACAAAGTCAATGGGGAAGCTGGCAGGAGGTGGCAAAGGATGGTCACATGACTACAGAATCCTGTGACTGTGTGGGATTCACCTACAGTGGCGACTGGGACTGCTGAAACTGCTGTCCTAAAGTGGCACAGTTGTGATCTCATGCCATATGACCAATATTTAGCTAGAGACAGGGAATTTTCATCTAGATGAGAGGTTTACAAAGATGGTATCTTTAAGACTTGTAGACTTCAATTCTCAGAATTCCTCAGCCAGTTACCAAGTTTGGAGACCTCTGGTTTAGATTAGCTATGTCCAGGTAGCATATACATTGGTGTAATCAATACACAATCCTGGGAGCAAATGGGACTTAAAAGCGCACTTCTTAAGTTGTTATGCTGATGAGTGCCATCTTTCAGTGGATAAAAGATGTTCATAATGGCTCCTCCAACCTTTGTAATTGTAAGGTTTTAAAGGTAGACAACTCATTTTTTACAGCAAATTGTAAAAACTTTTTTTTTTTGCAGGACTGTTCAGGGGAAGAATGATGGATTTTAATTAGAGTAATTAATCCCAATGCCATAATTAAATCAGTGGATATTATTACAGGAAAGATGAGTTTATGTTAACGTAAGATTTCTTTCAAAGGAAGGACCTAGTATAAAGCTTTTTGATCCTTCTGCTTCAGTGTGTTGTTTTTGTAAACTTGCAATGTTAAACTTTGGGTTTAGATAGCTACGCTACATTTCTCCACGGTTGTGAATGTTAAGACCCGAATCTTTTTTTATAGCTAATGTTCTGCCTCACTGCTCTGAAACCCTTGAGCAATATGCAGAAGCTATGAAATTCATTATTTCAAATGAATGAGTTGGCTTGGCTTTCAAACTTGGGATTAGCAGAATGTTAACGCTGTGGATATTTATGGACTTGTGTGAATTCAAGCACAGCTATCGGAGGGTGAGAAAGCATCAGATTCAGGTCTCGTCTTGCTATAGTCAATCCATGAACTATTGGAAGTTGATCAAATTAAAAAGCCTAGCAGGCAGCAGCTCCTAGCTTGTCTTACTCACGTCTTGTTACTACTTGAATGGGAGACCACTAGAAAATTCCTGAATTGTAGATTAGTCAGGAAAGTTGAAAAATATCCCGACAGAGATGTGGGCATCTCTATCAAGTCATCAATTATGGAACTGAATCGAAGGAAGACTTACTTTTTAAATGCTTAGAAGTCTTTTACTGGGTGAGATGAATCTGGATATGCAGCATATAGAAATTAGTGCAGAGGTAGCATTTAAAAAGTGGCAGTAAAGGACAGATGGCTAGGAGTGGTAGAATGTAAATTTTATAAAAATGTTTTGGTACTATTTAAAATACAGCTAGACCAACTTACAATCACAATTGAGCCCAAAATTTCTGTTGCTAAGTGAGATAGATGTTAAATGAGCTTTGTCCCATTTTATAACCTTTCTTGCCACAGTTGTTAAGTGAATCACTGCAGTTGTTAAGTTAGTAACACAGTTGTTAGTGTATCTGGCTTCCCCATTGACTTTATTGTCATAAAGTTGCAAAAGGTGATCGCATGACCCTGGGACACTGTAACCGTCATAAATATGAGTCAGTTGTCAAGCATCTGAATTTTGATCACATGATCATAGGGATGCTGCAGCAATTGTAAGTGTGCAAAAAGGTCACAAGTCACTTTTTCAGTGCTATTGTACCTTCAAACGGTCACTAAATAGACTGTTGAGGACTGCCTATAAATTGGAACTTACATATGGTAATATGAATCTTTCTGTTGATAGGAAGAATCTATAGGTATTGTTCATTTTACAATAATTCAAAGTTATGATGGCCTGTCCTCACACTTAGGACCATACCATCCTTACAGTCAGATGATCACAATTTGGGCATGTGGCAGCTGACTCACAATTGCGAGCAGTTGCAGCATTCTTTGCTTGTAATTTGCAATCTATCCTGCCATTTTCCAGCAAACAACATCAATTGGGGAAGCTGGATTTGCTTAACAATTGTAGCAAAATGGTCAAAAAATCGGACATGGTCACATGATGACTTGCTTTATGACTGCACTGACCTATAATAGGAATTGCAGGTGCAGTGGTAGTCGTAAGTTGAGGATTATCTGTACAGTAAAGATGTTAGCTATTGAAGGTAAATTATTATAAAATGATTTATAGCAGAAGCTGGATATATGAAATATAAATTGATAGGAATTGGAGTATTTAGATCCATTTTCAGGCAAAAAGAAATAAAAAAATAATATGTATATTTAAAAATCTCCCACTAAAACTAAAATGAGACCACAACAGTGTGCCACCATTACTTGTAGATGAAGTTGGCAAAGGACTCATTTACTTGCCACATCAGTTGTGAAAAAAGTCCAGCTTGAAGAAGTTTAGATCTTTGGTTAGGATGAGAGGAACACTTGCTAAGGATACCACATGACTGACAAATTTCAATTGTTTTTCTGATCTCGGTAGAATCTTGGGATAGAATTTTTTTTAAAAAATCAAGAAAGTTGAGTGATCATGTCTCCAAATATTTAATGGATAAATATGGTGCAGTTCAAGCCACTATTCATTATGTCCTTGTATTTCCTGATTTTTTGTATAAATAGTAATTGGAATTACCATTGCCATATTTTTGCAGGGGTGAGAATGAAGAGAAACAAACATTTGGTAGCTGATCTGAGTGGATTTCTGGATTTTTTTAATATATATCCCTGCAATATTAAATAGATTCAGCTGGTTAACAATTCTAAGTTGTTTTCTTCCATTGTATGACATGATCAATCAGTTTATTCCGTTAATGAAAAATAACATGGCCACTGATTGGGTTTAAGGTCAGATGTGGACTGGTGAGAAAAGTTAATTGTTTGTGTATGGGATGTTAAAGTTAGTGGAAGGAGGGATTGATGGGAACAAAGAAATAGGGCTGAGAGTTGATAGTTGGGAGAAGTGGGAAGGATTAACTGGATGGCAAAGGGGTCAAAGGATTAGAATTCATCACATTAACCCAGACAAAAGTTTATTTGAAGAATAACAAAAGTAAATCATCTGGTAAACATTCTGGATAATTATCCATAAAGGTCACACTAAAAGGATTTGAACATCTTCCTAGTACTTAGGTTAGGCTCTGCTGTTAACAGTAAGACAGACAACTATTGCATCGGGTTTCTTAATATTCTTACCGCAGTTAAGCCATTCCAGAATCTGAAGCCGTAAATTACAAGAAGTTGAATAAGTTACCTAGTAAACCTGTACTCACCTACGGATCATAAAGTTGGGAGAATGTGAGCTGTTTGGGTTACACAATAGTAGAATTCTTCATTCCCTGTGATATTGTGGAAAGATTTGTGGTAGGGAACAGTGATCTCCAAAGCACCTGAAGGCAGGACAAGAAGCAACGGATGGAAACTAATCAAGGAGAGAAGCAACCTAGGACTAAGGAGAAACTTCCTGACAGTTAGAACAATTAACCAGTGGAACAGCCTGCCTCCAGAAGCGGTGAATGCTCCAACACTGGAAGTTTTTAAGAAGAGACTGGACAGCCATTTGTCCAAAATGGTATAGTTTTCTGCCTGAGCAGGGGGTTGTACTAGATGACCTCCAAGGTCCCTTCCAACTTTTATTACTATTATTATTATTATTATTATTATTATTATTATTAGTCATGAAACTAGATCCTTTTTGATCAACTATAATCAACTAAAATATACATTGCCGGCTCATAACTATCTATGACAGTGATCCTCAGGCTATGTCTCTGGGTTCACCTTTCATGCAGAATACTTTTTCTTAAATGCTAAGTGGATAAAGAAGATTCTTTTATAAGTTGAGACATGTTTTGTGGTCTTCTTTTCCTTCTCTCTAGAGCACATAGAAAATGTGCGTTCTTGTACATGAACTCAAACAGAAACTTTAAAATGTTGGCTAACAAATCATGGCATTGAGCAAACCATAATTGGCTGAGCTTGCAAATATGCAGTGTCACAATCCATGATCCACAAAATAGAATGGCTTATTCAACCCTTTGATCTTGGGCAGATATTTTGGAAGGGGGGAAAAGGAAAGGATCTAAAAAATATCTGTATCTGTGATTGTCCCAAAGGTGCTTTTTCAGAAGGCAACTGGACTTTCTTGTTTCTCTTTGAAAAACTGCCCAGCACCTGGATGACCGGGAATCTCCATAGACATATATCTGCGATTCTGTATGTTGTTCTGCTTGCTGCAGTTCAAAAAGGATATAAGAGCCATTAAAAGTGGAAGCAAGGGCATTCAGAATCATCAGGGTGCTCAAAACACCTTCCTGTTTTAATGTGGAAAATGTGGAGTGTAGAAATGTGGAAAAGACTATGCTTAAATGTGGGGGGAAAGGGGACTTATAGGTCATGCCTGTAGAATATGGATCATGCATGATCCAGAGAAAGGCTGTTATATTAGGAGGGCATCCAATGAACTTGATGAGAAGGAACTTTAAAATAGGTCATAATTAGTCTGTAGAATTCTTTGCCACAAGATGTCATGATGGCTAGTAAATTGGATGGCTTTAAAGAGGGAGTGCATTAAGTTATAGGGGATAGTTCTACTAAGGGCTATTAATCTCAGCGTTATCTCTGAAAATGGAGCAGCTTGTCTCCAAAATATCAGTTGAGGGGGATCAACAGTGTGAGAGGTTCCTATCCTCCGACTTTCCAGGAACCCAGAAGCACCTAGTTTGCTACTAACCTTCAAACATTTTAAATCTTTGGTCCTCACATGCATTAACTGAGTATTTCAAAGCTGTCAAAGCTTGCATAAAGCACAGATTAAGTCCCAAATTCTTTTTATTTCTTGTTCACCTACAAGAAATAAAGCAATCCATGTTTAAAGATGATATAGCTACAGTCATGGAAATATCAGGGGGATTTTCTCCTTACTTAAGAACTGGAGAGCAGAATTGTTTTCCTTATGTTAATTATTTATACAAATATGTATACAAAGTGTAGAAAGCAACTGTATCTGGGAATAGCTAAGGTCTAAACCAGGGGTCTTCAAACTTCTGGGAGTTGAAGTCCACAAGTCATAAAAGGGCCTGGTGTAAACCAGCTTTCTCTCCCTGTCTTACTAATTGGCCCTTTCAGATATGGCTCACAACATCTAGCTGAGAGTATTTGTCCTGGCATCTAGAGGGTTAAAGTTTAGGAATGTTGGTCTTCGAATCTAGCTTGACCAGAGTCATTGTTGGTCATATGCAAGTCATTGTCTAATCTACATCAAACTTAGGTTGAAAATTCAAGTTGAAACACTTAGATATTATTACTCTGAACTTGTTTGGAAAAATAGGAGAAAGGCAGAGAGAACAGTGATGACAGAGAGTGACAGAAGCCTTACCAATTATACATAGGTACATTAGAAGTCTTTTTTAAAGTATAATTTTGGTTTTGTCTAAAGACTGCTTCCTGGCTGTTAAAGTATACTTACTGTCCTTAAGATTCATTTTTCCCCCTAAGTTGAGCAAAGTATTACAAGGAGACTCCTTATCCCGTGTTTAAATTAGAGGGTGAGAGTTTCCCACCAAGTTTAACAAAACTATTATCTTGCTGTCTTTAAATAGCTCTTAAGAAAACCTTCACAAAAACATAAGGAAGTTAATTCTCTGGCTTACTTGTTTTAGGTAGGGAGTTGCTTTGTTTCAATTCAGACCATTGATCAAGGGTCAGGGTGTTGTTTTGAGACTGGACAGGTTTTTTTTAAATCTCTTTGCTGCCATCTAAATGATCCTATTTAGTCTTTTTTTTAAAACTGAAAGCACTTAACAGCAGTGATTTATAAATTCATTGCCATATGTTTAACTTACTGAATGTGCTATATGTGGGCTGCTTACCAAAACGATTTGGAAATACACTTGGAAGGTAGAATTCAGGTGATCATGGAAGCTAGCCAATTAATAGGATAGTGCCTGTGCCATAATCACTGCATGTGATTACGGCCAGTTGGGTCTAGAGATTAAGGTACCAGGCTAGAAAGCCGGACACTGTAGTCTCACTTTAGCAATGAAATCCAGCTGGGTGACTCTCTCAGCTCCACCCATGTCACAGAGTTGTTGTGGGGCAAGGTGTAAAAATAATAAAGGTAAAGGTTCCCCCGCATATGCATGCTAGTCGTTTCCAACTCTAGAGGCCGGTGCTAATCTCTGTTTCAAAGCCGAAGAGCCAGCGCTTGTCCGAGGACTTCTCCGTGGTCATGTGGCCGGCATGACTAGACGCCAAAGGCGCACGGAACGCTGTTACCTTCCCACCGTAGTGGTCCCTATTTTTCTACTTGCATTTTTACGTGCTTTCGAACTGCTAGGTTGGCAGAAGCTGGGACGAGTAACAGGCGCTCACTCTGTTACGTGGCACTCGGGATTCGACCCGCCAAACTGCTGACCTTCTGATCAACAAGCTCAGCGTCTTAACCCACTGAGCCACCGCGTCCCGTTTGTAAAAATAATAGAGATGGATAAAAAAAATATTTTTTGAAGGAATGTACACCAGCAGGAGAAAAAAGAAAAACCTTAGACATCGTAGAGAGAAAGAGCCCACATTAAGAGACTACACTGTCCCATAATGGATGGGCAGGTGTGAAGAGGTTCAGGGTAGCCACACCCTAGAACAGGGGTCTTCAAACTTGGCCCTTTTATGACTTGTGTGCCTGGCTGAGGAATTCTGGGAGTTGAAGTCCACAAGACATAAAAGGGCCAAGTTTGAAGACCCCTGCTCTACAATCTCGAGGATAGATCTTGTAGGTTAGAAAGTTACAGCTTTAGTTTGGAAAGATTCTGTCCATTAAATATAAGCAAATAAAGGATTGGACTTAGTTGGATCTTGCTGTCTTGTCTCTGGATTAGGGCCTAATACTACAAGGCTTGTAAATAGGGTTGTGGGACGAATGCAAATTGCTAACATTTACTGGTAAAAATCTACATACCTCAGTCCCACTTCTTGTAGGACTATCTCTCCCACGTTTAGTCAAGTCTGCCTTTGAAGGATTCTTGTCTAGAGGTCATCATGCAAGAGACGTGAGGGAAAGACAGGGATGGGCAAAGCTTCTCGATGGTGCTCTCAACAAGTTCATTTGGCTTCAAACCATTCAGAACAGGTCTCTTCCGAGAGGCATTTGGACCTTAGCAAAGGACTTTTTGATCTTTTTAAGCTTTCCTCTGGTGGCTTTTGTGATTGTATTATCTTGGCATTTAATTTGTTCCACTTTGTCGCTGTTCTGTTTGAACTACCCAGAATTTGGTGTAGTGGTTTTTTTGTTTGTTTGTTTTTTGGTTTATGAGGTGAGACTTTAAATGGGGCAGAGAAGAATGGAAAAATTACTTCCTTTGATCTGTACTCTTTACTGCTATTAATATACCGTAATTTAGCATTTACCTTTTTAATAGCAGCTTCTCATTGTTTGGCTGATGTTTAACTTGTAGTCCAAAAGAACATCCAAATCCTTTTCACATGTTCTACATCCAGAGCCAGGTTTGCTCCATCCAATTTGTGATCCCTTCATTTTATGTGCACTATTTGAAAAGATATGGCCTAAGTTGAACCTTAATTGTGGGAGGGAACATAGTGGTTCAATGCAAGCTGATAATCCATCTGGAGGAGAGAGACCTAGATTGCTGTGTTCATTTTGATTACAGTGTCTCCAAATAAACAAAGTAGAAAGATGGCAGATAGGCTTGTCTGAAAAAATGGAATTGAATCATTTTGCAGCCAAATCATATACAGATAATCCTTGAATTATGACCACAGTTGAGCCCAAAATTTCAATTGCTAAGGAAGGCACTTGTTAAGTAAACTGTGCCCTATTTTAGGACCTTTCTTGCCACAGTTAATAAGCAAATCACTGCCGTTAAGTGAATCATCCAGTCATTAAGTGAATCTGGCTTCCCTCATTGGCTTTGCATGTCAGAAGCCAGCTGGGAAGCTTACAAATGGTGGTTACATGATCTCAGGACAGTGCAACTGTCATAAATACATGCTAGTTGCCAAGCACCTAAATTTGGATCACATGACCATGGAGATGCTGCAAACCATTGTGAAATCCGGTCCTAAGTCAATAAATGAACAGTTGTAAGTCCAGGACTTACCTGTATGATATATGCAATGGAGTAATTTGGGGGGAAGTGTACCCAAACCTTTGTACAGATTAAAAACTGTTTCAGATTAAATCCAAATCTATTGTCATGTCTGAACACACTTAGACAAAATCAAGAGCTACAGCGATTTCAGTAAGATTTCTTTAATGTTAGTGAGATTGTCTCTGGTCCCATCCTTGTCAGTTTACTTCATTCAGAAGGGACATTATCTTCCTTTACAAAAATGACTCAGTATATTTGCCTAAGATTTGGCAACAGTACTTTTACATAGAGACTTTAATAAAGTTGCAATTTTAATTGCAAATTGTTGCAAGTAGAAATTGTTATAGTACTTCAGATTTTAAAGAGGCATAGCAAAATCTTCTGCTCTGTTCTCCAATGTTTAGGAAGTTTCATTCTCTCTAATTAGCTTTCTTGCAAATTATAACCCATTCTGCTTTAAACTAAAACCTCAAACTGTAAAACAGTTATTTTTTGTTCTTCCCACTTTAGATAATCAGAGAATGAAGCTGTTTATCCATATCTTACTTTGATATAAACTTGAGTTAGCTTGATCTGAACAACATTTGCCCTTTACTAAAGCTCTTGTTGACTCTTCCAAAATAATTATGGTAGATTTAGCATACTCCTGCTATATAAATATCTGAGTCTTTTTTCTATACTAGAGCAAACTAACTATTTTGTTTTCTTTGCTTGTTTTATTTAAAATGAGTAGCAAATTGCAACTTTTAGTGGAAATTCATTTTTATTGAAATACTTATACACTTAAAAAATATCCAGTAACATTTGTTTGACGTAGAGAATCGTTGTTAAAAATTAGTATACTGAAACTGCTTAATATGGAATACTGCATCCAGTTTTGGTCACCACAAAGTAAAAAAGATGTTGAGACTCTAGAAAGAGTACAGAGAAGAGCAACAAAGATGATCAGGGGACTGGAGGCTAAAACATATATTGGAATTGGGTATGTCTATTCTAATGAAGAGAAGGCCAAGGGGTGACATGATAGCAGTGTTCCAATCAATATCTCAGGGGCTACCACAAAGAAGAGGGAGCCAGGCTATTCTCCAAAGCACCTGAAAGCAGGACAAGAAGCAACAGATGGAAACTAGTCAAGGAGAGAAGCAACCTAGAACTAAGGAGAAATTTCCTGACAGTAAGAACAATTAATCAGTGGAACATCCTGCCTCCAGAAGCTGTGAATGCTTCAACACTGGAAATTTTAAAGAAGAGACTGGATAGCCATTTGTCTGAAATGATATAGCTATAGGAATTCCTGCCTGAGTAAGGGGTTGGACTAGATCAGACATGTCAAACACAAGGCCCGGGGGCCGGATCCGGCCCGCAAAGTGGTTTCATGCGGCCCGCGAAGCCATCCTGGAAACAGTGAGGGAACGGCCCCCACTGCCTTGGCTCTGGCCCAGAGACCCTCCTCCTGCCAGAGACCCTCAGATCTGTCCCACTCCTGCCCAAGACCGCATAGGCACCCTTGATGCGAACGATTTAGAGCTGGCCACACCCACCCAGTAGGCCATACGCACTCTAACCACGCCCACCCAGTAGGCCACGTCCACCCTGGCCACACCCACCCGGCCCCCTGAGGGCAACCGCAATGCTGATGCGGCCCTCCATGAAATTGAGTTTGACACCCCTGGACTAGATGATCTCTAAGATCCCTTCCAACTTTATTATTATTAATAATATAGCTAAAGACCTGCATCTGTGAATATATATCTTCTTAGAAGCAGTCAGCTGGAAAAAGTTAATAACATTTTAATTTTAAATTGCATTCATATTGATTGTCTAGATTAATTTGCATTCTGCCTTGCTTTATAAAATGATGGATTTCTAGAAGCAGGAAAGATATCTCTTGCGTCACAATGAATTAGTGAAATAACATCTATACCCATCTGCTTTGTGTTTAGCCAAGTAGTTCAAAAGAGATCTATCAGCAGGTATCATAAGAAATATTGCTGTGATATGGTTGTAAAGAAAATCTCAGGTACTATTTTAGTAGGCAAAGGCCAGGGGGTCCTTAGTTTGTGCCCATTGTATTTTTTCACACTTAATTATGCCTTGTTTTTGTAAGTCCATCTTCTGACCTACGACTAGTGCCTCAGATAAAAAGTAACCATGCAAAAAAATATTGCGTGCAAACTTGTGTCAGAAAAATCTTAATGACTCCATTTTAAAATGTGAACTGTTTATATAATGGCTCACTAACCCATTATCACATATTTTGGCAGAGATGTACATACAAAATAAAATCCAACTTCCAAGAACAGAAAGTTGATTCCATGGCTCATACTTTCTATGTTAAATGTTCACATTCCAACTTGGGTATCAGTTGGTATGAAAAGTAAAACAAGAGCGTCAAGTGTTTACATCTTTAAGGAAAAGATCTCAAGAGTAGCATTCAAGATGATATTAAGATTGGTTGAAGTACTCTCCTTTGGGAATTAATTTCATCCTAGTTAATAACACTTATTTCCAACTTTATAAATCAGTGGTGACCTAGGGTGGGTGTTAGGTAAAACTATTGTAAAAGTGAAATTTGGAGGGGTTAAAACTAAACTCAGTACTTGTGCAAAGAGCCAGTGTAAGTGTAGGACAGGATGGTTAAAACTGGAATTAAAAATAATAGACAATCCTTAAACATCCTTTAAATTTATGTCAAAAAGGAGTCTTAAGCACATATACATTATACGGCATTTTACACTGTGTACTTACATTATGGGCATGATGGCTCAGCAGTTAAAGAACTGAGCTTGTCAGCTGACAGCCAGGGTACGAGACCCGGACTCTATGAATGGGGTGAGCTCCCATTACTTGCTCCAAGTCCTACCTACCTAGCAGTTCAAAAGCATGGAACTGCAAGTAGATAAATAGGTACCACTTCAGTGGGAAGGTAACAGCATTCTGTGCGCCTTCGGCATATAGCCAGACTGGACACATGACCATGAAAATTGTCTTCAGACAATGCTGACTCTCTTGGTCAAGAAACGGAGATGAGCACCATGACCTAGAGTCAGATATGATGAGATAGGGGAAACCTTTAGCTTTTACATTTTAGCTTACATCTCAGTAGTAATAGTTTTCATAAGCAGCATATTATGGCGTAGTAATAGTAAACTGCTAGTACTTTTCATAATATTGGAGATTTTCATTTGATGTCTGACTTTTTCTGACATTTGTGCTGTTTAAAATAGCAATCTTGATTTTATTTTATTTTTTTTGCTCTCAGGTTTTTAATAGTTGCTTTTGCATTATTTTCTACAATGTTTAAATATTAGTTGCTATTGCTGCTTACGAGTGTTACGGAAGGGAGAATGCTACATATAATAGTAATACAATATCTCACAGTAGTCATCTATAGAACTAATGATAAAATATGCAGCTGGTGAAGGTTATTTAAGAAACCCTGACCAATTTCTTTCAGCTGTGATAATTAATACTTAGAATGACTTCTTCTCTAATGGGAACTTATGCAGTTTGTTCTCGCATATGTTGTTCATTGTGCTACCATTGGCAGTAAAATCCACATGTTTTAGTGCCTTCCCTGCTGAATAAAGAACATTTGCTACTGTTAACTAAATCTTTTTTTCTTTCCCTTGATTTAACACAACCGCTTTGCTTCTGTCTCTCCTAAAAGAGAATACGAAATGACATTCAGGTTACAGGTTTTCCCTTCTTGTAGCTTTAAATGACTATTAAAAGGTAAAGATAAAGGTTCCCCCGTACATGCGTGCTAGTCATTTCTGACTCTAGGGGCCAGTGCTCATCTCCGTTTCAAAGCCAAGAGCCAGCGCTTGTCCGAGGACGTCTCCATGGTCATGTGGCCAGCATGACTAGACGCCAAAGGCACACGAAACACTGTTACCTTCCCACCGTAGTGGTCCATATTTTTCTACTTGCATTTTTTACGTGCTTTCGAGCTGCTAGGTTGGCAGAAGCTGGAACGAGTAACAGGCGCTCACTCTGCTACGCAGCACTCGGGATTCGACCCGCCAAACTGCCGACCTTCTGATCGACAAGCTCAGCGTCCTAACCCACTGAGCCACTGCGTCCCTAAATGACTATTGGAACATTGCTATTATGGCATCAGCTATCTAACTGCTGCAAGATCAAAATATTAAGGGCATTATTTATTTTATTTATTAAATGTATGGCTGCCCATCTTACCACACGGTAACTCTGTAGTAATTATGATACTGTCTGTAGAAAAAGTCACAACACTGGGGGGAAAAGTGCTGAGCTGTTATGATTCATTGAATCCCATATTTTAGATTACAATTAAATGCTGACATTTAATCTTTATAACTGAGATAAGAGTTTGTTTTAAAGGAAACAGTGTAATAAAATGCTGTGAATTGTACCTCAGAAGTTGACCTGCCACTTTTTTTACCTGAAATCCTAGAAAAGTCTTAGTACTAAATCAGGAAATACTGAGTTTTCATGTTCTTTTTTAGGTCTCTAAAAATCCTTTTACCCTGGAATTTTACTTACTGATATTTTGTGTGAAATACTTATATCCCATCATTTATCCAAATTCATTCTTCCAGTTTTTTCTAATAACAATAACTCAAAGCTAGATTGAGCTGAGAGATAGTGACTGTTTACTTAGTGAGGAGCTGTAGCTGGATTTGAATCTGGCTCCTAGGCCAGCATTTCAATTGCCAAAAGATTGGCTTTTATGTGCATCATAAAAGTTTTTGCTGTGTTCAGAAATAAAAACAAACTTGGTGGGAACATGCTTTCTGAAATGTTCCTTGAAGCTCAATAAAGCATCACTGAATTCAGAGTAGGAAGAACACGAAGCAACGGATAGAATAGAATAGAGCTGGAAGGGACCTTGGAGGCCTTCTAGTCCAGCCTCCCATTCAAGCAGGAGAACCTATACCATCTCAGACAAGTGACTGTCTTAAAAACCTCCAGTGATGGAGAGGCCACGATTTCTGGTGGCAAGCTGTTCCACTGGTTAATTGTCCTCACTGTTAGGAACTTTCTCCTTAATTCCAGGTTGCTTCTCTTTTTGATTAGTTTCTAACGATTGTTTCATGTCCTGCCCTCTGGTTCTTTGCAGAATAAATTGATCCCTTCTTTGTGGCAGCCCCTCAAATACTGGAATACTGTTATCATGTCAACCCTATATCTTCTTTAGACTAGCCAAACCCAAGTGCTGCAGCTGTTTTTCATATGTTTTAATCTCCAGGCCTTGGATCATCTTAGTTGCTCTTCTCTGAACTTTTTCCAAGGTATCAACATCTGTTTTGTAGTATGGTGACCAAAGTTGGTTGCAGTATTCCAGGTGTGGTCTCACTAGGGCTTTATAAAGCGGTACTAATACTTTGCGTGATCTTGATTCTGTTTATACAACCCAGGATTGTATTAGCTTTTTTGGCTGCTGCTGCACATTGCTGGCTCATAGTCAAGTAATCGTCCACTAGGATTCCAAGGTCCCTCTCACAGTTAACTGTTTTTGAGCCAGGTCTCACCTAATCTGTACTTATATCTTTGATTTTTTCATGCCTAAATGTAAAACTTTGCTTTTCTCCACATTAAAAGTCATTTTGTTGGATAGGGCCCATTGTTCCAGTTTGTCAAGATCTTTATGAATCCTGAGCTTGTCTTCTGGGGTGTTAGCTATCTCTGCCAGTTTAGTGCCATCTGCAAATTTGATGAATTTCCCTTCAATTCCCTCATCTAAGTCATTTATGAAGATATTGAAGAGTACTGGGTCTAAGACAGAGTCGGATGGGAGCTTATGAAAGAGAGATCAGATCTAAAACAAAGGAGAAATTTCCTGGTAGTGAGAACAATTAACCAGTGAAATGACTTGCCTCCAGAAGTTGTGCTACATCTCTGAGGTTTTCCAGAAAAGATAGGGTAGCCGTTTGTCTGAAATGGTATAAGAGAGGTTGGACTAGAATGCCCAAGGTCCCTTTCAACTCTGTTATTCTGTTAAGCTTCCAACTTACTGTCTGGAGGCTGGGGTCGTGTGGACTGGATAGAGAGGAAGACCAAATGACTAGTTTTTGAAACTTCCTGAGTCTGGAGATTTTCTATCTCTAGCTTTGAATGGGGTTGCACTTTCTTAGACAGACTCACTATAGAATTTGCAGATCATTGCGTCTCACAACTCCTGATGATTGCTGTCTGAGTATCTAGAGGGCTTTGCACAAATTCTTCTTATGTATCAGTTGTACTTTTTTTTTTCTGGATCAGGACACTCTGCTGATGTTTGTTCATACCTTGGTCTCTTCCTGTCTAGATTACTTCAAGTCTATATAGTAGACTTGAAGATACTCTGTAGTTTCTTCCATCCCTTTGATAATATGAATAAAGTAAAAAACCATTACTCTGATTATGGACAAAATCTAGGAATATTGTCATGTTTTTGTTTGTCCATTTGAATGGTACTGGACAAAAATACTTTCAGCTGAAACTTTGTTTGTTCTCTTGTACTGTCAATTTATTTCCATCCCTCACAAAGATTGTGTGTGTGTGTATGTACACTAAGCAAGAGGGACACAAAGATTGCAAGTATATATGCACAGTGGCTATTCATGAAATTGAACAAGAGGAGTTTCCTTCAAATGAACTTCTCAATGTGCAGATCTGGCTTTCACACTTAAAATGTCATGAACAGTTACAACTCTGTGGAAATTTGCGCTCATCTAGGTCATAGTTGTCTCAAAGGTGTGTTTTCAAAAGGCAACTGGACTGCTTTTCCTTGAGAAAGAAGAAGAAAAGTTTTCGCTTCTCATCCAAGAAGCTTCATCAGTTATAATGAAATTATAGTTCTGATAGGATGATGGGAAGGGGATGGAAGGACTGTATTTCTTTGCAGTCATCTGGTCATTAACACTCTCTCTGAGAACTATTGAGGCCACTTGGGGGTTTATCTGTGCCCGCAGGGCCACCTAAATCAGAGTGCAATTGGTTGTGGAATCTTCTTGGAATATCTGAAAGGGCTGTGTTGTAGACTGGAGATAGGTGGTGTGTTATTCCTCCCCTCTCTGTTGAGGGAGGGTATTCAGTTCTAATATAGATGGATTATTTTATCCTTTTTCAAACCAATGGTCCTCTCTATCCAAAATCCACATCTGGATCTTGACCCTATCTTCTGGGGTGTTGGCTATTCCTGCCAGCTTCCCCTTCCGTTCCCTCATTTAAATTGTTTATGAAGATATTGAAGAGTACTGGGCCTAAAACAAAACCTTAGGGTACCCAACTGCTTACTTCCCTCCATGTGGATGTAGTAGTTCCATTAAGGACTACATGTTGAGTGTGGTTTGTCAACCAGTTATGAATTCATCTCATGGTGATTCTATCTATCCCACATTTTTCTAGCTTACCAAGAAATAGGTTGTTGTCTGCTTTGTCAAATGCTGAAATCCACAGCATTTCGCTGATCTACTAATTTAGTCACTTTGTCAAATAATGAAATAAGATTTGTCTGGCATGATCTGATTTTGACAAACCCATGTTGGCTTCTGGTTATAACTTTGCTTGCTTCTAGGAGCTCACAGATCTGTTGCTTGATTGTCTTTCCCAGGATCCTCCCAGGTGTTTATTTATTTATTTATTTATTTAATTTGTATACCGCCCTTCTCCCGAAGGACTCAGGGCGGTGAACAGGGCAATAAATATCTAAAAAACAGAATACAAAAGTTAAAAAAACAATTAAATGTAATGCCCAATATTTAGTCACTTTGATGTTGATGTCAGGCTGATTGTTCTATAGTTTCCTGGATCTGTTTTTTCCCTTTTTTTGAAGAAAAATATTTTTTTCGTAAAAGGAGTTTACACACAAAACACACACACGTACACACACACATACACACACACACTATCTGTCCCCAGCTGATCAAATCTCCAAAGCAAGTGATAAATATCAACATAAAAGATAAAATGTATCTTAGAGTTTCTATAATAAATCCTTAATCAGCAAACAAAATTTGAATATTGTTAAGAATTAATGAGATGAAGTATTTGCATATCCTGCACTTATATAGTTGTTTATGGTATTTTATCCTTAATACTGCAATTTGTTTCAAACACATTGAAGTTAGGAATTTAAACAAAATCCAGATGGGTAGAAAATTACACCCATAAGTTCTAATCTTTTCAGTTAAGTAGAGTGATTTTAATGTATCTAGGTTTTTTTCCCCTAGATATGAATAAGTTCTGGAAGAATAATTACATTGATAAATTCCTGATGAAATGGGTTATTCCTAAAATGCAATCCATCATTTTGGATTTATTTAAAGAACTATTTAGGAAGCACATCTGAAAAGTGCTTGAAATACAGAGAACATCTGCTTTTCTGTAAACACAGTCCTATATGTATGAATTTTCATCAAATATTTTAAGTGAACAATTCTTGAGTTATATTTTATCATCTAAGTCCTGGAGTAGAGCACAGAATAACATTGATAGTTAATAGAATCCTTATTTTGGACGAAAATGTTAAGCAACTATAAGGTAAAGGTTCCCCCGCACATGCATGCTAGTCATTTCTGACTCTAGGGGCCGGTGCTCATCTCCGTTTCAAAGCCGAAGAGCCAGCGCTTGTCCGAGGACTTCTCCGTGGTCATGTGGCCGGCATGACTAGACGCCAAAGGCGCACGGAACGCTGTTACCTTCCCACCGTAGTGGTCCCTATTTTTCTACTTGCATTTTTACGTGCTTTCGAACTGCTAGGTGGGCAGAAGCTGGGACGAGTAACAGGTGCTCACTCTGTTACGCGGCACTCGGGATTCGACCTGCCAAACTGCCGACCTTCTGATCGACAAGCTCAGCGTCTTAACCCACTGAGCCACCGCGTCCCTTTTTAAGCAACTATAAATACTAGCAAATTAGAATCACATTATTTTCTTCTACAGAAGGCAAAGGGGGTATAACAAAAAGTTTATTATAGGTTATAATAAAAATTAAAAGTGGATATAACTATTTTATTTTTTTCAGACAATTCAATATCTTGACATCTTTCGTTCCTCCCTGGATTTTGAAAACCTCCAGGGAAAACAGCTGCAAACCTGTTTTAACTTTCATGAAAGAAACTGCCAAACACATTTATTTATTTTTTATTTTAATTCCATTTATATCCCGCCCTTCTCCGAAGACTCAGGGCGGCTTACAAGCTTAGCAGTAGCCTTCATAATGGGGGGGGGGGGGGATGCAGTTGTTTTCTATGTGTTATCTTGGTTTCAGACATTATTCTGATTATAATGATAAATATTCTGTTACAATTAATTTGCAAAACAGCTTTTATATGGAAATTAGACCATGGATTAATTTGATGTAATACAATGTAAAGCTTTAAAATACTATTCTTTGCATAATTACATTCTGCATTTGTATATTTTTTTATAATTTTAATAACAAAGATGATTATAGAAAATATACCAATTTAAGATTGCTATCCCTGTTCCTGCAAAAACAGGGGGTAACCACCAAAAGGCATCAGAGTGACATAGGAGTAAAAAATCTAATTCTGCTGCCATCTGGTGTTAGCCTAGAGTTTTTCAACCAAGATATCGCACCTTCACTGTGTACAAATTTTGCCTTAGATCTTTTACTACCTTTGTTGCCTCCCTCTTCTTAATATTCAGTAGGACCAAAAGGAAAGGGTTTGAAGCATTGGAAATTAAAGGAAACAATAATTCCCTGTTGTCCTATATACTTTTGGAAACTGATAAATGTCGAATTATAATTAATTGTACTTTTAAAAATAGCTAATAGAAACTATAGTTAGAATATAGAAACACCAATACCATTTCCCTCTGTTTGGTAGTGCTTGCAGGTGTGTGTTCTCACACGTTTAAAACTCCTTGCAACAATCTTGTAATACATCTTAGTCTGAGAATAAGTTATTTCCTCTTTAGAAGAAGGACTATAATTCATTGGCAGATTTATATACCTAGATAGAAGTCTATTGCTCAATGTACTCTGCTGGAAGAAACCGATTTTTCCAGGTTTTTAAAGACAGTGACAAATGGAGATCTCCGAGAAGAAGCTGGTTTGCAATCTGGCACTTCTCCTGGACTTTCAAGCTTGTGCTGAATTCATAAGTGGGAGCTATGATTTAAGCAAGCTTTTGCACAGGTTCAGCTAGTACAGCCATTCCTGAGATGGGAGGAACTCGTAGCTGTCATTCAGAACCACTGGTAGCAGCTTCACAACCACTCATGTGGGCTAGGTTAACCTCTTCCAACTGGGAAGTTTCAGATCATATAAATTTACAACTCCTTGGGTATTTAAGGAATGCCACAATAGTAGCAGTACTCCTGAAGTTGGATTAGTTGCCGGTGTGTTTCTGGGTGAAGATTGAGGTGCTGCTAATAATAGACAAAATCCTACAAGGCTTCACATCTGGGCATCTGCAAGACTGCGGTAGAATCTGTCCAACTTTGGCTTCCTGGCGTACTGAAAATCCCCAGGCCCTGATAGGTACAGTAGTAATATAGTCAGAAGTCCTCTTTCTTTGTCAGCTCTTCCATCTTGTAGAACCAGTTCATCATGATTATCTTCCTAGCATTATTTCTACAGGTGTAGGGTCTGTTTTTTCGATTGAAAAATGCCATCTTGTACAATCAAACACAGTATCTGTGTCATGTCTACGTTTTGACTATAGATCCATTGGTTGCGACAAAAAAAATCTGACCAAGCAGCTTGTCACCTGAGCCTGAGTCAGTCTTGTACAACTAGTGGCTTGTGGAAATGAGATCAATGTCCTCAATATACTTACTAAATCTGTGTTCTTTAAGTGGGCATTCAAGAATGACAAGGCAGTAAATGTATAGCTAGCATATATACGAGGATTGCTTCTTTTGTTTTAATGTGGCTGGGGTATGGAATTGCTGGGGTGGCACAGTGGTTTAGAATGCTGTATTACAGGCTAACTCTGCCCACTTCCAGGAGTTCGGTCCTGATGGGGCTTAGGGTTGACTCAGCCTTCCATTCTTCGGTAAAATGAGAACCCAGATTGTTGGGGCCAATATGCTAACTCTCTAAATTGCTCAGAGAGTGCTGTAAAGCAGCGGTCCCCATCTTTTCTGGTTTGGTAGCTCAGGGGGAGGGGATAGTTCCCTGCATATGGTAGGTGGGCTTGCACAAGTGTGCACAGCTCCATTTGTGCGCATGGCTCGTGCTAAGGGAGCTTCGTGTGTGAGCGCAAGCGGCCACCACTCACTCGAGGGGAGCTTCATGCTTGCACATGTGCTCATCCCCTGCTCACACAACCCAATTCCAAACAGGTCACAGCCCCGTAATGGGCCGCAGCCCAGAGATTGGGGACCCCTGCTATAAAGCACTACGAAGCAGCATATAAGCCTAAATGCTATATGTGCATATGTGTGAAGTTGCCTGAAGTATTACAGTTACATAGCTTTTGCAGGTTGCTTGGATTCATTCAACTGAAGCCACACAAGAACACTTTCAAGAAATGTGTTTTACACATCATCATACAGTGAGAAATCAGATTGGAAATGGGTCTTCTAGAACAGGCATGTCAAACTCGCAACGTCACGTGACGTTGTGCGATGGGGTGAGTGCGGTTTCGTTGTGACGCATCTGGCCCGTGGGCCAGCAACTTGACATGCCTGTTCTAGAAGAAAATCAATCTGGATGGTCATTAAGAGTTAACACAACTTGATGGTACCCAATCAGATCAATCTGTTCCTATGACTACTTTTTAATTTAAATGTTAATGCAAGAATTAAGTTGTCACTCAAATAAAAAGAACAAAGGATCATGGGACGTCTTAAATACAAACATCTAAGGTTTTATGGATCACAGTTAACTTTTTCAAATAATTGGGTAGTAAAAAAAAGATCTGAAACTCTGAAAATTACTCAGAGGCAACATCAACAATTTGAATAATTGTTACCTGTGTTATATAGGCATTCTTGGATAATTAATCATTAAAACAAGTCTTGTGATAAGGAAGTTTATATTGTTTTAATGCATGAGAATTTATACTAAGACTTCTAATAAAATCTGCCTTAAAGCTTTGTACAGGTCCTGTTTTCAAGGCCAACTTTAGGTCAGTTATAGAGTAACCTGGGGAGTTAACATGTACCCTATTTGTTTTTTGTTTTATTTTGTTTTTTAATGCTGGAAGAATTGGCATTGTACGCTGCTCCCTGCTTCTCAATCACTGGGGTTGGTCCAATGTTGATTAAGCAACTATTTTAGGTTTGGTAATTCTATAAACAGCTTTCTTGCTTTTCAAACATATGAAATTAAAAGTTAGAACTGTCTAGGCTGAGTTGTAAATCACTAATTTATATGTCTGCATCATTTTATTGGGAACTGTAGGTAGCAAGCAATAGTATTTGGTTGTACTCTATATTTTGTACTGTTGTGCATTAATTCTAAGCGGCAATCCAGTTCTTTTTTCTCTTTCTTAACTTCATTGCACTATATTTGTGTCTTGAGAAATTCCTGCTTTAAATATGTATGTTTATCTCATGAGTCTGAATGATTTGTATATTATAGGTATGACTAGATGGATTTCTTGGTGTGTTCTGAATGGAAGCTAGAGACACCTAAAATTTGTAGTGGTCAATTTCTGGTAGAAGATAGAAGTCACATATCCAAAGTAAACTTTCACAATGGGGTCTAGAAAGTGAACCTATTATGTGGACCACCTAGTCCCATTCAGTTATGCAAATTCAGGAATGCAAGAACTACAAAGTTTTAAGGCAGTGTTAATGCTAATCTGGAGTTACATACAGAATCCTGCAAACTATGGCTCATTTATGCTGAGTTGTTATGACAGAGACTCGTTGGATTTTTTTCTTCCAGGTTTCTTATCACCCTGGCTGGTTTGCTACCAATAAATTCAAACTGTATCTTGATTGTTTGTTTCTCTTCTCCCTTCCACTCCTTTCTCAGCTATTCCAGTCTCTCACACATGGTGATGGATTGATACTGAATCCCTAATCAGGAGCCTTGAGGGGCTACTAGACATTAAGCTGAGGATCTTCATTGAATCGTCTGTTTCTTTTATGTTTAAAGATTCTACTTAAAGTGATCCTTAAGAGAGCTACATATTTGTTTTCATGGTGAACATATACATGGGAATTCTGTGCCCTCAAAACAGTATAAAACAACATCAGGGGGGAAAAAGGCGTACAAATTCTGCAGCTGCAGATCACATTATACTTAAATTATAGTTAAAATGGAATAGCTACGTTGTGAAGTCATTTCAAAGTGGGTTTTTAACTGATGTTTACAAGAATTCAACTGTTTTATCAAAGCAGTTGTCTGAACACAAGTGCAATTTCAAACTGTGTTCTTTATCATCTTCATGACAAATTAATGTGATTTTTTTTTTGTGACTGTCATTTTGAAGTATCTGTAAGTTCCTGCATGAATTATCTGGGATAATTTCACAGCCATAATTTTGCATCTGTTTGTGTCGACAGTGAAAATAAAGAGTCCTTGAGATATTTATAATTTGTCTGCAGTGGACATCTTTATTAAAACATTCGTTGTATGCATTTAATTTGTACTTTGACTAAGAGCTTGTCTCTCAAGAAATATAATCTGTTTAAAGAAGAATTTAAAGATTGGAAGATAATATGAAGTTACGGTTCTCTTTACTATTATACTGTATTCCTGTTAATTTACAGAATACAAAATAAGGCTTGGAAGAGATCTTGGAGGTCATCTACTATAACCCTTGCTCAAGCAGGATCTCTGTACCATTCCAGATAAATGGTTATCCAATCTCTTTCTAAAAATCTCAGTGATGGAGAAACTTCTGGAGGCAAGCCATTCTACTGATTAATTGTTTTCACTGACAGGAAATTTCTCCTTAATTCTAGGTTAAGTCTCTCTTTGATAAACTCCCATCCGTTATTTTTTGTTATGTCCTGCTTTGGAGAATAAGTCAACCCTCTCTTCTTTGTACAGCCTCTCAAATATTGGAAGACTTCAGTCACCTCACCCCTAGTCATTCTCTTTGTTGGACTAGGCATATGCAGTTCTCTCAACCATTCATCATATATTTTAGCCTCCAGTACCCTAATCTTCTTTATTGCTCTTCTCTGCACTCTTTTTAGCATCTCAACATCTTTTTTTGTAATGGGACCAAAACAGGAACCAGTATTCCAGGTATGATCTTATAAGTGGAGTATAAAGTGGTACTAACACTTCACACGATCCTGATACTATCCCTCTGTTAATTCAGCCGAGGACTGCATTGGCTTTTCTGGCAGCTGCAGCACACTGCTGGCTCATACTTAAGTGGTTACCCACTTATGTATGTTACAAGTACTGCTGTTGAGCTAAGTACCCTCCTTTTGATAGGATGTTTCTTTACTAAACTGCTCTACTCTGTCTATTATTTTCTACTCATAGTTCTAAACTATTGCTGGAAATAATGGTTCCCAAATTTAACATGTGAGCACTTGATTCAAGATTTGGACCCTCTTAACAACTTGGGGTTTTGTGTCCTTCAAAAGCCTTGGGCTCAGCCCTATAGGTAGATTTGATGAAAGGGAAGTAGATGATGATTTAAATGATGCAGAAACATCAGGTTGAGAACAAACAACATCAAATGTGTGTGTATGTGTGTCCATATCTACAGAGAAAAAGGGGTAAGTCAGCAAGATATGTGAACAGGAATGCAACCATCTTTTTCCCCCTTTCCCATCCCAGTAGGTTTTAAGTCTTCATCTGTTCATATTTATGTACCTGGCCATACTCGTTACAATGTCTTTAAAATATATTATAGGTTTAATAATTATGAATCTCCCAAAAAAAATAATTAAGTGAGGAGGGGGAGGGGGAAGCTTTTTGGATTGTTTCTCTTTTAAAGAGAATGGATGGATGTAAAAGTTTATTGCTTTGTTTAAAACTGATGTTTTTATATGTTCATGTGTGTTTTAACTCTGTATTTATTTTGTTTGTTTTTGAACCCTTCCCCACTTTCTTTCTGTATTTTAATAGAAATGAAAAGAAGCCTAAAGAGCATTGTCTTGAAGTTATAGCCAGGGATATTAGTTTGGAGTTATGATTCTTCTCGGAGGAATTTATAAGCAGGGTGTCTATGTGTGATGAATAGCACGGTAGTATAATGTAAAAATAATGCGGGGTTTTTTGTGTCTTTTTATAGCCCAGTCATTAAAAGAGTTTGCCCGATTACTGATTGCTGTAGAAGAGGAAAGGAAACGCCTGGTAAGTCTGCCTGAGAATATACTTGTAAAATTTCACTTTTCTTTCTATATCCTAGAAATTCCCTAATTTCAGTTTTGTAAAATCCCTGCAAGAATTAACCACATTTTAAAAATAATACTGGGCAGGTTAAATGGACAATTAAATACATCATTTTGTACTTCACAGTCTGCATATTCTGCTTTTTTTTTTCTTTTTTCTTTACACCTTTAAGAGTTGTGATGGTGCAGTGGTTAGAATGCAGTACTGCAAGCTACTTCTGCTGACTGCCAGCTGGCAGCAGTTTGGAAGTTCGATTCTGACCGGCTCAAGGTTGACTCAGCCTTCCATCCTACCGAGGTCGGTAAAATGAGGACCCAGATTGTTGGGGGCAATAACCTGACTCTGTAAACTGCTGAGAGAGGACTGTAAAGCACTGTGAACTGGTATATAAGTCTAAGTGTTATTGCTATTGGTATTAAGAAACCAACCTTATTTTTATTCAGAATTCTTGCTTTTACTGCACTATAGTAGCTGTTACGGTTAGTTGGAACTGTGATGCTACTTCTCTTTTTTAAGCATGAAGAACATTTAGCCCAAAGACCCTAGATTAGAATTATATAATTTGAAACTGAAAGTAAAGCTTAGCCCAGGGGTAGGCAACCTCAGCTCTTTTATGACGCATGGACTTCCAACTCCCAGAATTCCTGAGTCAAGAGAGAGCTGAGGTTGCCTACCCCTGGCTTAGCCCCTTTGCTGCCACCCCAAATACTTGCACAAGTTGTTACCAAATTGTAATATAGATATCCTTAACTTACAACCATTTCTGTAGTATAGGTAGTCCTCAACTTACAACAGTTCAGTCACCATTCAAAGTTACAATGGCACTGAAAAAAGTAGCTTATGGCCATTTTTCACAGTAACAACCTTTGTGGCATCCCCATGATTACTTAATCAAAATTCAGATGCTTGGCAGCTGCTTCATAATTGGGACCATTGCTGTGTCCCAAGGTCACGCGATCCCTTTTTGTGACCTTCTGACAAGCAAAGTCAAATCAGGAAGCCAAATTCATTTAACAACCATATTACTAACTTATCAACTGCTGTGACTGATTTAGCAACTGAGGCAAGAAAGGTTGTAAAATGGGGCAGAGTTCACTTAACAAATGTCTCATTTAACAACAAAAACTGTGGGCTCAGTGGTGTTTATAAGTCAAGGACTACCTGTAACTGTTTGAAGTTACTGTAACTTATGACCACTCCTTGCACTTATGACCATTGCAGCATGCCATGGTCACATGATCAAAATACGGGCACTTGGCAACCGGCATGTATTTATAACGGTTTCAGCATCCTGGGATCATGTGATTGCCAGTAACTGGCTTCTGAGGCAATGGGAGAAGTTGGATTCGCTTAATGACTGCATGACTCACATACAACTGTGGTGATTTGCTTAATGACTATGGTAAAAGGGTCATCAAATTTGGCATGACTGACTTAACAACCGCCTTGCTGAGCCGCAGAAATTCTGATTCCAATTGTAGTCCTAAATTGAGGATTTCTTGTATTTTATGTGATGATAAAGAGCAAATTATTAAATACATGATCAGAGATTATAGTGTTAGATAAATAGATGATGTTATTTAATTCTGATTAAGTAGAAATGAAACAAATAATTGTACTAACTCTACCACTGCCTTTTTAATTGGGGCATTCTACTAACGTCATCAGCCCTTCAAGACAGACCAGGCTAGGAAACAAAAGTCATAGAGACGCATAATACTTTTATTTGAAGATTATCATAGCAGAATCTTCCAAATCTGAATGTGTTTCTCCACTCCCTCTCTTTATCTTCATGAGTGTTAAAGAGGATCTTGTCCAAGTTGTTTTCTCAGATTACATTTCTGTCCCAGACTGTATCTGACTGTTCCTCAAATTAAATCCTTGTACTTGTTACATTTTCACCAATTTTTTTCACCCCTGCCGTAGATTAACCTTCACCAACTAGTGCTTTCCACTTGATCGGAGAATAGGCTTCTCAAGACTGCTGGATCACAAATTTATTACATTTTAGTAGCAAGAGAAAATATTTGGAAACCTAGCCCAATGCATCTGACATAGGCCAAAGATTAGCAGAACTGAGGCTTCCACTCCTTTTCCTCTCTGTTATCCAACAGAATGCAGAAGATGATTCTTTTTTTCCCTTGGTCAGGTTTCACTGGTAGATGGAGATGATGAATACATTTAGTCTTTTTGGCTGTCTGAAGGGAAATTCATGCACGCTGCCACATTCTAATGAATAACTGCCACAGTTAGACTTTAAACACATTTATGCTTTATTATAAATTGGTTAAATCTTAACAGGACAAGGATTGACCTGTGCCAAATTGTTTGCTGCAGGGAGGATGTTTTATAAATTAAAACATTACGAGAACCAATTTGGTCTAATGCAGGGGTAGGCAACCTCGGCTCTTTTATGACTCATGGACTTCAACTCCCAGAATTCCTGAGTCAGCAGGAATTCTGGGAGTTGAAGTCCATGAGTCATAAAAGAGCCGAGGTTGCCTACCCTGGTCTAATGGTTAAGACACCAGAGTAGAAACCAGGAAACTATGAGCAGGCTGGATGACTAAGCTGATCACTCTCGGCCCAAAAGACCCCTACGATGTCAGGCTCAGATGACAAGCTAGAAAATGATCAGTTCCTGTCACCACCAATAAATCAGCACTTGGTTGATCCCCAAAAAGCGTACATGAGGGGAAACCATTATGAAAGGGGGGAAAGGGATTATTAAAATACTGTACCAAAGAAGCACACATTAAGATGGATGCAGTGATTTTATTAGAATTTAGTAACAAGAAAAGATATCTAGAAACATACCATAGGGTTGATTTGATTTAAAAATGAAATATATTCACATAGAAAATAGTTTTCGATGTTTTCAATATTTTATTAGACTTTAGTAACAAGAGAAGATATCTGGAAACATACCGTAGGATTGATATGATTTAAAAATGAAATATTTTCACATTGAAAGGCATCATGCAAATGGTCTCCTTTTAAACTACTGCCTGAAGGCTAACTTTTCCCATTTTTCTATCTGCCTCTGTATGTTGAAACAGTTTTATAACTGGATTTCAGTGGCAGTATTTTAATACTTCACACTTAAGCTATGTCGGTTTACCAAGTTAGATGAGTTTCCAGCTGAGCAAGATAAGGACTTTCTCTAGAGGCCTGGAGTTTCCATTTAAAAAAAATAGTTGTTGACATTTAGGATAGGAAATATTTCTTGAAATAGCTAAGAATGACCTGTTTTCATCTGATGGTTGGAAAGACCAAGAAGCTTCTGCATTTATTTTTTCATTTGTTTTTAGGATGTTGTGAGGCTAAATCCCAAATGTCAGAATTGTATGAAATGTTTTTCTACTCCAGCTTGGTTATAGTATAATCTAGGACTTCATCTTCTCTGTACAAGTGGGGAAGGATCTACTTTGATCAGGATCTTTGGGTCTAAAATGACGTTAATTTGAGTTCCTCAGTTCAACAAAGTCTTCTGTAGGATATTTGGAGGAGGAGGAGGAGGAGGTAGTAGTAGTAGTAGTAGTAGTAGTAGTAGTAGTAATAATAATAATAATAATAATAATAATAATAATAATAATAATAATAATAATAATAATAATAATAATA